>CM077155.1:154891262-155432532 GCA_039583875.1 Platanthera guangdongensis | reverse complement strand
GAATGTCAAACAGAGCCTCAGTGTGGAAAGGGGCCACCGGAAAATACTTCTGACGTGTAATAGAAATAACGAGCATGTCAGAAGAAGGGACTCTTTCGGCCTTTCCCCAGACGCGCGTTTGGACCACCGGAAATATACACTTTGAAGCTAGACTGGTTCAAAAAACGGGGATTTGGCTATACGCCTATACATAGCTCCCACATGCGATTGCAATTTTTTTGCTATACGCCTATACATGGCTTTGGAAAAAAAAACGGGGATTTGGCTCTCTCTAAGGTCAATGAATTGCGAGTAGTTTAAATGAGTGTTTATAAAATTACTAAAAAGAACTAAATTATTTTTGGGTGCGTTAGTTACTCCCATCAAAGATTTTTGTGCTCGCGCACATTAAATCGTTGATTCATGTAAAAATAACAAAATTGGTCGAAAAAAATATCATATATGACATATTAAAATATTTTTAGAATTTTGCAGTATTCCGCAAAACATCGGATATCCAATCACACGATTATATTTAATACCGTGCCTAAAAAAACAGTTGAATAACACACTTAAAATTTTCTCCATTTAATGCCTCTGCATTTTTAGTCTCCATCCACCAAGCGACACATAGGCTAATAAGTAGCCACGTATCCGGTGGTAAGCATTTCGCGAACGACATAATGAGGATTAAGATCCTACCCCTCAGAGCAACTCCAATGGAAGCCTTTATATTTAGAGGCTTCCATTGTATCATGTTCTTCAAATATGGAGAACATGCTTAGAGCAACTCCAACCATGTTCTCATATTTATTAGAGAAAACATGGTATATTTTATGTATATATTATTATTTAATATATGTATATTTATAGTATATGTATATAACTAAATATATCCAATAAAATAATATTTGACCTCAAAACCCCCATCAAGCATTCAAACTGGTTGTTGGCCATCTCCGTACGTACGAGGGAGGAGATATAGGATGTGCGGGGGCTGCTGCAATGGATCGAGGAAAAGGGGGTGTTTTTTTAAGAGGAAACAACCAAAAAAATTTGTAAGCAATCAAGGGAAGAAGAACTCTGAAGAAGATGATCGTCGAGCAGAGCTCGACGAAATCGTCGAGCTCAGATCGGCGATCGTCGAGCAGAGCTCGACGATATTCGTCGAGCTCAGCTAGTTAACGGCTCTTTTAAAAATTTTTGTGCATTCATATTTACAAATTCTGGAAAGCAAACATATGACTTGTTCAAACTCGAAGCAGTATTTTGATGTATCTGACATAATTGAACTTCTTGTATTTGTTATATGTGTGCAATAAATAATAATTAGAAGACATTTAATATTAGTCTCGTTTTGTAGGTCTCGAAAAGACAAATTTATTGATATATATATGTCAAATTTTTATAAAAATATATTAGCAATTACGTACATAATAAAATTATACACAAGTTTTAAAAATACATAATTTAACTAATTTTTTTAAAAAAAAATACAAAAAATTAAAATGAAGGAGCTCTATTTTCTCTCCCCCTCCTCTAAAATTTAAGAGCATTGTTAAGTGCACTGCAGTTTTGGTTATGTGCACCATAAAGCACTTAATTCATGACTCAAACTCCTTCCTAAATTTATTACTAAGGGCACTCACTATTTGTGCACCGCAATTTCTTCTCTCAACCCTAGCCCCGTGAAGACGATTCCGCCTGGCCGTGCCCTCCGCCGCTTCAACCCTCGCCTCCAGCGCCGACTCCTGCCGTGTTTTTCCGTGATCGACGCTGCTTCCGCCGCTTCGACGTCGCTGCTTCCGCCGCTGCTTCCGCCCTAGCACATGTCGCCGCTTCCACTTCGTTGTCTTCTTCTTCCGCCTTCCGTCGCTGCTTCAACCCTCGCCGTGCCCCTCCGCCGTTCTTCCGTCGGCCAGACACACCAATCTGTCTAGTTCATTTCCTTCAGAGTCAGGAGAAAATTAATTCCTTAAATATGTTTCAGCCAGCATTTCAAAAAACCAAACTTTTTTGATCTGGCGCATGGTAAGTTGAAGTACAACTTCTCCAGAAAAATGGCTGAATCAAAGTCATCATTCTGGCTAAATACACTTTCTATGAAGTAGATTTTTTGTTTGTTTTGTTTCCCCTTCTACTGTCATAAGAAAAAATTTCAGCAGATAATGGAATATCAATATTTCTAGGAAAGATGCTAAGCAACGCATAATTCAAAGTGAAGGGCTGCAAAATGCAGAAACTAAGCTCGGCTGTCATCAGAGAGACAAAAATAAAGCAGGACAGTTCTTATTATAAAGAAAAAGTAAGAACAATCTGCAAATAGACTTCCCCACATCAGGGCCGCTCAGCTCATCACAAAACAATTGAGAACAGTTTTTGTAAAAATTCATGTTATTTTTTGATCGTTGTTTTCCAAATTTGGATATAACCTATGTTTTGTCTATTTATCATTTATTTTTATAAAAAATGTTGTGGTCAATTGATACATCAAGTTAATCTTGTTAGTTTGCTATTAACAAAAATGCGGTGCACATAACAATTATGTGTGCACCTATCGTAGTAGTGCGGGCTTCTAACAAAAATGTGCACATAGCGAAAACTGTAGTGCACTTAACAATGCTCAAATGTAAAGACTTTGGAAGATAAAAATGCTGGCCCCTCCATTTTTGGAGGAGAAAATGGAGTTCCGTTGGAGGGACGAGCTGCATTTTTGGAGAAAAATGGAGTTCCATTGGAGTTGCTCTCACCCCTGCAACTCTATCTTCTTCCTCCTACCTCCCTACGAATTCCCCGAGCTCCCAAAATCGATCTCGCCCCCCCCCCCCCCCCGGAGCTTGCCAGATCCCCTAGTTTACTGCGTTCGATCACTCATCTACCATTCATCGCTAATCGAGGGGGGCCTGCTCGAGCCTGACCGGACGCCACATCAATCTCGAACAGAGACTTTCTCTGTCTCACCTCACCACCATTTCATTCCTTTCGGAGATCTGAAATCAGATTATAGAGCTCTGCTGGCGCAGGATGATGTGGAGAGTCAATGGAGAACCAGCGGATACGTGTATTACCAGATCAGACCGGAATGCGACGACGTACACAAAAACGCAGTTCAAAATCAAGGTCCCTATTATCATTGTTCCAATCTTTTGCCTCATTGGTGTTGGAATTAGTGTTTTTTTCCTTTCCTGATGAAATATAGTTTGTTGATCGGTTCATATCTTCATTATAAATCCTGGTATTCTAGTTGAATTATTCCTGCTTGATGGAAGTGGCGTATTCTGTTATATACTGTTTTGTTTACTTTGATGTCCCTGTTGAAAGGCGGGGGCGTGGTGGCCAATTAATCCAATTTAGTCGGATACTACAGCCCAATCATCCCAAGGCTGACCCTCGTTGGGTCTTTGATCAATGGGTAGGTTGTTGAGGTCGGAAATCGAACCGAATCTCCTTTATCAAGGTCTGAGAGAGAGCTCCTATACCCAATTGAGCTGGATGAGGGTTAGCCTTGGGTGATTTGGTAGGAATGCTTGGACTGCAGTCCGGCTAGGTCGGGATTAATTGTCCACACGGCCCGGCTCCCACCTTTCAACAGTCCCCGCTGCTGAAATATGGATTAACTACATGATTCACAATTAATGAGGATTTTGGGATCTCTCCCCTTTCTATCCTATGTTTCTCGGTATGTGGATTAAATTTGTGTTTTTGGGTAAAATGGTTTGTTCAAATTATTTATGAAAAGTAATGCTAATTCATCGATCTCATTTATGATTTTTCTTGTGCAAACCAAATTTTTGAACGAATTCAGCATTTTTTAAGGTCAACATATATTTTTTTCTGTTTGAAATTGGCTGAGTCATATTGATCAGATACTTTCCATAACCCTAAACTATAAGCTGAGAGATTTGAATTCTGATGCGCTTTTGCAGGCAGGAAAAACCCTCAGCGTTAGAAGATGGGAGGCCGCATTTAGTTCTAAAGGCTACTTGGATATTGGATCAACTTTGAGCCGTATTCAAACGCGGGGTATGTTGTCAAATTACATACTATATATATGGCTTTTGGCAGTGCACCCCCTAAAAAAATTGCAGTTTGGGCAAAGTACACCCCAAATATTTAAATATTGCACATTGCACCACCCAATAACAGTTTTCTTAACATTTTTGCACCCCGGGTTCATTTTATAAGGGGTATTTTCATCTGAACCTGCATCAAGTATGAAAACCATCATTTTTTAGTGTTTTACCCTATCAAAGTGATTTCTTAGCGATTTGCATGTAATTTCGTCCGAACCTGTTTAGCGTTTTCATCTAGAATAGGCCCAAGCTTATAAAATGAGCAGAATTGGAATAGGCCAAGCATAGCTAACGTTTAGAATTGAAATCAACAAAATTTGCAAAAAATGCAAACTATTACATTGTCTCCAAGCAAAATTTGACCATATATTTCATCCAAACTATTACAAAAATGTTCCAAGCATAACTAACAAAATATTGCATTGTCTTCAAGCACACTACCAAAATACAAAAATACAAAATTCGGCCAGCATAGCTAACTGGAATCTAAACATTGTTTCCAAAATTCAGCCAAGCATAGCTAACTGGAATCAAAACAAAATTCATTCATTTGTGAGTCGTAGCCAACATCACCACACAAAACTTGTCATATATCTACATATTAAAATAAATATTTTAGTAAGAAACATTTATGTCATATTATATAAATGACCCTAATACCTGCATACAAAACCTTATATTGTACCATTAATACTTCAAAAATCAATCGGTCCGCGCCTACATAGAAGATACATTTTGAGTTAAACTATGTCGATGTCAAAAAATCTAAAATTAGGCCAAATTATATTTTGCTTACCGGATTTTTGTATTTCCTTGTAGACGATGAAGACGAGGTTGTAGGAATTACTCCACAGTTTTTTTATGTCCTCTCATTCCGTAGTTTGAACATAAATATTTCAAACCATGTCTATTTATGTCATATTTTTGTGACTCTAGCTCATCTTCCTCTAATTGTCTTGCATGTTGTGATGGTCTTCGGGCTTCCTCCGAATAGTCGACCACGAAACAATAAGATTCAGGTGGCTAATGTTCATCTTTTGAGAATTAATGAGATTTAGTAAGTGCTCATAAACACATATAAACATCTTTTTATACTAATGTAACACATAGTCTTCAAAATTTTCCCTTCGATAGAAGATACATACAGTGACATGCACACATAGAATACCACTGAGATTTCATCGTCTACAACTACAACTGTTTGAACCCAAGTCAACTGTCCATTTATCTCTCACATAACCTTGAACTTCAAATTATTTTGGGCCATTCCATCCCAATGTGTAGTCATGTGCATTTTTCTTATTGGCCTCCAAAAATTTTTGGATGGAAGGGCATATATCTCCATTGCTTTTAAGTATCTTATTCCTTTTGAGTATGTAGTCTCTTCATTAGAATCACCTAATTGTCTCCAGCATTGTTATAATTGGCTTATCTTTAGCCCTTATAATAACTTTGTTGAATGTGCAACAATAGTTATTAAGCAACATATCGCATTTAGGCCAAGTACTGAAATGAGACCTTGTCCAATGCTTCTCATGTCTTTCCTTTATCCAATCATAAACTTTCTTATCACAAACCTTCAATTTCTCCATTTTAGTGTTGAAATAAACAATCCTTATTGCCGAGACAGCCCTCCATAGCAAATCTTTAAGTTGCATGTCTCTAAATTTTTGCTTGAAATTATTGTACATACGACGTAAGAAAATCTATGCTCAACATTAGACAATAACTCTTCAATGACTTTTATTAAACATTTCTGCTTATCCAAAAATAGTCCACATATGACTATTTTCAATACACAAATCTTCAATGAGAAAGCTAACAAATCATTTTCAAGTTTTAGTATTTTCAGTCATAATATAAGAATAAACAATATGATACATATTATTATTACCATCAATGCCTACTGCACATAACAAAACGCCGCCTCTATGTGTTTTCAAAATGAGTATCATCCAAATCAATTATATGTCTATAACCACTCATAAACCCTTTCTTCAACACACCCCAACTAAAGTAAAGTCTCTTGAAAAGAAATGCAAGTTTGAGATGAGACATCGTGCTACATTTAATTTTAATAGTGGTGTCTGGATTGGTCCTATAAATTTCCTCACAATAATCCCAAAGCTTTGCATATTGTTCGATTCTGTCACTGATCACTTTATTTGCATGTGTTTGGCTCTATACATATTCCAAATGCTTAGAGGAGTTTTGTTTTCAATTGCATTATCTCTTGTATAACATTTACTGACCATTCTGGATTGCTGCTAATATGTTGCTTATATTTTTTTGCAAGGAATTTAACAATACAATGCTTGGAACTTGGAACCCTGCAACAAGAATGTTCTTCTTTAATTATCTTCACCTGAAATGTTTTTTCATTCTTTGAAATAATAGAGGCAAATAAAACCCAATCACATTCACAAGTTACTTGTATTTTATCACTGTAATTCTTGGTAATTTTACTGGCTTCTCTTGTACTATAGCGTACATTCTTATTGCATCCATAAATCAGAAGCACTACTGAAGCATATCCCAACATTGAACTGAAAATTATATTCATTTGCATTTCCTTGGTTTTACTGAATTTATCTAGTTTTTGCCTTAAAAAGATTGTCAAATCTCTAATATGTATGCTGTTATGAGCGAACTAGGAAGAAGAAGATCTAGGGAAGAAGAGAAATGCTAGGGTAGAAATGAGAGGGAAAGGAGAGAAAACCTTAGTTAATTCTTGCATGCCTCCAAAAGAGAGGGGTCCGGGTATATATAACCCCGGACCCAAGGCCGGCCAACCAAGGGGGCCGGCCGGCCCCCATGGGGCTGAACCAAATGTGGTTCAGCCCCCCTGAGCCGATTTTTTAAGAAGAGGGGGCTGAACCCATTGGTTCAGCCCCGTTGTTGCCTTGCACGCGCCGTTGCCGCCGTTGGTAATGTTGCCCGAATAGCCTAGCCTCGTCGGGAGGCTTTAACATTCCTTCCCCATCAAAAGCCAGCTTGTCCCTCAAGTGGGTAATCGGGGTAAAGCTCCGGAACTCCAGCAAGTCCACCCACGTATTGTGCTCCCGGAGAGATCCTTCCATCGAATTAACAGCTCCGGACAGTGCACTGTGCCCCGACGTCGCCACTTGACCAATAGTACCTCCGCCGGTAGGGGGCGAAGCTCGCCTCCGGAAGTAGCCTCGGCAGGACGGGAAAGACCGAAACCGCCTCGCCCAGCTTACGCTTCAACAAGGAGACATGAAAGGTAGGATGAATCCGTGAGCCTTCGGGCAATGCCAAGGTATACGCAACTGGCCCGACCCGGCGCGGTGATCCGAAATGGACCATAGTAACGGTGGGTGCCAGCTTCTGATTCGTCCTCTGCGCCACAGACAACTGCCGGTAAGGGCAAAGTTTGAGGAAAACCTCGTACCCCACCTGGAACTCCCGTTCCGTCGATGTCGATCTGCCGTGCCTTCATACGATCCTGCGCCGCCGAAGATTATCGCGCAGGGTGGCGAGGGTCCGATCACGATCACGGAGGGCTCGATCAACTGCTGCCACCGCGGTACTGCCTGACTCATAACTGCTGAAGGAGGGAGGTGGGCGTCCATAGACGACCTCAAAGGGGGTGAGCTTGCTAGCGGAGTGATGATACGACGTGTTGAAGCAGTACTCCGCCCAATGTAACCAATTGGCCCATGTCCTCGGCTCATCCATGACAAAGCAACGAAGGTAAGTTTCCACGCCCGATTCAAGACCTCCGTCTGTCCATCGGTCTGGGGATGGTGAGCCGTGCTGAAACGCAAGGAAGTCCCTGCAAGCGGAAGAGTTCCGTCCAAAATCGGCCAACGAAAGTAGGGTCCCGATCGGAGATAATCGCCGAGGGGATCCCATGCAATCGAACAATCTCCCGAACAAATAAAGCCGCCACAGACTCCCCTGTGTAAGGGTGGCTCAGAGCAAGGAATGCCCATACTTGGACAACTTGTCCACCACCACTAAGATAACTGTTTTACCCTGCGACTTGGGCAGCCCATCGAAGAAGTCCATAGAAAACCGTGTCCCAGATTTGATGCGGAATCTCCAAGGGGGTGAGTAGCCCGGCTGGAGAAGTAGTCTCATACTTCTGCCGTTGGCAGATATCACATTTCTGAACAAACTCCTGAATGTCACGATGCATCCCCCTTCCAAAAATACATTGGCCCGGGCCCGCTGGAGAGTGCAAGAAATACCCGCGTGACCGCCCGTCGGCGACGAATGGAACTCATGCATCATCACCGTCCTCCAAGCTGACTGCCAAGGGATGACCACCCGTCCCTGATAATAGAGCCGGTCATTTTGTAAGTGATAACCTGGGGTTACCTCACGAGCTTGCCGCAGGTTCTCCACAATAACCCGTAACTCGGGATCACGCTGCACCTCCTCTTGAATCTCATCCAGCGACTTCAACTGTGGCATCGAAATGTGTGCCAAGGCCCCCTCTGGTAAGTGTGAGAGGGCGTCCGCCACCCGATTGTCCTTTCCCGGCCGATACTCGATCTCATAATCATATCCCAACAACTTGGTGACCCACTTCTGTTGAAGAGGGGAGGAAATCCGCTGGTCGAGAAAGTGTCTCAAGCTCTGATGATCTGTCCGTATTTTAAAACGATGTCCCAGTAGGTATGGTCGCCATAAGGCCACCGCATGAATAAACCGCGAGCATCTCCTTTTCATACACCGATAGGCCCAGTGTCCGGGGAGCCAAGGCCTTACTGTAGAAAGCAAGCGGTCGCCCCTCCTGCATCAAGACTGCTCTCATTCCCACGCCGGAAGCATCCGTTTCGACCACAAACTCCTTAGTAAAATCAGGGAGTGCCAGCACTGGAGTCGTCGTCATCGCCCGCTTCAACGCCTGAAAGGCGGTCTCGGCCTCATCCTGCCACGAGAAAGCATCCTTCTGTAGCAGTTGCGTAAGTGGCCGTGCAATCTTCCCATAATCCCGAACGAAACGCCGGTAGTACCCAGTGAGGCCCAAGAACCCCCGCAGCGCCCGGATGGTCAGAGGTCGGGGCCACGAAAGCATACTCTCGATCTTCCGTGGGTCGGCTTTCACCCCTTCCGCGGAAACAAGATGCCCCAAGTACGCCGCCTCCTGTTGTCCAAAAGAACACTTGGACTTCTTAGCATAGAGTTTATGTTGCCGAAGAGTAGAGAAGACCTGAGCCACATGACGTAAATGATCCTCCCAAGTAGCGCTGTAGATCAGAATGTTATCAAAGAAGATCAAGACGAAGTGTCGCAGGAATGGGCGAAAAATCTCATTCATATTGGCCTGAAAGGTAGATGGCCCCCCCGTCAAGTCATTCGCCATCACTAAGAACTCGTAGTGGCCGTCATGAGTCCTGAACGCCGTTTTATGCACGTCCTCCTCCTTCATAAGAATCTGATAATAGCCGGATCGTAAATCCAGCTTCGTGAATGTAGTCGCCCCACTCAACTCGTCCAGTAGCTCCTCAATCACGGGAATCGGAAACCTATCCTTCACGGTGACACTGTTTAAGGCGCGGTAATCTACGCAGAAACGCCACGACCCGTCCTTCTTTTTAACCAGAATAATCGGTGCTGAGAAGGAGCTAGTACTAGGCCGTATAATGCCGGCCTCAAGCATTTCCTTCACACTACGCTCGATCTCTGCCTTCTGCATGTGGGGGTACCTGTAAGGACGAGTGTTGGGCGGCTCCGCCCCCGTCTGTAGCACAATCTGGTGATCACGGAACCGTGACGGTGGAAGCGTCCCCGGCTCCTGAAAAATGTCATCATACTCCTCCACTAACGCTCGCATCTGGTCAGGAACCTCCGTCGGTCTATCCTCGCCAGACCTCACCCCCAACAGGACCGTCATCAGACTAGCGGACTCCTGAAGCTGCTGTAAGCTGCGAATGGAGATCTCTTTGACCGGAGAAGATCGGAGCCCCTTCAAACAGAACTGGCGCCTCCCTTGCGAGAACTCCATCGTCATCTTGTCCCAATCAAAAGTCACCCTCCTCAACTGCTGTAGCCACTGCACTCCAAGCACCATATCTGAACCCCGGATCGGTAAGAGATAGACATCCGTGCACCCCACATAACCCTGCATCTGAAGCTCCATCGCCTTCAACACCCCTTGGTACTGTAGTTTGCTACCGTCTGCAACCATAACCTGGAACGCCGCCCCGGTGTCAATCTCGTGCCCCACCCTTTGCGCCACATCGGGATGAATAAAATTATGAGTACTCCCACTGTCCACCAGGATGGTCACCCTCTCCTGCCGAATCCTCCCCGCCAGCCGCATAGTAAGCGGAGGTGGATTGCACCCTTCCATGGCATGAAGGGACACACCCAACTCCGTCAAATCAAAGTCCCCCCCAGGCTCCAAATCCTCCTCCGGAAACTCGTCCCCCTCAAGCTGTTCCTCCTGATGTAACATAAAGACTTGGACCTTCTGACACTTGTGTCCTGGCGTAAATTTCTCATCACAGTTAAAGCAAAGGCCCTTCTCCTTCCGTGCCTGTAACTCGTTCCAAGACAGTCGTGTCACCGTGGGTCGGCCGGTCACTGGAGTCTCCCTCCTGACCGCGGCCGGTGTAGTAGTGTGCCTTGCCAGACTGCGAGCTCGCTGCCTATTCAACTTTTCCTCTTGGATGCGCGCCAAGCTGATCGCGTGGTTCAGACTACGGGGCATGTAGGCATGAACCTCATCGCGTAAGTGATCCTTCTGTCCCGATACAAAGCAGCTGAGGAGTGTCTTTTCTTCCCACTGAACCCTGTTGGCCAACTTCTCAAACTCCGTCCTGTACTCCATCACAGTACCCTTTTGCCGGAGCTTCTGTAAGAGCGCCTCAAAGTCTTCAAACTCCAAAGGCCCAATCGAGCCGTGAAGCCTTCCACAAATTCCTCCCACGGAACATACTCCCGTCCCCGCAAAAACCACTGTGTCCACTGGAACGCGTCATCCTCCAGATGAAAGGACGCTAACTGCACCCACTGAGCCTCTGGCACCTCCTGATAGTTGAAAAATAACTCAGCTTTCTGTACCCACTCCAACGCGTCGCCCCCACTGTACCGAGGGAAATTCATCCGAGTCAACTTGGGAGCCATGTACGGCCTTTGGCCACGTTCCCCGCCACTGGGGCCCCATGACGGAAGGGCCCCCCTTCTCCCCACTGCAGCCCTCTTCCAAAGCCTGGTGGTTGCCTTCTCCCTGCCGGTGGGGGTAACAACCCATCCCGACCTTGCCTCCACGGAGTGTGCTCGGTAAAAGTCCCGGCCCTCCCATCAGCACCAGTTGCGTAGCCGCCACCCCTGGCGGCCATGTCCAGGCCTGCCGGCCCAAATCCGGCCCTTCCCGTGCTTGCCGCGGGGGGTCCAGCCACTCCGAAGCCCCCTCCAGCCATGCCGAAGCCACCCGGCCCAAATCCGGCGCCCTGATGACTCGCCAGCCCCGATCCGAGCCCCACAGGGCCCGCCGATGCCCATCCGACCCCTCCGGAGCCTCCTGCTACATTCCCGGCTCCACCGTAACCCGCCGGGGCAAACCCGACCCCCGGCATGCTCGCCACCCCCGATCCAGTCCAGCCACCGGCAACACCCGCCGATCCGGGCCCCTGCGCGTGCGCTGAAGCCGATCCGGGCAACCCGACGCCGCCCCAGGCCGATCCGGCCCCTCCGTGGTACGCCGCACCCGATCCGACCCCCGTCTGGCTCGCAGCAGCGATTCCGACGCCAGCCGCTCCCGATCCCGCACTTCCCGCACCGGATCCGCCAAGTCCAAGCATTTCCGGCCTATTCCCGGTAGATCCGCCCGGTTCCTCCTCTGCCACCGCCTTGCCCTTCAAATTTTGCGCTAATAGCGTCATGATATCGTTCAAGCGGTCGTCGATCCGCTCCTCCAACCTTTGAGTGGACGTTTTGACATTTTCTTCGATGGCGGCTACCGAATCGGTAAGCCCCATCAAGTTTTCCTCTAGGGTTTCCAAGCGGCCATTCTCCTCTTGCGAGCGTGTATTCACCATGACGGAGGAAGGAATCCTCTGATACCAAATGTTATGAGCGAACTAGGAAGAAGAAGATCTAGGGGAAGAAGAGAAATGCTAGGGTAGAAATGAGAGGGAAAGGAGAGAAATACCTTAGTTAATTCTTGCATGCCTCCAAAAGAGAGGGGTCCGGGTATATATAACCCCGGACCCAAGGCCGGCCAACCAAGGGGGCCTGCCGGCCCCCATGGGGCTGAACCAAATGTGGTTCAGCCCCCCTGAGCCGATTTTTAAGAAGAGGGGGCTGAACCCATTGGTTCAGCCCCGTTGTTGCCTTGCACGCGCCGTTGCCGCCGTTGGTAATGTTGCCCGAATAGCCTAGCCTCGTCGAGAGGCTTAACATATGCCAACATGAGCACTCAATTTAGTTTTGGGCGCTTCTGTTGAACAAACCAACTTAATTTCAAAATCAATACTTTCATTAAACATTAGGTCATCCAATTCTTCTCCAGAACTCGATGAATCACTGCTACTATTTAACTGTACTTTCTCTTGTAAAATATTTTCTTCAACAATAACATTTTCTCAATCCATATCTAGAATAATAACATTGCTCAACATGAATAAACTGTATCCTAATTTGGAATGTAAAATCTAAAAAAAAATGAAATCAAAACACTAAAAATAATAGGTGTATACTTGTCAGAGTTCCGGAATAGAAATCCGGAACTGAGCAACAATGTTCTGGAAGAGAAATCCGGAACTGAGCACTGCCTGAAAAATAAAAAAAATACGCGCAACTAAGAAGAGGTAATACAAGATCAGAAAAAAAACTAGAAGCACTGCTACTGAGTGTAATACCTCCAAAAAATACCAAGAATTGAGAAGAGGTAATAGTAGATCAGGACTGATTGGAGAGATCTCCCTATGGGTGCGGCAAAACTGGAGTATAAAACATTGAGGAATGTTATACCTCTGGACGCTCGATGAGATATAAAAATACAAAACCCGGGATGCTCGGCGATATCGGGAACGAGATCGGGAATTGGTCGCCGACAAACTAGGAGTAGAAACCCGAATCGAGGGGGGAAATGGAGGAGATGCTCTAGGTCGTCGACAAGTAGGGCTTGAGTTGCGCAGAGGGATCATGTCACGGCAAAAGAAACTTTTTACCAGGTTGAATACTTAAGGGGAAAAGTAAAGGAATAAGACGATAATACCCCCGAGTTTAAACTCCAGAGGGTGCAAAATGCTAAGAAAGTTGATATTGGGGGGTGCAATGTGCGATATTTAAATATTTGGGGTGTACTCTGCCAAAACTGCAATATTGGGGGTGTACTCTGCCAAAAAGCCCTATATATATATCTATATCTATTGCCTCTAGATTGAAGAGATTTTGCTCGGAACTCCATTAATGTATACATATTTTATGTATTTTCGAATGCTAATGAAATTTTCTCTTACTGCAACAACAACACTCAAGCCTTTATTCCACTACAGTGGGGTCGACTATATGGATCCTTTGTGATGGGAATCCATCGGATCGTGCACATGATGGGGCGGGACCCACGTTCATTTATTCCCGCCGGAAGACGTGATCGGATCGCCGATCCGACACCGCGGTTGCGTCCGGCACGTCGCCGCGAATCTGAATCATATATTTATGTATTTTTTTGGACATGTGTTAGTTTATTTAAGGGCAAACCCACCGGCCAATCATAGCCGTTTGATGGGATGCCCTAATGCTTGTTTTTCTTATAAATAGGACTAGTGGCTGGTTTAGGTTTTTTTTCATTGCTGAAGTTGGAGAGTTCTTCTTCCCTACTTCCGGTGGTCTTCCCGCGGTGCCGACGTCGTGGACCCTTGGTGCCGACGCCTTGGGGTAAGTCTTCCTCCTCCTCTCCCTCACTCCCTCCTCCCCATCCAGGCCGCCAGCCCCCCTGTTTCCGCCTAGGTTCGGCCGCCCGAACCCCTCCGTCTCCTCCCCATCCAGGCCGCCAGCCCCCCCCCCCCCCCCCCCGACCTGTCCGCCGCCTGGATCCAGCCACCCGCCCCCTTTCCGCCTCCTACCAGCCCGCCAAATCCCTTCCTCCATCCCAAATCCGTGGATCCACCGCCCGCTAACCCCCTCTACCATTATTCCCCACGATCCGGGTTAAAGTGCCCCGATCTACCCTCCCGTCGCCCGATCCACTCTCCCTAAACCGGATCCGGCCATCTATTACCGGATCCGCCCACCCGAGTCCGGATCCGCGTGTATTCATCCGGATCCATCCGTTTTCCGTCCCGATCCCTTCACCCACCACCAAAAACAGCCCCTTTCCGTCATCTCCACCCCCGGCTCCACCACCCGGCACCCGATCTACGCCACCTGAACCTTCCACTTCCATTGCCCGAAATCAGCCCCTAGTCTTGAGTTATTTTGTGATTGGGTTGTACTATTTTCTTGATATTAATATTGGATAATCTCATATTTGCTTGGAGCTTGTTTGGGGCATTTTTGTATCGATTGATTATTAACCTGCAGGTGGATCTCTTCGCCGCACGCTTCGCTTTTGGCCCTCCGAGCGGAGGAAAGCCAACTAAGAAATTCGCCCAATATTAAAATTAATTCTTGTTGTAGTTATTTGCTTGTGGCGTTGTTAGTTTCCATTGCTCTAATAATTCGTCGCATGAACCAATTGTTGTGTTGCATATAGAGTCTAAGTGGTGCACTCCATAGCCTACCATACATCACTTTGTCTCCATTGTGCCCTATCTCTAGTCATAATCTCACTAATGCCTAAGTAAATCAAGTCTTTGCTTATAGTTTCATTCCAAGTCTTTATTGGTCCACCCCTCCCCCATTTAATATGCCTTGTGACTAAACTCTCACAACGCCTAATAGGTGGCTCTAATGATCTCCTTTGTAGGTCTCCAAACCATCTTAGTCGAGCTTCTCGCATCTTCTCTGCAATTGGTGTCACTCTGAATTTTCTTTTACAAAAAAGAAAAAATAAATAAAATCTGGTAAACATCACTCTTTGGCGAGTTCTTTGTTGTTTAAAAACACGGAGATTGTCATCCTTATAATGGGGAATGTGGTCGGTTTCTGTGAATTATTTTGGTGTTTAGCAGTGTTATGCGAAGTCCTGTGACTACATAAGTAATTAAGTACAATAAGTTATGTACTTGGAAGAGTTGTATATGCTAGAGCTGCCAAAAAATTATAAAATACTTGTATGGGCTAGGAATCCATTCTACCCCCAATTTGAAGGGGTTGAAAGATATTCAAATTTATATAGATTTTTTTGAAGGACTAAGGAAGGACTAAGGAAAGCAAAGCCAACAAAGGTAGTTGAGAAGGGTTAAGTAGACATCCAATGAAAAAATTTATAGGCAAAAGCAAAAGAGAAGCGAAGTTCAAATGGGATTCGGCGTACACCTCCCATAAAATTTTACCCAAGGGTAGCAAGTGTTAGGAAAATGATTGAATCATATTAACAATAGAGATATATATACATGTACAAAAGAGAGTGCTCACAACACCCAAGGTGAACCTAAGCTATCTCTACCATATAGAATGTACACTATATTAACACCCCCTCAAACTCACAGATGATCATACACTAAGAGTTTGGATTATAAATAGGCATGTTGGGTCCGTGTCTGTGCCTTAGTCATTAAATCTACAATCTGATGCTCAGAAGGAACTAAGGAAAGAGCAAGAGTGTCACAGTCATAATGCTCATGTAGGAAGAAATCATGTATCCTGATATGCTCAGAGAGTGAGTGCTTCACCGGGTTTAGATTAATCTGACTGACACTAGTATTATCACAGTAAAGTGAAGTGAGATTTGAAGAAAAGACACCATGGTCCTCAAGAAGCCAACAGAGTCAAATAATATTCTCAGCGGTGATAGCCATGGTCCGAAGCTCAAACTCAGTGCTGGAATGATAGACACCAGTTTGTTTCTTGGACTTCCATACAATAAGTGAAGAACCCAAGAATAGACTGAAACCAGTGACAGAACGACGGTCCATTGGATCACTGACCCAGGTAGCATTTGAGTAAGCATGGGGTTGTAGAGAACTACCACTGGAGAAGAAGAGACCACGAAAAGTCGTCGCCCGGAGATAACATAAGAGCCGCAACAAGAGACCATAATATACAGAGGTGGTGTATTAAAAAATTGGCTCAACACATGAACAACATGAGCAATGTCGAGTCGAGTAATGGTGAAGTATACGAGACTCCTAATGAGGTGACAATTACGAGTAAGATTAGAGTGAAACCCAATCATCCAGATGTAGCTGAAGGTGAAGCTCCATAGGGGTGTCCACTGTGCGAGAGTCAGAGAAAACAACCCGAGCTAAGTGATCTACTGTGTAACACTGTTAAGAGAGTTGAAAACCGCGGTTTGTAGAGCTGATGTCAAGACCCAAAAAGTGGCTCAGTTATCCAAGGTCAGTCATTTGAAACTGTTGCTGAAAGTGATGTTTGACGAATGACATATAAGAAGGATCATCACCATTAATAATCATATCATCCACAAAAAGTAACAAAATAGTCCGACTATAAGAGGAGGAGTGCACAAACATAGTTGGTTCATGTGGACTCAGTTGAAAATCGACGGCTGTGATGGCTGAGCTGAAACGTGTAAACCACGTGCGAGCCACCTGCTTGAGTCAATAAAGAACTCGCCTCAAGCGGCAGACAAGGCCTGGAGGACAGGAGAGACCAGGAGGAGGAAGCATGCACACCTCCTGCTGAAGATCGCCATGAAGAAAGATATTCTTCACGTCGAGCTGATACAGAGATCCGTGGCGAACAACTACAACTGCAATAGGAGTACAAACCGTAGTTATGTGTGCAAACAGAGCAAAAGTCTCCTCGTAATCTCGTCCTAGCTCCTGCTGAAAACCGCGAACCACATGCCGAGCCTTGTACCACTCCACAGAACCATCAGAACGAGTCTTGACCTTGAAGACCCACTTGCAAGTAATTGGAACAACACCGGGTGGAAGAGGAACAAACTCTCATGTACGAGTGTGCTCGGGTATCTCTAATTCAGCAGACATGACAGTCTGCCACTCAGGTATCTGGACAGCTTCACGGTAGGAAGTCAACTCTAGAGTACCACAAACAGTAACATGAAGAGTAGGCAAATCCAACGGTAGTGTAGCAAGGCTAAGACGGTCGGGGGGATGTCTTTCACGAAGTGGGTAGCGACGCGCAGGAGGATCATCCACAGGATACTCGCTAGAGGAGACAGACACTGAGTTTGGGGGCACTAGAGGCGAGAGAACAGAAGTGGGACAACGAGTGTAGTGATATGGAAGGGGGACGACCATCTCGTCAGAGGGTGAAGTGGGTGGTGATGGGGAACAGTGAGGAGGACAGACTGGAATCAGAGGTGGTGTTGACTGCGATAAGGGGAGAGGAGGTGGACAAACCAGAGGAGAGGAGACATGAGACGATAAGATGAGAATGATGAGAAATTGTACACCAGATGGAGTAACAAATAAGTGTGAGATGGGTCAGTGGACACAAAGAAATGGTGAGACTCATCAAAGGTGACATCACATGAGATGCAAAGTCGGCGTGCAACAAAATCATAATAGCGATAACCCTTATGCTCAGGACTATTTCCAAGAAAGACAAAAGGAACAGACCGAGAAAAGAGCTTGGTACACTCACGTGCAAGAGTAAAACATTGCACCAACAACCAAAAACACAAAAATGAGTGTAACGGGGGGAGGGGGTCGAGAGTATAGACACGCACTAGGACTCTGACCCTGAAGGAAAGTGGAATGCTACAGATTATTAAAATAAATTGCAGTGGAAACAACCTCGGTCCAAAAATGAGGAGGAACGTGAGAGAAGATGAGGAGGGTGCGAGCTGTCTTAGTAATGTGACAATGCTTTCTTTTGGCGGTGTCATTCTGAGTGTGAGCACCGAGACAGGCAAGCTGAGAGAGTCTCTTGGGTGGCTAGAAGATTGTGAAAAGCATAAGAAAAGCAGAAAACTAGGTATGCGACATAGTAAAAATAGTAACCTAAATCTGAAAAATTCAGAATGAGAACGCATAAAGTAGATCCAACAATAAAGAGAATAGTCATCAACAAAAAAACATAATACCGGTGTCCGACCTTGGATACAAAATGTGCGAGATCCCATACATCAGAATGAACTAAATCAAAAACACGCTTAGATGTAGACTCACTAGATAAATATAAGAGTTGTAGCTGTTTACCAAGCTTATAATCTGTATAAGAGTGAGACCGATCAACAAAAACACGATCATGAAAACTATGATTGATGAGAGAAGTTAGACGCGAACCACTGGGATGACCGAGACGATGATGCTGAGAGAAGCCCACCGAAGGAAGATATAATGTAGAAGCCACCAATGGTAATGGATTAGATGGACGATGAAGGAGATCAAGGACGTACACCCCGCTACGACGACTGCCAACTCCAAGGAGTGTCCCTGTCAGACGATCTTGCACACGACACGTAAACTCATCAAAAATAACAAGACAACCGCGCGATTTGAGTTGGATAGCGGATATAAGATTCGTGGATAACTTGAGTATGTATGCAACATCGAGAACCTGAAAAAGGTTAGTATGAAGGAGGCCACGACTAGTGATGGGGAAAATGCCGTCATCGACTACCATGATGCTAAGATCAGAAGAGACGGATTGACATGACAAGAAGTGGGTGACATTATAGGTCATGTGAAAAGAGTCTTCAGAGTCAAGTAACCAGTCAGAGGGAGAGATACCTATAGGGGCGGAGACAACCGATTAAGAGACAGATGTGTCAGAAGCATCCAGTGAGAGCACAAAGACAGAGGAGCAAGGGAGTGAACCGTGAGAGAGATGCTGAGCAATCTGCTGGGCAAGTTCAGGAATAGAGAGTGACTGTGCCAGAGCAGAAAAGTGAGCTGAAGAGGCACCAGTGTCACGCTGTTAAACAGATTGTTGGATCCCTAGTTGGATTTAGGCTAGGTTCACAAATTAGGATGATTGACCCACCATGGTCATGTCTGTGTCCTAGAGTTTAGGCTAAGTCCTTAAATTCAAACTTACATGGACCAGCCAACAGAAGACAGTAAAAGACTCAAGACTTAGATAAAAATCAAGTTTAGAAAGTGAGGTCGACGTTCGTCGAACTCAGCTCGACGTTCATCGAACTCAGCTCGACGTTCGTCGAACTCAGCTCGACGAACTCTGGAAGTTCAACTTCAACACATTATGTCCAGAATACTTTCTCTGAACTCAGCTCGACGAAGATAGATTGTCAGCTCGACGAACTTGGACCACAGAATTGGGAAGCTTTTCACAGAAAACAGTTAGCTGATCTCAGGTCGACGAACTTGGATCTCAGGTCGACGAACAAGAATTCTCTGGTCGACGAACATGATCTCTCTGGTCGACGAACTTTGATCTCAGGTCGACAAAATCTGTTCTCTGGTCGACGTTTTTTGTAAATCTCCAGACTTAGTATTTCCCTCAATTTTTGTCCTTATTCCATATTATCTAGCAATATTTTCCTGAGTAATTAATACATATATTCTCTGAATATAGCCGTTACTGACAGCATTGATTATGGTCTTCATCAGGTTAAATATTTGCTTAATTAATTGAGACAGTTGGGGAAATTTATTAATGCAAATATTCTCTCCAGCCGTATTTCATTCTCCAGGCAGTCAGCATTCAATGCAATGGAATTCAAAATTCAAAGGAGAATTTGACTGAAGATATAAAAGAGTTTTTCTTTACAGTCTTTAAAATAAGGAATACAAATACAAGAAAGATCTACAACAAAATATTTTGAACCTTCTCTGTACAGAAAACAATGTGTTTTCTCCTTGATCTTACTGAAGAAGAACAACAAATACAAATCCAGAGTCTTCAACTTCCACTCCAGGATTCTTCAAGGATAACAAACTTCTATCAGTCAGAAGTTCCTGGATCATTTTTAAGTCAAGGCTGAATACTGAAGACCTACACCATGTGCAAGACTCCAAGTGATATTGAAAGAAGTTCTTGACAACAACAAATTCACTAGTCTTCTCTGATGAATAGAGAAAGAGAAGACATCATCAATCTCTTTCCCCCTTCTATATAAAAGGTTCATTAACTACCTTCAAAAGTTTATTTTGATTTTTGAGCACCTGATCAAAAGCTCAAAGGTGGCAGTCACCTGATCAAAACCTGCTAGTAGATTTCTACCATGGTGGTAGAAGAGTGGATGTACCCAGGTTGGGGAACCACTATAAAATTTCTTGTGTTGTCTGGTTGCCGTTTTTCTTGTTGTTCTTGCTGTGGCTGTGATAGATTAGGCTAGCTGTGCTGTGTTAGATAAGCTAGACTTAGATTGCTCTTGCTTTCTGTTAATCTTGATATCTCTTATTTTCATTACTCTGATAATATTTAAAACAGCAAAAAATTTCTAGATTTACTCTATTCACCCCCCCTCTAGAGTAAATCAGGTCTAACCCCATCTTTCAATTGGTATCAGAACAGTGTTTCTTTGGTTGTATAAGTTAACTCTTGAACCAAAATATCTTTTGTTAGATCTGATCTTAAGTTTAGATTGTTTCACAGCATGACACAGAAGAAAAACTATGCAAGAACTAGACCTCCAGTTTGCAATCTGAACAAGTTTGCAATTTGGAAAGCAAGAATTAGGTTGTACATGAATTCTATTGATGATGACATCTATAATTCTATTCTGACAGGTCCTCCTCAACCAACAACATCTACATCAACATCAAGCACTCATGATGTTCCACCACCTGAGTGGACAGATGCATAGAAAAAGGCAAAGATTGCAGATGCTAAAGCCATGAACATATTGACACAAATTATGTTAGATGACATATTTCAAAAGGTGGCTGAGTGCACATCTGCAAAGGCAATCTGAGACTCACTCAATCAGATGGTTGCTGGTTCAACAGATGAGAGAAAAGATAGAAGATCAACTCTCATCTCCCAGTATGAGAACTTTAAGAAGGATGAATCAGAATCTGTTAGTGACATGTACAACAGATTAAGTTCCATTATCAGTGAATTGAAGATCTTGGACAAAGACATCTCTCTCACTGAGATCAATGACAAGATCATCATGTGCTTCCCAAGCTCATGGAATTCCAGGATTTGGCCAATTAAGGAGGCCAGAAGTTTGAATGAGATTTTCATAGAATCTCTCCTGGGAAAGATCAAATCTTATGAGCTGTTGATCAAGTACAGGGAAGCTGCAGAACAAAAGACTCCTCCACCAGTAATAAAGGAGCATAATATAACTTTCAAAGTTGCTGAAGAAACTGAAGCTCTAACACCAAATGAAGAACTCATAAGTCTCTTAGCCAAGAGATTCTACAATATGGCTAGGAAAGACTTCAGTAGAAAGTCATCCAGGCAGGATGACAAACCCAGGTATGATAAAACACCCATTAAATAAATTGTGTTTTGGGTGCAGGAAAGCAGGACACTTCATTTCTGAATGTCCTGAAAATCAAAAGAAGGAGAAAAAAAAAGAAAAAGACTCCAGGAAGTATCAGTACAACAAACCTTCTTTCGGCAAGTACAAGAAAAAAGAAGGGATTTGTGGCTGAAACTTGAAGTGACACAGAAGATGAATCCACATCCTCCAGCTCCAGTGAAGAGGAAGAAGAGCCAAAAGTAAGGGAAGTTTGTCTCATGGCTATCAATGCCTATTGCAGCCCATTAGATGCTGAAGGACAATCTGAAAATGAAGAATCTGAATCTGAAGCTGATCAGGTACTATCTTCATTTGATTATAGTTCTGATAATTTTAAAATTGAATTTAAATCCATGTGCATAGATTTAATAAATTCTGAAAAGGAAATTAAATCACTTATGAAAAAGTTAATTGACCAAGAAAACTTTGTTTTAGAAAACATTAAATTAAAAGATGAATTAACATTAGCTCAAGACCAAAAAATTTCATTAAAATCTGAGTTAGCTGAGGCTATAAAACTTGAAGAATCCTTAAATGCGAGAAACATCAAGTTGATGGGCATCATAAGCACAGTAAATGACAGATTAAATGACAAGCTGGGCTTAGGTGCATCATCAAGCCAACCTCCACTAATTCAGAAAAATATATTTACTCCTATAAAATTTGTTTCTGAAAAGGGAAAAGAAAAGATAGAAACCAATAATAATGTTAAACAAACTGAGCTTAAAACAAAGAATTAAAAAAAAGAAATAAAATAAGAAAAATCCAAATTATAACAATGTTCAACATATTTTGTCGAACGCAGATCGACGAAATGTGTACAATTCGTCGAACTCCAGTCGACGAACTCCGAACGCAGATTTATATTATAATTATTTGTTGAACTACGATCGACGAAATCAGTATGGTTCGTTGACCACAGATTGACGATTTTGGGGCTCAGAAAATGACTACTTTTATTCTCTGAGGGGAGTTCGACGAACTCATCCCAATTCGTCGAACTCAGGTCGACGAACTCACCAGAATTCGTCGAACGCAGTTCAGTTCAACATAAATTTTAATTCTTCTAAAACTTATAACCAACCAAGATTCACTATCAATCAATTTAATCAATGGATTATACCAGCTAGGAGATATCACCCCATAAATTACAAATGTCAACCTGAATATTCATTTATTTCCAGTTTTAACTATGTAAAGAAAGAAGAACCCAAGGTAACCTGGGTCAGGAATGACTAATCTGTTTTATTGCATGTGAAAGACTATCCTACCACAGAGTAACAATGGTATCTGGATAGTCGCTATTCTAAACATATGACTGGAAACAAGGACAACCTAAATAATTATAAGTCCAAGCTGAGACCAAATGTGATCTTTGGTGACTCAAATTATGGTCAAACTGAAGGCTTTGGAGAAGTTAAGATTGAAGCGGTTACTTTTAAAAAGGTTGCATATGTAAGTGCACTGAAACATAACCTCATCTTCATAAGTTAGCTATGCGATGAAGGTTATCAGGTATTTTTTAACTCAAGCTCTTGTATTATTTCTAATAAAGAAAATCAAACTGTTTTAATTGGAAATAGACAAGACAACATATATGTAGTTAATTTTCAATCTGCAACATCAGATATTTGTTTATTTAATCTTGTTAGCAATCAGAATGATTTATGACATAAAAGATTAGGTAATGTTAATCTGAAAAAGATTGGTAGGTTATCTAAAGACAATCTTGTTAGAGGATTGCCTTCTGGTCCCTACAAGAAGGAAGACCTCTACAGGGCTTGTCAATTAGGGAAGCATACTAAATCTAACTTTAAATCAGTTAATAAGAGTGATTCACCTAGAATCTTGTACTTGCTACACATGGACCTTTTTGACCCTATTGTTGTACAAAGCCTAGGAGAGAAATCTTATACTCTAGTTATTGTAGATGACTTCTCAAGATTCACTTGGGTATTTTTTCTGAGATCTAAGTCAGATACATATTAGGTTATTACATATTTTCTCAAGACCATACAGATTGAGTACTCTACTCAAGTTGCATTAATCAGAAGTGATCATGGTACTGAGTTTGAGTCTCTTCTTATGCAAAAGTTCTGTAGGAAGGAAGGTATCAAACACTGCTTTTCAGCTCCTAGAACACCTCAACAAAATGAGGTTGCTGAAAGTAAGAATAGAACACTAATTGAATCAGCAGACACATTACTTGCAGATGCTTACATGCCCCTATCCTTTTGGGCAGAGGCTGTGAGCACAGCAAACTATGTACTGAACAGAATCTTAATACATAAACATAAGATAAGACTCCCTATGAATTGCTTAAAGGGAATAAACCTAAAATCACTTATTTTAAAATATTTGGTTGCATATGCTATATTTATAACAATGACAATAAATATATTAGAAAGTTTGAAGATAAGGCTGCAGAAAGAATTTTTCTAGGACATTCCCAAGCCAGCAAAGCTTATAAGGTGTTTAATAAATCTACCTTAAAAATTAAGGAATCTGTTCATGTAATTTTTGATGAAGCTAAAATGTCTTATAAGAAGAAAAAAATTTCTACCAACAGCACATTGCAGGTACCTCACTTGTGTGAGATATTGGATGATCTAAGCCTCACTCAAGAGATTCCAATATATCCCTCTCCACAAGTTGAAGAAGAAAGTAAAGAAGAAAGTTTAGAGGTGGCTGAAACTTATCCAACAGCTAATGAAATTTCACAAGAGGAATTTATCCCCCAAGATGTTGCTCAACCAACTTCACCCACTGAATTTGTTGCACTTAGAGATCACCATGTATCTTAAGTGATTGGAGACATTTCAGTTGGTGTGCAGACAATACACCAACTCAACCAAGACTTGATGCATACCTGTTTCATATCTCAAATTGAGCCCCAATCCATCAAAGATGCCGAGCAAGATCCACACTGGATTGTTGCAATGCAAGAGGAGCTCAATCAATTTGAGAGATGCAAAGTTTGTGATTTAGTTGCAAGACTCAAAGACTACCCAGTCATTGGAATTAAATGGGTATATAGAAACAAACTGTATGCCCAAGGTGTCATCATAAGGAATAAAACAAAGCTTGTTGCTCATGATTATAGGCAAAAGGAAGGGATTGACTATGACCAGACTTTTGCTCCTGTTGCAAGGCTGAAAAAAATCAGGGTCTTCCTTGCATATGTTGCATACAAGAAATTCAAGGTTTATCAAATGGATGTCAAAAGTGCTTTTCTGAATGGAAAACTCAAAAAAGAGGTTTATGTTGAACAACCTACAGGTTTCATCTCTCCAACTCATCCCTCATATGTCTTTAAATTACATAAAGCTCTCTATGGTCTAAAACAAGCTCCAAAAGCTTGGTATGAAACCTTAACAAGCTTTCTCATAGATCATAAATTCTTTAGGGGCATTGTAGATAGAACATTATTCACTAGACACCATAAGAATCAAATTTTGTTAGTACAAATTTATGTAGATGATATTATTTTTGGGTCCACAGATTTCAAACTATGCAAGAGGTTCTCTGCCTCATGCATTCAAAGTTTGAAATGAGTAGCATGAGTGAGGTTTTCTACTTCCTTGGTCTCCAAGTGAAGCAGCTACCTGATGACATCTTTATATCCCAGGCTAAGTATGCTAAAGAGCTTATCAAAAAGTTTGGGATGGCTGATGACTCAGCAAAGAAAACACCCATGGTCATTAATGCTGTAATTGACTCTGATGAACATGACAAGCCTGTTGATCAGAAATTATATAGGGGTATTGTTGGGTTCCTGTTATACTTACAACAAGCAGACCAGATATAATGTTTGCTACATGTCTTTGTGCTAGGTTCCAAGTGAAACCTAAAGAATCTCACCTAATTTTCTTAAAAAAGATTTTGAGATATATAAAGAGTTGTCCTAGTGTAGGACTTTGATATCCCACTGAGTCAGAGTTTGAGTTAACTGGATACTCAGATGCTGACTTTGCTGGATGCAGAGTAGACAAAAAAAGCACCTCTGGAATATGCTAGTTCTTTGGTATGAGATTAGTCTCTTGGTTTTGCAAAAAGCAGTCATCTGTGTCTACATCAACTGCTAAAGCAGAATACATAGCAGCCGACAGTTGCTGTTCCCAGATGCTGTGGATTCAGAACCAACTTCTAGACTATGAGTTCAACTTAAATAATTCAACTCTACTATGTGACAACACAAGTGCAATTTCCATTGCACAAAATCCAGTCCATCACAGTAGGACTAAGCATATAGACATTAGACACCATTTCATTAGAGAGTGTATAGACAAAAATAAAATTAATGTTATCTATATCTACACTGATTTGCAAAGAGCAGATATCTTCACCAAATCTTTGGATGAAAGGAACCATCTGTTCTTCATAAATCAGCTTGGTATGATAAATAAAGAAGCCTTAATTTGATTTCTGTCTATGGTCGACGAATTTTTCAAAGTTCGTCGAACGAAGATCAACGAACTGGGAATGATTCTAGAGAAATTCGTCGAACGGAGATCGACGAACTCTCTGTGAGTGAAGTTTTATTCGTCAAACGGAGATCGACGAATTGGCTTTAGAAAATTTTCATCGAACTGAACTCGTCGAAATGTTTTCACATCTTCTAACTGAGATCGACAGACTCTTTTGACTATAAAATATTTCGTCGACCTCAGATCGAAGAATTCTTATTATTCGTCGAACGGAGTCTGTCGGTTCATATTCTGAAAATCTTATATATAGGTTTTCTTCGAGTTTCGTCCCGCGCTTTCAGTTCTCTTGCACTTGATCTCTTTGTTTTTGTTGCAGGCGAATTCATGGCGATTCCGACGAGCACTCTTTCTGCAATGAAGTTTGACATGAGTTTTGATATTGACTTCGACCCCTTTCAGCATTCTGACCCGATTTTGTGGAAATTCTGAAATTATTTGAAGAGCAAAATCTGAAGCAGTTCATGACTCACAGAATCAAGATAGCCATGACAGAGATAAAAGAATGAGTATTTACATCTACAACATCAGAAGATACTATGACGAGAACAATATCTGGTAACAACGTTTCCCTTTCCCCCACTGTACTAACCGAAGTTTTCGGTCTACTGAATGGTGATGAAGCAATCGAAATGGATAATGAACAATATGAGAATATACTGATTAAGATGGGTCATTCTGGAGATAACCCAAACAAGCTATTAAAGAAGAATTTATCTGCTGAGTATAAGTTCTTGGCTGATGTAGTCGGTAAAGTGCTGCTGGGCAAACACACCGCCCACGACTACATTGTCAGACACCAGTTCATGGTGATGGGTGCTCTGGTAGAGAAGAAAGCAGCAAACTTGGGCTAGCTGCTATTTGAGTTAATAAAAAGGAAAACAATATGAAGGAAGTGTGTTTTGAACGGATTCTTGGAATCGTCCTTCACGAAAAGGCCCCTGAACATCTGGTCTCCACGCCAATGTTTATCAATGCCTCCAAAAGGCTTACCTCTGCCCTGTTTGGCAGATGGGAGAGGAAGATCACCAAGCCATCCAAGGCTTCCTCATCTACAAGAACTTCTGAGAGCACCATGGCCATAATAGCTAGAGCTGTCACGGTTCCGGTTCGGTTCCGGTTCTACTAAAACCATGAACCGAACCACTAAGGTAACGATTCTTCAAATTAGAACCAAAACCTTATTTGATTTGACCGGTTTCGGTTCTGGTTCCGGTTCCAGCTTAATTTTTGGAACCGTCATGTCAACGGTTCCGGTTACGGTTCAACAAGAACCAAAACCAAACCGGTCACTATCGGTTCGGTCCGGTTCCATACGGTTCGGTCCGGTTCCAATCGGTTCCAACTAAAACCAAAATCAAACTTGGCGGAATGAAATAAAAGCAGACTGCAAATATTAAAACTCAAAATTACATCGAAATAGAAATAATTATGTTGCCCAATTCTCGACGGACTTTTCCACGATCGGTGGGATAATATCAATTGTCTTCCTACGCGTGTATACTTGCCACGAATTCTAGTTGTTTTGTGCACGTCTCGTCGGCATGATCAACCGTAACAACCGCCTACAATTAGTTGTCTTTCATGATTACTAATAAATAGTAGTTATATATATTCTATATTTTCTAAATAAAATATTTCAAAAAATATATGTAAGTAAATTTGAAAATATATTATATAACTGTATAAAAAAAATGCATTGCAAAAATTGACTCCAAACCGCAACAATGTCAAATCATATCATATGATTTTTATGCGGTGAAATTTTGTTATGTCCAAAATCGACCATCTTTAATGCGATTGCGGATTGAGTTCAAACTGCACCAGCTTCACTCGTGATAATAAGTATAAATATTATAGATAAATTATAAAATAATAACAATATAATAATAATAATAAACGGGTTGTGGTTCGGTTCTACTTCGGTCTGGTTCAGATCGGGTCTAAAAATCTTGAAAACGCTTGAGCCTTGTTTGTTGCGGTTCCGGTTCCGGTCCGGATAATAATATGTAAGAACCACACCCGGACCAATATTGTTCACGGTTCCAAAATTCAAACCGGAACCCGAATAATTTGCAAACAGTTCGGTCCGGTTCTTTGCGGTTCCGGTTCGATTTGCGGTTTTTGGTTTTAAGTGACAACTCTAGGTGCAAAATGTCAATTATAAAATTTGGGCTGCAATGTGCCAAAACCGCTTATTTAGAGGGGGCAAAGTGCCAAATAGCCTTCTCCTTTTTTTATTCTGCAATCTCATAGCCACCAATCAAGTCCATAGCTCTTCATTATGTTACGGGGAGTAAACTCTATGGGCCTAATTGAATTGGGCATGTATGTCTTTATTGGGCTTTATGCAACATGCTTATTTTATTGGGTAGTGTGTGTCCCGATAATGGGTAATTAAGGATTTGTTTGGGAGAGCGGCCGACCGACGATCTTAACCTGTGGGAGAGGGGTTGGTTTACCGGTGGAAAAACTTTTCATTTTACACAGAAAAATGGGAGCAAACATGACCGTTGGCGGAAAAACAAAATCCCCGGGGAGCGCCGTCGTTGGCGTTTGCTCCTGCACCTGAAGGCCGTCTCCCTCTCAAACGAACCTTAAAGCTCCCGCATCACTTTGATTGAGTATGCTATTGATCGATGAATGATATTTAATGACATTAAAAAAAACATTTGTTTGATATGAAGTGATTATTGTGCAGGGAGGGCTCTCATTTCAAAGGGGCGAAATATATGTTGGTATATATTTACCGTGTTCCTCGCCCACGTCCCATTACGACTTAATGTAAATTCCAGGCCAAAAGCTTGCATCTAAACGCCGCATTTGAGCAATTGTTCCACAAAACCAATTCCTCAAAGCCAATTCCGTCCCTCTGAATAGACCCGCATTACCTTCTTGGTCGGATGAAGCGAGTGTATAGAGGAGACCCGCCATCCAGAGATAGTCATATTATAGCAACAATGCATCGCCACAGATTGGAGGGTGACGGGAGCGGGAATCAAGCTTACTAGCACCGGTCGCCCGACGATAGCGGCAACCCAAATGAGTAAATCTTTGATATTCATACGTTCAACATTTAAAAAAAAAATCAATCATAGATGGATGATCTCTTCTATACTTAATGAAAAAAGAAATTGTTCTAAAATAATAATAAAAAATACTTATTTTTGTTGATCACCCAATTTTTCTCTGATACAAAGAACTGGACCATCTTAACTTGGAATTAACCCGGGCGTGCAAACAGTAAATAAAAAACAATTGCAATGGCATGAGACTTTTTTAACATGAAAAATCCAGAAAGGGTGAAAAACCACGTGACTGAAATGTCTGACATCGGTGAAGAGCAGAGAGACGCCGTATTTGTTGCAGCAGTCCACGGCGTCTCCGTCTCTGATGCTCCCTCCGGGCTCTGCTATCACCCCAATGCCATTCAGGCAAGCCTCCTCCACCACATCATTCCATGTTGTTCAAATGATTTTGCTTCAATTATTTCATTCAAAAAATAAAACAATCTCCCACGGAAAAGAGAAAATATGTTTACTAGTACAACACACGCACACGCGCGCGCACAAGCGGTCTTGCACGGGCTCCCCTTTTGCGCAGCGTGCGATAGTGACAATATCCAATCATCACACACTGCCTATGGGGTAACCCGCACGTTAGTCCTAATTAAAGATGATGGCCAACGACTAAAATTGATTTGATGGTCATATACTTTATAATATTGTGTGTGTGTCTTTAAAATATTAAAAAAAATTGTCTTTCGTGAAACATTCAAAAATGTCAAGTATGACCACATTTTTATACTTTAATGACATATATTATAATCTATTTCAAAAATAAATTAAATATAATTTCCATTCAAGTAATCACACCATCTCAAAAAAAAAAATAATGATGAAAATCTATTAAAATCCAAAAAGTTTTTGTAGAGCTCATACACAAACTATGGTAGACTGTCATTAGGCATGCCAATGGTCAGAAGGAGTTATCATTAACTCAATCAACTTTATTAAAGTTGATTAATTAATATTGTATTTATTTTAAGCTGCATTAAATAATTGCTAGGGGCGGAGTCCCGAACCAATCACAGTCGAGGTACTATCACGATTGGCGGTAGGGGCGAAGCCACGTGTCTGTCACTCGTATATATCTTTCACTACTATAAGGAAAAACTTGTTTTTGGTGCAACATTCAAAATTGGTAGCTCCTTTCAGCAACGAGTACATCTCGCACGCACTGTAGCGCGTTCCCCATGCGAGAACTATCTCCATGTAAGCTCTTCCAGGTACATGACTCCTCCAGTTTAGGGTTGGCGAGCTCTTCCTCCACAATACCATCATATTTGTGTATTTCAGCGCACTCTTTTCTGTTGTTTGCACTTGCCCTTCATGGCAGACTCCTCAAATACACCTGTTGAGTTATCCTCGAATTTTGGCGTTCAGTCCTCTCTGATCAGGCCTCCTCAACTTGTTGATCCTCCTCGAAGCCTTAGCTCTTCCAGTTCCTTTAAAATTACAACAGTTCCTTTGGACGGTTCAAACTACTCGCGCCGCTCAACATGTAATTCACAGCCATCAACTGCATGGGTACAAAGATGGGACCAGGTTCAACCACCTATCATTGACCCCTCGTGGAGAAAGTGGGAAGTTGATAACTCTCTAGTAGTCTCGTGGCTTCTACACTCTATATTCATTTTGGTCTATCGCAGCTACATGCTCATGGACTCTGGTTTCGAGATTTGAACTCAGGCATGAGAGACATTCCAAAATTGGTAGCTCCACCCAGGTGTACATGCTTACTCACAGCCTTTTCAGCCTTCAACAAGTATATTCTGATGTTGCGTCATATTACTCTGAATTCGAACGTCTCTATCAGGACCTTGACTACTCTGACGATTTCTGGTGGAGACCAGCCCAGATCAGGGCGTCGCAAAAGTGCCCGTCGCCGCACCCGTCCGGACCACTATCAACCCTGAATGTCGTATTTTGTATTTGTGAAAATATATGTATATATATAAGTTATAAATATATATATATATATATATATATATATGTGCATATAAGTTTGAAGTTATATACATCTTATATAAAAAATATATATATATTATATATATAAACAGTTATATATATTATATATATGTTTTCTCATCACCCTATCCCCCGGTTCAGCGAAGCATTGAAGAAAAGGCGGCCACTGTTCCTCTTCCGGTTCCTTCGGTCCAGGCACGCCCTAGGCTCCGTCTCCGCCGGTGATAACTGCAGGAGTTGCGGCTTTCACGCTCGCCCACTCCTCCGAAGCCCCACATCGGCGCCGTCAGCAACCGCCCTTCAGCAACCGCCCGTAATGATGCGACGACAACCGCCACACGACGCCCGGGTTCCGCCATGGCCACGACAACCGCCCCACGACGCCCGGTTCCTCCATGGCCGCTTTCTCTCTCTCTCTGTTTGTGACCCTATAAAAGGGGGAAGTGTTTGTATTTTTGTTAGTGTTGTTGATTGATGAAAAACCTGGAATGTTGCTTCCCGTTTGAGGAGTGTCGTGAGATACTCGGTGTGAGAGCAGTAGGTGTTAGTGGATTGTTGTTGAAATATTGTGAATGAATATCTGAGTGTTGTCTGTTCTTCGATTCTGGTGAATAGAGTTTAGTATTGTTCCCATTTGAGGGCTGTAGAGTTGGGAGAGATGATGAATAGTAAGTTTGATATTACTGCTTAGAACATTGTTCTGTTGAGTAGTGGTTGATGTATGATTTTTGCTGCTTGAGTTTTGTTTCTTGTTTGAGCGTGGAAGATGAACAGTGTTCCATGAAATTGCTGTGAGTTTGATTCCGTGTATTGTTCTGTGAAGAATTTTCCTTGCTGCGAATGAATTTGATGCTTGACTGTTTCCATGAATAATTAGAGAATTGAATAGCTTGCTGTGAGATAGGAGATAGGAAAGCTGTGCTTAAAGATTTCGTGGAATCACTCAAAGCATGAGTACGAGTGAATTTTAGTTCGAGTGCTTAAAATTTCGTGGAACCACTTCAAGTGTGAGAGCGAGTGAGTTTCTGGTTTGTTAGTTTGTGGCTACCTTACTTGTTGAGTGATTCCGTGGAACCACCTCGTGTGAGGGAGTGTTTTAATTCCTGGGTGCCCTTGTGCAATAGCGGCCGACCTCAAAACAAAGATTGAAGGCGATGAGAAATTTCTCACGTGATCGCCATCAACTTAGGGTACGGAAAGTCGTCTCTTTCCGTGAGTAACTTGTTTCTATCTGTTACTTTGTGAGTGTCTATATTTTCTCTTAGGCTAAATAGACTCATTGTTGGTTTTCGCCAGAGTTTCGTCAGCAAACGCTACGTCGAAAACTCCAAACGAAAACGTATTTGGAGTTCACGATTTTCGTTTTGCTATGACAAGGGGAACGGATCGAAAGTTGCAGACTCCCTTCCCCGGATTTTAATCGAACCATTTTTTTCAAGAAATTTTAACTTTAAAGCAAAACAATAATTTTGTGTCGCATTAAAATTAGTTGCCTTTTTTTAACTTCGTGCAACATCCGCTCAAACGTTGAAAACTAATTTGAATCATTGCATGCATTTAGGGTTTTCTAGAAAAGCCGACAGACGCATAAACCCTACGCGCCGTCCTGCATCAATTTGGTTTCAGAGCGAGGTTGTCAAAATTTTTCCAAATTTTGGGATCCGCCCTGTGTAGAATAGGAACCCGTATATCATTTATTTTTTTATTTTTTTTAAAGTAAGTTTTTTTATATTCATACATTTGCATTTATTCATTTGTTTGCATGCATTTGCGTAGTGGTAGGTTAGTGAGTATGAGTTCACAACGCCACAATTCACCACCTGAACACCTTCACGAGGTAAACCCAGATATGCGTCGCGTAGAACATGGTGAACCGAGTCGTGGGAACGAAGGGAATGAACTACCCCCGTGGTTTGTGCCTTTTACCCACCAAATGACGACGTTAACCGAGAGCATTTACCAAATGAGAGAAGGGCTAGCAAACCTTAGCGTCAGAGTGAATAGCTTAGAAGTACCCCCTCGTGCGTCAATGTCACCTTTAGTTAGAGATGAGCATTCAGTGCGACCCCATTATGAGGCTCCACCATCTTATGGAGAGAGGTATGCACTTAGGAGAAACCCTCTTTTTGAGAAAGAGGTTAGAAATCTCATAGATAGGTATGAGTCTGAGTATAATCAGGGTAGGAATGTCCCGAGAAATTTCCCTGAACCCCCACGAGAGCCTTTCCTAGGTACGCGAGATCATTATCAGGAGAGACCCTATAATAACATAGCTAGAGAAGAGCGTCCGCGAGACCATCGGAGGCCTATACCGACCATGCATCGTGATGATCGGCCTAGAGATTGGCATCGACCGCCACCCCCTCGGCGTCGAGACCATCGTGATCCTTACGACGATGATTACGACTATCCTCCCCGGGATAGGCGACCGGGTCTTACACATGTTGTGAAGTTAGATCCGCCACTTTATGATGGATCTATGGATCCCAAGGTCTTTTCAGACTAAGTTATAGACATAGAGACCTATTTTGATTGGAATCGTATGACTGAAGATCAAAAGGTTCAGTTTGCCAAGATGAGGTTATCTGGGCGAGCGAAAATCTTTTGGATATGTGAGAAACGTAGTATAGACTGGACGCCCTCCCGTTATACACTGGGCACACATGAAAGCCATATTGGAGGAGCAGTACATTCCCCAACACTACCAGACTCGTCTACGAGACGATCTGACGTCTCTACGTCAAGGGTCTAAATCTGTTCCTGATTATTTAACTGAGATGAATGATCTTATGATTAGGTGCAACGTAGTCGAACACCCACGTGACACTTTATCTAACTTTAAGTGTGAGCTACGATCCGAGATCCGAGATGAGCTGATTCGATATGATCACTACTCCTTTGCTGAGACTGTATCTATCGCCATCGATATAGAGGAGCATCAAAAGAGAACCTCCCGGTTCAAACCTCAAAACAAAACAAACACTCCTTATAAGAAAGATGAATCGAAAGGTAAGGAGTGTGCCTCGAAGCCCACCTCGACCTTTATGAGAGATCAGAAAGGAAAAGCCCCCATGGGAACTGTGACCCCTTCACAGATCCGATGTTATGAGTGCCAACAGATGGGCCATATATCTAGGGATTGTCCTAAGAGGAGAGGCACACTAGTTATACATGAGGTGACTGAGGAGGATGAGCCTATAGAAGAAGTTGGAGTCGAGAGAGACTCACACATTTTGAATGATGAAGTGTACGGTACGCCTAGTGATGAGGAGATAGATCCCGGCGTCCTAGTGGTGAGATGCATGTTATCTACACCAAAGGAAGCAGCCGATTATTGACGGACAAACATCTTCCAGGCCTACTTCAAGGTCGGGGAGAATGTGTGTCGTTTAGTAGTAGATAGCGGGAGTTGTATGAATGTGATAGCTGAGACAGCATTAGCCCGCATGGGACTCACTGCTGAGCCACACCCTTCCCCATTCCAGGTAGCTTGGGTCACCAAGACTACCATATCAGTGACTAGGAGATGTTTAGTGTCCATCACTATCGGTCCGTATACCGATAAGATTTGGTGTGACGTTATGCCTATGGATATATGTCACGTAATACTCGGGAGACCTTGGTTGTATGACCGAGATGTACTCATATATGGCAGATCCAACACTTGCTCCTTTCTACTAGACGAAAAGAGAGTAGTGTTGAATCCGGTGCGACCCACAGCACCAACATCCCGCACGAGTAGTAGTGCGAAAGAATCTCTTCCTTCCACTGAAAGGAAGAAGACTCTTAGCATTATACGAGGCACTGATTTCCATCGAGAGAGCTTCGATGGTGGAGTTTATTATGCCTTAGTAGTTTTACAGGCATCTGACGCACTAGAGAGATACGAGTCTATTCTTATACCTGCTAGGAGACTCTTAGAGGAGTTCCAGGATATACACCCTGCTGAGCTTCCGGCTGAGTTACCTCCCATGAGATGTATTCAGCATGCGATAGATCTCGTTCCTGGAGCTTCCCTCCCACATTTACCGCATTACCGATTGAATCCTGCCGCCCATGAGGAGCTGCAGAAGCAGATCGGAAAATTACTTGATAGAGACTTCATCCGTCATAGCCTTAGTCCATGTGTGGTGTCTGCCCTCCTTGCCCCGAAAAAGGATGGTACTTGGCGTATGTGCGTTGACAGTCGTGCTGTCAACAAGATTACTGTGAAATACCGATTCTCGATACCCTGACTAGATGATATGTTGGACATGTTGACTGGAGACACGATCTTTTCTAATATCGACCTTCGTAGTGGTTATCATCAGATTCGCATTCGCGAAGGAGACGAGTGGAAGACTACCTTCAAGTCGAAGGATGGCCTTTACGAGTGGCTTGTGATGCCCTTTGGGTTATCCAATGCCCATAGTACTTTTGCTCGGATGATGACCTAGGTCTTTAGACCATATATTGGGAAGTTCGTAGTGGTTTATTTCGACGACATTTTGATATATAGTCGGACTGAGGATGAGCACTTGACTCACCTACATTCTATTTTCGAGCTCCTGCAAGCCGAACGACTGTATATCAACTTGAAGAAGTGTGTTTTTATGGCCGAGTCCGTCATCTTTCTTGAATATATGATGGCATCACTATGGATCCCGAGAAAGTTCGAGCGATTCGTGAGTGACCTACCCCTCAGAACATTCACGATGTCCGTAGCTTTCATGGACTAGCCACGTTTTATCGTCGATTCATTAAGAACTTCAGTACGATTATGACACCTATCACTGAATGTACGAAGAAGGGAAGTTTTCAGTGGACATCATCGGCAGCTAGAGCCTTTGAGATTATCAAGGATAAGATGTCCACTGCACCTGTTTTGAGACTCCCTGATTTTAGTCTGGTATTCGAGGTATCTTGTGATGCCTCAGGAGTTGGGATAGGAGGTGTTCTTAGTCAAGAGGGTTACCCCGTCAGATTTTTCAGTGAAAAGCTCTCAGGCCCGAAGATGAATTATTCCAACTATGAGCGCGAGTTCTATGCGATTGTACAGACGTTACGTCATTGGAGGTATTATTTGTTACCTAAGGAGTTTGTCCTCCACTCTGATCATCAGGCGTTGCGTTATATCAATTCGCAACAGAAGTTGAACGCTCGACAGGCTAAGTGGGTATCATATTTACAAGAATACACCTTTGTTCTCAAACACTGTAAGGGAATGGAAAATAGGGTTGCCGACGCACTCAGTCGAGTCACCCTTGTATTATCACAGATGCGTGCTCAGGTGATAGGATTTGAGTGTGTCAAGGATGATTATTCTAGTTGTCCTGATTTTAGCGATATCTATGATGCGATACGTTCGGATCCCTATCACGATGAGACCGATTATCTCATTCGAGACAGATATTTGTTTCGTGGGACCCATCTGTGTATTCCCCACACCTCGTTGCGAAATTTCATTGTATGAGAATTACATGGCGGAGGCTTGGGTGGACACTTTGGACGCGATAAGACAATACTCTTAGTAGAAGAGTGCTTTTATTGGCCCGGGATGAAGCGGTTTATCGCTCAGGTTGTCAGTGGTTGCCGCACTTGCCAGGTAGCGAAGGGCAATAAACAACCCGCTGGTTTATATACACCTTTACCGATGCCCAGTATTCCTTGGGATGATGTTAGCATGGATTTTGTGTTTGGGTTGCCGCGCACTTTTAGGAAACACGACTCCATACTTGTGGTGGTTGATTGGTTCTCTAAAATGACATACTTCATCCCTTGTAACAAAACGGATGACGTCTCTCATATAGCCCGTATTTATTATAAAGAGGTTGTCGCTAGAGCTGTCACGGTTCCGGTTCGGTTCCGGTTCTACTAAAACCATGAACCGAACCGCTAAGGTAACAGTTCTTCAAGTTAGAACCAAAATCTTATTTGGTTTGACCGGTTCCGGTTCTGGTTCCGGTTCCATCATAATTTTTGGAACCGTCGTGTCAACGGTTCCAGTTACGGTTTAACAAGAGCCAAAACCAAACCAGTCACTAACGGTTCGGTCCGGTTCAATGCAGTTCGGTCTGGTTCCAATCGGTTCCAACTAAATCAAATTTGATAGAATAAAATAAAAGCGGTCTGCAAAAAACTCAAAACACCTTCATAATAGAAATAATTAAGTTGCACACTCCTCGACGGTCTCTTCCACGATCGGTGGGCCTAATATGTCGCCTTTCTACGCATGTAGACTTGTTATGACGTCTAGTTGGCATGTGCACATCTCGTGAACATGCTTTTATGTGATTCGGTCCGGTTCAAATGAGTTACAACTAAAACAAAACAAAATTTGACGGAGTGAAATAAAAGCGGTCTGCAAATAGTAAAACTCAAAAAACAATGAAATAAAAATAATTAAGTTGTGCACTACTCGTCAGTCTCTTCCACGATCTGTGGGCTAGTATCTATCGCTTTCATACGTGTAAAGACTTGTCACAACGTCTAATCGGCTTGTGCGCATCTTGGCAGCTTGCGCAACCGTAATAATCGACATCAATTATTTGTGTCTTTCATGATTACTATTTAATAGTAATTGTATACCTTCTATATTTTTAAAATAAAATATTTCAGAAAAATATGTAAGTAAAATTGAAAATACATTATATAACTGTATAAAAATCAAAACTGTACTTTAAAAACCGACTTCAAACCGCATCAATGTCAAACCATACCACACGGTCTTGGTGCGGTTTTGTTCAGTCCAAAACCGACCCATTTTAGTGTGATAACAGTTTGGGTCCAAACTACACCAGTTTCACCCCTGATAGTAATTATAAATATTATAGATATATTATAAAATTATAATAATATTATAAGAAAATTAATAATAATAAACGGGTTGCGGTTCGGTTCTACTTCGGTCCGGTTCGGATCGGGTCCAAAAATCTTAAAACCGCTTGAGACTTGTATGTTGCGGTTTTGGTTCCGGTTCTGGTTCGGATAAAAAAATGTAAGAACCACACCCGAACCAAAGTTGTTTACGGTTCCAAAATTCAAACCAGAACCCGAATAATTTTCAAACGGTTCGGTCCGGTTCTTTGCGGTTCCGGTTCGGTTCCGGTTTGATTTACGATTTTCGGTTTTAAGTGACAGCTCTAATAATAGCGCTCTCCCTCCTCCAGAAGAAATTCCTTCCTCCACCAACATTCCTTCTCCTCCTCAACCTCAACCACAACAACAACAACAACTACCCACACCAACTCCATCACCAGTTCAATCTCCAGTTCCTACTTCACCAACTCACCAACAACATCAACCCACATCAGCATCAACCCCAGTTCCATCTCCTGAGCACATCACTCCACCTCAATCTCCACTTCCACCTCATTTAAATGTCACACACCCTGACACATTTATCTCATCACATACCTTCAATCTACTGTTTCCTCCACCATCTCCACCACCAACAGTTCCCCTTTCTACAACTGTAACTCCCTCTATTCCCATCCCTCCACTCACCCAAACTGACATTCCCTCTACTGCTCCTGACTACACACATACAGATATGTCCAGTATATTCTCTGTCTGTTCAAATTGTGGTCATCACACTCCATACTCCTCCACTGCTCCAGAATCTCTCTATCTCAACTTCTCTGATATTGCTAAAGACCTGCTAGCATTCATCTTCCCACCCTTAATAAGCTTATAATTGATGCTCTAGCTCCTCTTTCTGCTTCCATCACATCCCTTTCTAGCAGAATTGCTACTCCATCCCCTGTCCCTTCTTCTGGGGGACTGGCTTCAGGACCCCCTGAAACCAGTCAGGGAGAGATGCTCTGTGATGAAGAAGCTCCAGTGGTGACAGCAGCAGCAGAAGCAACAACAAACTCAGTAATGTCAGATTCTTCAGAAGAAGCAGCCACTCATACTGAACTCATAGATTTAATTGATTCTGATACAGATATGGATGAGTCAGTTATAGCCAATGTTGTCAGGATCGCGATCCGGATCGTAGGATCGTACGATCCTACGATCCAGATTCTACATTTCGATCCGGATCTTAACCCGGATCGAAATCAAGTTAAGCTTACGCGGGATCGCGATCCGGATCGTGGAATCGTTAGGATCGCGATCCTAAGCACGATTCCACGATCCGGCGGAATGGTTAAAAGCAACCACGGATCCCGATTCCCGACCTAAACCCTATTTCCCCTCCCCGACCCCGACGCTCCCTGCTGCTCCAGGCCCGACGCTCCCTGCTGCTCCCCGACCACGACGCTCTTCTTAAAAATTAGTTTTTTCGTGTTTCTTAAATTTGTGTAGAAGCAGTCATCTACTAATAACAGATTAATTTGTCCTGAGTGTGCAAATTGATTACATATACACGACACCAAATTGATCCATGCACACTCACATTAATACGCACACACACACACACTGCTCTGTTATATGCCTAATATCTGCTCTGTTATTCTTCTAGTATCTGCTCTGTTATTCTTCTAGTATCTGCTCTGTTATATGCCCTATTATCTGCTCTGTTATATGCCCTGATATATCCTCTGTTATATACCCTGATATATCCTCTGTTATATGCCCATTTCTGGGCAGAAATTTGCACTGATTTCTGCCCAGAAACATTGAGATTTCTGGGCAGAAATCTGGACTGATTTCTGCCCAGAAATCAGTCCAGTCTGCCCAGAAATCTGGAGTCTGGACTGACATTTCTTCTCCTTCTTCTATGTGTTGTATGCACAGAAACATCAAGATTTCTGGGCAGAAACATCTTGATTTTTGCCCAGAAATCAGTCCAGATTTCTGGATTTCTGCCCAGAAATCTGGATTGATTTCTGGGCAGAAATCTGGACTGATTTCTGGGCAAAAATCTGTCCAGATTTCTGACCAGAAATCAGTCCAGATTTCTGGATTTCTGCCCAGAAATCTGGACTGATTTCTGGGCAGAATTCTGGACTGATTTCTGCCTAAAAATCAGTCCAGATTTCTGGCCCAGAAATCTGGATTTCTGCCCAGAAATCTGTCCAGATTTCTGGGCAGAATTCTGTTTATGTATGCCCAGAATTATGTCCAGATTTCTGCCCAGAATTATGTTTATGCTTATTAGCTTTATTTGGATTCTGTTTATGTATGCTTATATTTTTAAAATACTTACTTGACTTTGTAGATGTCTGCATCTGGGTCCGGTTCAAAGCCAGTTGGAAAAAAGTCCCGAAAGAATGCATCAGGTTCGAGAGGTGATCCGGGTTGGGAGCATGGGATTGAAATTGATAGTACAAACAAAAAAGTGCAATGTAAGTACTGTTTAGTGATTAGATCCGGTGGAATTTATAGATTGAAACATCACATAACCGGAACTAAATTTAACGTAGAACCTTGCACTAAAGTACCTGAAAATGTTAGAATACAATTTTTGAATATTCTTCAAGCTCATGAGGAGGAGATTGTTAAAAAAAAATATATATTGAGGAGGCTATTCATTATGACGAAGAAGTAGAAGTGAGTATAAGAACCAAGCAAAAAGGAAAAGAAACAATGGATCTTTTTGTTAGAAAATCAAGTCAAGCAACTATTAGTCATATTTTCAAAAAAGATGCACGTGAAAAAGCCTGTCAACAAATTGCTCGGTTTTTTTATACAAGCGCAATTCCATTCAATTGTGTTAAGAACCCAGAATTTCTAAGCATGATTGAAGCAATCGGACAACACGGCCCCGGAATGAAACCACCATCTTACAATGATATTAGGGTAAAATATCTAAACCAAGAGGTGAGCAGAACTCTTGAGTTGCTAGAGGATTACAAGTTGGAATGGAAGAAAGTTGGTTGTACTATTATGTCAGACGGATTGTCAGACAGAAAAAGAAGATCCATATGTAACTTCTTGTTAAATAGCCCGAAAGGTACCATGTTTTTATCATCAATAGATACATCGGATTTCTCCAAAACTGTAGATAAGATTTTTCAAATGCTAGATGAAGTTGTGAAGAAAATTGGAGAAGAGAATGTAGTACAAGTGGTAACCGATAATGCCTCAAATTACACGGCGGCCGGACAAATGTTAATGGAGAAGAGAAAACATATATATTGGACACCCTGTGCTGCGCATTGCATTGACTTAATTTTAAAAGATTTTGAAAAAAAAATTGAATTGCATAAATTAACAATAGCAAAAGGTAGAAAGATAACATCATACATCTACTCCAGAACTTTGCTACATACTTGGCTGCTTGATTTTACAAAGGGTAGAGAGTTGATCCGCCCTGCAGTTACCCGATTTGCCACAGCTTACTTGACATTGGGATGTCTTTCTGAGAATAAGGGTGGTTTGATAACGATGTTTACGTCTGCCAAATGGAAGTCTAGTAGGTTTGCCGGTTCAAAGGAGGGGAAATCAATTCAAAAAATTATTTTAAATACAACTAGATTTGGTGTCATGTCACTTCATGTTTAAAAGCAACATTTACACTCATCAAGGTGCTTAGAATGGTTGATTCAGAAGCCCCTATGATGAGATTTATATATGAGCAGATGGATCGAGCTAAGGAAAAAATTCAAAATAATTTTGAAAACATCAAGAGAAAGTAAGTAGTTATAGCTTACTTATTACTTTAAGTTTCATTGTGTTTTGGATTTATATCATAACATGCAATTATTATTTTATGTGTTATGTTGTAGATATGAACCAATATGGGTCATCATTGATGAGAGATGAGCAAGCCAACTTCATAGGCCCTTACATGCTGCAGCTTATTATTTGAATCCTCATTACCACTTTAGTCCATCATTTAGGGCAGATGCTGAAGTAAAATTGGGATTTTACAGTTGTCTCCAACGGATGATTCCAAATGAAGAGGAGAGAACGAAAATAGATATTCAAATGGATGATTTTAAGCATGCAAAAGGGTTATTTGGGTTAGAGTCTGCAAAAGCCACTAGAAACAAAAGATCTCCAGGTGAGACAAATTATGTTTATAATATTTTAAAATATTAATCAATAAGAGCATGTAATGTACTTTTCTGTTTAAGTATTTGCAAAATTTCAAACTTATAGCTGATTGGTGAGATTCATACGGTGACAATTGTCCCGAATTGCAAAGATTTGCAATTCGGGTTCTAAGTCTAACATGCAGCTCTTCCGGATGTGAACGCAACTGGAGTGCATTTGAGATGGTGAGCTCAATGCCTCAATTATTGTTGTATGTTTAAAAGCATAATCTCAGGCGTTTTCTTATTGTCATTAACACATTATAATTTTTATTTCAAAGGTTCATGCAAAAAAAGAAATCGGCTACATCAAAAGAAGATGAATGATCTAGTGTTTGTGATGTATAACAAAAAGTTGATGGAAAGACAAGATAAAAGGGATATGCAGTTAAAGAAAAAGTTTCTTAATTTTGAGGATATTGCTTCTGATGATGAATGGATCACAGAGATGGGAGATCCAGTTCTTCCCCGCAAGGGCAACTGGTTGAGGATTATTCAACAAAAAGATGCTCAGGAAACATATAGTGATGATAGCATTGAAAGGAATGTTGAACAAACTACTACGGAAATGAATGGAGAAGGTTAGTTTCATATTAAATTTAAAATAGATCTGATAGACTCTCTTTTCTTAATAGATCTTGCATCGCGCTCTCTTTTCTTAATTCAATTCTTTTTTTTTGTAGGTGGAGTTGAAGATCTCACCATAAGGGGCAGTGATCACGATACTATCGAATACATTAGTGAGGGTGAATGAGATGATGACGAGAATGTCAGTGGTGATGAGAAAAATATGACACTTGATGATGAGGACATGATCGACATACCTATTAAGGATTTGTTCTGATTTTTGATAGTTTTCATTGACCATTAGATGAATCATGAAGCTACTCTTCAATTTATTTTGTTTTAGGCATTATTTTTGTATTTCATATTTGATATGCTGGAGGAATTATATTTGAAGTGTTTGTTAATAATTTGTTATTTTTTTTTATTTTACACTTCAAATTTAACGATCTGATAGGCTGATAGCATTGTTAATTAATTAATTTGTCATTGTTATAACTTACAAAAGGGTTATTTGAGTTGATTGTCTCTGTGATTTTTGTTTTCTCATTTATAGGTTTATTTTCATAATTTGGTTACTGATGATAGTTTGACGAATATGGGACAGACGGACAGCTACGACAAAAATGCTTACTCATCTTGGCTTTAGAGTTGCTAACGTAGAGTCCGAAGTTACATTACTCAAGTACATTTACAATCATAATTGTTTCTTTATGCATGTTCTTATTTTGTCTTAGACTTATGATCTATTCTAGATTTCTCGTAATAATAGTCTTATTACTCTTATAGTAAACAAATGAAAATGATTAATTATATGATTTTTGGTATAAAATATTTGTGTAATTGTATGATATGATTGATATCAAATTCAATTTCTTCATTTAAGTCTTGTTTTAAGAATATAGTGGGATCTTACGATCCACGATCCGATCCTACGATCCGATCCGATCCAACCCCTTAAACGATCCCACATAGGATCTCGATCCTGACAACCTTGGTTATAGCTGAAATAAATACTGTTGGTGATTATATTATAAATCTCACAGTTAATCTGAATTTTTTATTAGATTTATTCAATTTTGTCTACAGAGATATTCTACCCAATTCTTCTTATCAGCAATCCTTGGCTATAGTTCCATACACTACACCAATAAGCCCCACAGTTGCCAAGCAACTTAAGGCTAGTCTTGCAGTAACAGAGCCACAAATTGTACCATCCCCCTCCAAGGACACTTCTTCTTCAGAAGCTATTTCAGCTCCAACATACAAGATGGATGACAGTCCTCTGCCAGATCTGGATGAGATCATTATGGCAGATATAGAACAAGAAAATTTATTAGCTGCTGAAAATATTGCAGAAACAGTTGCTCCAGCTCTTCCAGAATCTCAAGCACAATCTCAGGCTGAAAAGTCAATTTCCAAAGATCTTCTGAAGGCCATTAATGTCTTATATGATAATCCTCATGGATCTTCTGATGATGAAGATGAGGATGATGATTCTGATGATAGCTCTACTGCCAAGAAGAAAGTCTCAAAGAAGAAAAATGTTGCTCCCATTGCTGCTCCCAAACCAAATCCAACACATGATACGCCATATTATATCCTACAAAAAATCACTCCATATCATGGAATGCCAGCTTGGATGTGGCTTTCAAAGAATGAACAAAAAGTCAGAAAGAAAAGCAGGAGGTACTCTCCTCCCCCTCCTCAAAGAAACTAGAGAGGTCATCCTCCTCCTCCTCCACCTGCTGCTGGTGCTTCAGGTAACACTCCTTAGAGGTCTACCTCTTATGCTCAAACCTACCATATACATCAAGGTAGATCCTCAACATCTCAAGGAAGCAGCCAACAGAGGTATTCCTCCAGCAAGCAACATCAACAACAACAAGCTCCTGAAATAGATAAAGCTGAAAATCCTAAAAGGCCAGAGTCTCCACCTATTCCCTTTATGGATCCAGAAACTGAGACAACTTCTAGAATGGCCAGGTTCCAGGAACTTGTTGGTTTATCAATGATCAATAAAGCTAAAGCTGAAGGAAGAGATTTATCCCAATACTCTACAATGTCTACCTACAGAAAAGAAGAGTTAAAAAGGTATGAAAATGCTAATAAATTGTTTAATGTAGATGCTTACATGAATCTACATCCAGAGGCTGTTGCGCCCAGAGCTACCTCTCTTAATATTATTGGAGCTGCTGATATGACAATGTCCAAGAAAGAAGCAGCTAATTCAAATAAAGAAATCAAATTTACACAGCCTTCTGACCAAAAGAAAGGTGACAAGCAAAAGGAAAAGCCGAAGAAAAAGAAATGATATATTTTGTTTAGTTTCTGTTTGTCTGAACTTTATATTTGTTTACTATCACAAAGCTACTGATTGTAAATATCTGCTGAATGTTTCAATTTTTCTGCCAGATATATTTTTCCTGCTTTGTGAATATTTTTATTTCATTTGTATTAGTGACCTCACCCAAATAAGGATAAATTGTTGGATCTCTAGTTGGATTTGGGCTAGGTTCACTAATTAGGATGATTGACCCACCATGTATAGCCAGGGTCATGTCTGTGTCCTAGAGTTTAGGCTAAGTCCTTAAATTCAACTTTACATGGATCAGCCAACAAAAGACAGCAGAAGACTCAAGACTTAGAAGAAAATCAAGTTTAGAAAGTGATTTCGACGTTCATCGAACTCAGCTCGACGATAGTCGTACTTCACTCGACGAACTCAGAGTCAATTCTCTGAGTTGAGTTCAACGATATTCGAGCTCAGGTCGACGAACTCTGGAAGTTCAACTTCAACACATTATGTCCAGAATACCTTCTCTGAACTCAGGTCGACGAAGATAGATTGTCAGTTCGGCGAACTTGGACCACAGAATTGGGAAGCTTTTCACAGAAAGCAGTTAGCTGATCTCAGGTCGACGAATTCGGATCTCTAGTCGACGAACAAGAATTCTCTGGTCGACGAACATGATCTGTCTGGTCGACGAACTTTGATCTCAGGTCGACGAAATCTGTTCTCTGGTCGACGTTTTCTGTAAAGCTCCAGACTTAGTATTTCTCTCAATTTCTGTCCTTATTCCATATTATCTAGCAATATTTTCCTGAGTAATTAATGCATATATTATCTGAATATAGCCGTTACTGGCAACATTGATTATGGTGTTCATCAGGTTAAATATTTGCTTAATTAATTGGGACAGTTGAGGAAATTCATTAATGCAAATATTCTCTCCAACCGTATTTCATTCTTCAGGCAGTCAACATTCAATGCAATGGAATTCAAAATTCAAAGGAGAATTCAACTGAAGATATAAAAGAGTTCTTCTTTACAATCTTAAAAACAAAGAATATAGATACAAAAAAGATCTACAGCAAAATATTCTGAACCTTCTCTGTACAAAAAACAATGTGTTTTCTACTTGACCTTACTGAAGAAGAACAACAACAACAAATACAAATCCAGAGTCTTCTTCAACTTCCACTCCAGGATTCTTCAAGGATAACAAACTTCTATCAGTTAGAAGTTTCTGGATCATTTTCAAGTCAAGGCTGAAGACTGAAGACCTACACCCTGTGCAAGACTCCAAGTGATATTGAAAGGAGTTCTTGACAACAACAAATCCACTAGTCTTCTCTGTTGAATAGAGAAAGAGAAGACATCATCAATCTCTCTCCCCCTTCTCTATAAAGGGTTCATTAACTCCCTTCAAAAGTTTATTTTGGTTTTTGAGCACCTGATCAAAAGCTCAAATGTGGCAGTTACCTGATCAAAACCTGCTAGTAGATTTCTATCATGGTGGTAGAAGAGTGGATGTACCCAGGTTGGGGAACCACTATAAAATTTCTTGTGTTGTCTGGTTGACCTTTTTCTTGTTGTTCTTGTTGTGGCTGTGATAGATTAGGCTAGCTGTGCTGTGTTAGATTAGATTGACTTAGATTGCTCTTACTTTCTGTTAATCTTGGTATCTCTTATTTTCATTACTCTGATAATATTTAAAACAACAAAAAGATTCTAGATTTACTCTATTCACCTCCCTCTATAGTAAATCAGGTCTAACCTCATCTTTCACAGATTTCCTAGCCCTCTGAAGCTTGCGATACTCAGATTTGACATGACCAAGACACTGACAGTAGTGGCAGCGGACAAGCCAACGATGAGGAGCGCCAGACTGAGCAGCAAAGGGCGCCGGTGGAGGAGGACGAGAACAGAGCACACCATAGCACTATAACCAGGGAGGGTAGTAGTGGAGCACTCACAAGAGAATACCGTGGTCCAGGAGATCAACAATCACCAAGGCCAAAGTATCACTGAGAGACGACAGAGGATCCCAGTGCAGAAGCTGTGCTCGAACAGGCTCGAACTTGGGGCATATACGCATAAAAAACTCATACATGCGCTGAAAGTCACTGTGGAGAAAACCTCAAACTTGTATATACTTTCTCAATAATCAAATACAAGGTATGAATACACATTTATAGGAGGGAGAAAGAGAGAAGAGATCCTTATACATGATGTAGGACTAAAGAGGAGAGAAGAAGAAAAATAAACAAATGAGCTCCATCATGAGCCTATTAACGTGGGCTTTTCCAACACTCCCCCGCAAGCTGGAGCGTACAAGTCATAGGCGCCCAGCTTGGACATGAACTGATAAAATATGGTACTTGGTAGGACCTTTGTGAGGATATCGACAACTTGTTTAGTACCCAGAACATGCTTCAATTCTATCTTCTTCATTTGAACTTTCTCCCGGATAAAGTGACAGTCCACTTCAATATGTTTCGTTCTTTCATGGAAAACCGGATTCTTTGCTATGTGTATAACAACTTGGCTGTCACATAACATGATGACTGGTGTGGGAAGTTTTACTCCTAGATCGGCGAGGAGACTTTCAAGCTATGTGAGCTCAGAAACAGCCGATGTCATCGATCGGTATTCTGCTTCAGCTGAGGATCGAGCGACCACAACTTGTTTCTTACTCCGTCGGGTAACAAGATGACCTCCAAAATAGGTACACAAATCACTGGTTGACCGTCGATCATCCAAGGACCCAACATAATCGACATCAGAATACGCAACCAACGTTGGAGTAGAAGATGAGATTTTGTATATCAGCCCTTGACTCGGAGCTGTTTTAAGATATCTTAGGATGCGTTTGACGGCTTGAAGGTGAGATATTCGAGGGACATATATAAACCGGCTGACCACCCCAACAACAAAGGATATATCCGGTCTTGTGACCGCTAGGTAGATCAATTCTTCAACAAGTCGTCGATAGTATTCAAGATTTTGGAGAGGAAGATCTGTATCGGAAGCATGTGCACATATCTTATGATTTGCATCCATTGGAGTAGTAGTCGGGTTGCATCCAGAGTAGTCAGCATCTTGAAGGAGATCAAGACAGTACTTCCGTTGGGAGAGGACAAGTCCATCCAAACGTCTCGTGACCTCAAGATCAAGGAAGTATCGAAGATGCCCCATATATTTTATTTGAAAGACTGATCTAAGGTGCTGTTTGACCGCTTAGATTCTCTTTGAATTGTCTCCATCGATTAAGATGTCATCAACATATACTAACAGAAGAACCGTTCTTGTTGCCTGATGTCGAGTTAACAGAGAGAAGTCTGCTGAGCTCCGAGTAAAGCCGACTTCCTGAACTGCCTTACTGAACCTGTCGAACCATGTTTGAGGGGATTGTTTGAGAACATAGATGGACTTCTTAAGATGACAAACTCAGGACTCCCTCATGGTCTCAAACCCGGGAGGTTGCTGCATGCACACTATTTCTTGGAGGTCGACATTCAAAAACACATTCTTGATATCCAGTTGATGTATGAGCCAATGGCGATGCGGAGGACATGACCGGTGTTGAGCTTGCATATTGGAGAGAACGTTTCCTCATAATTGATGCCTTGCTGTTGGGTGAAGCCACGAGCCACCAGGCGGGCTTTCAGACGGTCAATTGTCCCATCAGGAGCATGTTTGATGACAAAGACTCATTTACACCCAAACGGTGTCTGGTCGTTAGGTAGAGATACCAGGTCTCATGTATGGTTAGCCCATAGAGCAGTCATTTCTTCTTCTATGGTAGCCCGCCAGTCAGGATGTTGGATAACCTCCTACACAGAGTTAGGTACAGAAATCGAGGATAATGAAGTGCCGAATGTTTGAAGTTGTGGGGATTGGCGATGTAAGGATACATAGTTTGTCATGGGATGAGCGGTTGATTCTGGTGCCGGACCAGCACGACGTGGAGCGTCAAAGGTCTAAGCCGACTGCATCAGGGCAACGAAGCCAAGATGACGATGAGTGTAGACATGTATAAGAGGCGGCTTGGAAAGAGTGGGAGCCCGATCAAGAATTTGTGGTAGTGGAGTGGTAACGGGAATGACAGGTCGTAGGACGGGTGGTGGTCGAGGAGTTGTATCTGGAGCGGAGAAGAGAGGAAGATCTTCCTGAAAGGTAACATCAGTAGAAACAGTCACCTTGCGGGTCGTAGGAGAATAACACACGTAGCCTTTCTGAGTTCGTGAATAGCCAATGAAGATGTGTTTGGCTTCCCGGGGATCCAACTTGTCCATGGATGAAGCAAGAATGTGAACGTAACAAGTACAATAAAGGATGCGGGGTGTGAGAGAGAATGTCAGAGTAGAGGGGAACAGGAGGTTGAATAGAGTGACATTGTGGAGTATGGGGGAAGGGAGATGGTTAATCAGATAGCATGTCATTGAAAGCGCAAAGTTCTAATAAGCTTTGGTAATCTGCATGTGAAGCATGAGAGAGCGAGCAACATCAAGCAGATGTTGATTCTTACGTTCCACGACTCTGTTTTGTTGGGGGGTATAGGCACACGATGTTTGGTGAATGACTCCAAATTCAGAGCAAAGATTCGCAAATTCGTGGCTAGTGTATTCACATGCATTATCTGTGCAAAAAGTTTCGATGTTCGTGGAGAATTGAGTGCGGGTCTCAAGGAGGAATGCCCGAAAGACACGGGGAAGCTCAGATCAATCACGAAGTAAATATAGTCACGCCATCCGAGAATAATCATCAATAAAAGTTAAAAAAAAGCGATACTCAGAAATGCTAGTGATTTTGTACGGACCCCAAATATCGGAGTGTACTAAAATAAAAGGAGCAGAGCTCCGAGTACAATGAGATGAAAAAGATGAACGAGGTTGTTTGTCGAAAATATAAGATTCGCACTGAAAAACAGGAAGAGATACATTTGGTGGAGCCTTCTGGAGGACCGATAAAGGGGCATGCCCAAGACGCCGATACCAGTCGACGGAGGAGACAGAGGAGAGGATAGTAGGTGAGTCATCAAGAAGGTAGAGCATATTCTGCAGTCGTCCCTTACCAATGATATTCCGCGTCCGTCGATACTGTATCAGAAAAGAGGAAGATGTAAATGTTATAGAACAGTTTAAATCGGCAGTGAGACGACCAACAGAAATTAAATTAAACGGGGAGCCTGGAACATGAAGAGCCGAGCGTAGGGATAAAGAAGAAGTGAGAGGGATATCAGCAGAACCGGAGACTGGAACAGTGTCCCCGTTGACCACTGTGATATACTTAGGATGAGGAGAATCCAAGTACTGATGTGGCCGCAGGGAGGTTATGTGATGAGTGACACCTGAATCCACTATCCAGCGCAGACTAGTGGAGAGACAAGCGATACCTTCATTTGAGATGGAGGAAGCGAAGGCAACAGAGGCAGGTGAGCGGCTGAGCAAATCCTGAAGTTGTTGGAGCTGAAGTCGGATCTCTTCAAGGTCAGTACGAGTGATAGATGAGTCGTTGACAATAACAACGGCAAACGGACGAGCAGGAAGCCCATGCTTGCGGTAGCAAGTGGGCTCAAGGTGTCCGTCCTTACCGCAGAAGGAACACGTAGGTCGTGGCCGACCACCCCGACCTCTGCCCCGAGAACCGGAATATCCCCCACGAGCAGGAGGAGGGAGAGGCAGTAAGGGAGCAGAATTTTGCTGAAGGAGGGCCGATGACGGAGGTCCAGAATTGTCAGGAGGTGGTGAGACCTTGAGCAACATAGAACACACATAAGATAGTGACGGAGTAACAACAGAGGAGATCTGAGCCCGAACGCTCCGAAGATGAGGCGGGACACGAGCCATCATCATGGCAACACCGACGACTTCTTTTTGGGCACGTTGGGCAACAAAATCCATTGTAGGGGGGGCTCATGTTGAATCCAGACTTCAACCAGAGTCTTGGCCCGAGCAACAAAGGAGGTGAGGTCGGCGACCCCTCCAACGTCAAGAGTCTGAAGATCTGTTATGATGTCATACAGGTGTTGGAGACAATCTTTGCCGAAATAGAGAGAATGAAGCTCATCCCACATCGCCTTAGCTGTCTCGTGATACATGGTCATGCGATAAGGTTCACCATCAAGGGAGTTGAGGAGCCATGTTTGAACCCGACCATTGTTGCGCAACCAATCTTCAGTAGGAGCAGTGAGAATAGCTTGGGTCAAGTGATGTAGAAAGCCTTTGGACTGGAGAACTCGGCGAACAGAGTGCACCCACTCCACAAAGTTCTTCCCGGCTAAAGAAATATTGGTTTTCCGCAATTCATCCTGTAGTTCATGGACAAGGGTCGGGCGGTCTGCAAGAGAAGAAGCCGTTTATCCGGTAGAATCAAGAGATGACCCCATGACAAGACGGTCAAGAGGCTAGATCGACGACAAGAAGATCAGCGAATAGAGAGGAGACCGTGCGAGCAGATCAGGCGATCAGAACAACGAGCAGAAAGAGGCCGCACGGTAAACTGCGTGAGAAGACCACACAGTCTTGGTGACAACGCACCAGCGACAAGGCAAGGAAGAGCGCGACCAAAATGCGGAGCGGTTAGAGAGGAGAAGCCGCCACAACTAGAGAAGAGGAGAAGTCGCACGGTCACAGTGACAACACACCAGCGGCAAGGCAAGGAAGAGGCCGCGACCAAAATGCGGAGAAGCCGCCGCGACTAGTGAAGAGTAGAAGCCGCACGGTCACGGTGACAACACACCAACGACAAGGAAGATGTCCCGACCAACATGCGGAACCCGCAACAGAGAGGAGAAGCCGTATCGATTAGAGAAGTCGTAGCGACCAAGCAGCGAAGAATCCGCGCGAGAAGACAAGAACGTGGTGGCAAGGCGAGTAGACAAGGAGATCGCGTAAGGAGACCGCAGCGAGTAGAAAGAGGAATGGACAGACGGGAAGAAACCACACGGTTAGATGGGGGAAGGGGAAATGACCTCACCTGACAGAGAGAGTTATAAAATGGCAAAGAAGAAGAGGAAGAACGGGAGGTGGAAGCCGAGAGAGAGAGAGAGAGAGAGAGAGGACTTAATCGCGCGGGAAGCAACGGTTAGAGACGGTCTTAACCGCACGGGAAGCAGCGGTTAGAGAAACTTAACCGCACGGAGGACCTGTTGGCTCTGATACCATGTGGAGAAAACTTCAAACTTGTATATACTTTCTCAATAATCAAATACAAGGTATTGATACACATTTATAGGAGGAAGAAAGAGAGAAGAGATCCATATACATGATGTGAGACTAAAGACTAGAGAAGAAGAAAAATAAACAAATGAGCTCTATCATGGGCCTCTTTACAAGGGCGTTTCCAACAGTCACGATCCCAAGATGTACCAATTCCCTGACTTGTTGCACCTCTCTAACATCTTTCATTTGCAGACCGTTGTCTGTACGGTGGGAAAATTACTAGACGTAAATCGTCATTGGCCATCATGGCAATCAAATCTTATATCTGATCTTCTTAGAAAAGCATGTAACTACCTTTGAAGTGCATGGTATAGTCATGAAGTCGGTATATTATTACTCGGACATTGAATATAGACTGCTCACCTGGATGATGCAGTCTGTTGGTTATTTCTAGTAGTAAAGAATTTTACTCTGACGGCCTTCATGAAATTATACTTTCATATGTACAATATATAGATATTTTTTACTTCAAAGTTGTTCAACTGGGTAAATTATGAACCTTTTTTGTTAATTTTCTCCTATTTTGGAAATAGGGCGTGCATCCATCAATTAGAGGAGAAGTTTGGGAGTTTTTACTTGGCTGTTTTGATCCAAAGAGCAGTTCTGAGGAGAGGATGCAGCTTAGGCAACAAAGAAGGTAGTTTTTCCATTAATAGTTTTTTTGTATGAAATATAACTCTATTTGAATTCTTTACCCTGTTTATAAATTTATAATTTCTGGCCATCTATATGGATTTGTTTTTGTTGAGGAAAAGAATCAATCATTATTGCATTACATTAGAGGCTCTCATATATATATGGTGTACATGACAAAAACAGTAACAACATAAAACTCAATATTCTAACATATTTCAACACTCCCCCTCAAGTTGGGTGTGTAATGTCTGTCATGCCCAACTTATTCAATATTCTGTCAAACGAGTTCTGACCCAGCCTTTTGGTAAGCACATCTGCAAGCTGCTGATTTGATGGGACAAACAGAATACTCACAATCCCCCTAACAATATTTTCCTTGATGAAGTATTTGTCGATCTCCACATGCTTGATGCGATCGTGTTGCACCGGATTGTGGGCAATGCTGGTCGCAGATTTGTTATCACAATAGATCCTAATTGGACTGTCACACTTCACGCCAAGGTCTTTCATGATCGTCTGGATCCACAACCATTCACATAGCCCTTGTGTCATAGCACGAAATTCTGCCTATGTGTTGGATTTAGCAACATGTTGTTTCTTGCTTCTCCGGTTGCCAAATTACCCCCAACAAGAGAACAGTACCCTAATGTTGACCTCCGGTCATCAGCTGATCCTGCCCAGTCCGCATCCGTATAGACCTCTACGGTCAATGGCTCATTGGGTGAGAACAAAATTCCCTTGTCAGGAGTGGATTTGAGGTATCTCAGAACTCTGTGTGCAACATCCAGGTGATGTGATCTAGGTGTATGCATGTACTGACTACCCACAACATAGGATATGTCTGGTCGAGTGTGAGAGAGATAGATGAGCTTTCCCACCAATTGTTAGAAGTCAGGTACGTCATCAACGACTTCTCCTCCATCTCTTTCAAGTTTGTGACTGACCTCAATTGGGGTATCAGCTGGTCTGCACTTGAGCATTCCAGTCGTTTCAAGCAAGTCTAGAACATACTTCTTTTGAGATATAAAGATCTCATGCTTGGATCTAGCCACCTCGATGTCCATAAAATATTTGAGGGGGCCAAGATCCTTCACTTCAAATTCCTGAGACAATATGAATTTTAGATGTTCAACCGCTTCGATATCATTGTCTGTTATTATTATATCATCCACATAGACAATGTGAGTAGCCGCCTTACCCTCATTATGTTTCACAAACAATGTGTGATCAACATTGCTCTATTTGTACCCGAAAGAGATCATAGCCCGGTGAAATCTCCCGAACCACGCACGTGGAGATTGCTTTAAGCCATACAAAGCTTTCTTCAACCTGCAAATTTTCCCCGCCGATCCTTCTTGGCTAACACTAGGAGGTAATGACATGTGGACTTCCTCCTCAAGGTTACCATGGAGAAATGCATTCTTCATATCCAACTGAAGGAGACTCCACCCTTTACACATGACACATGAAAGCAAGATCCTGATGGAGTTCATTTTTGCCACTAGTGCAAATGTCTCCTGATATTCAATGCCCTCTATCTGCGCATATTCTCTCTCCACTAACTGGCTTTGTGTCGTTTCACAAGACCTTGGGAGTTTTGCTTTATAGAGAAAGCTCATTTGCATCCCACAACAGTTTTCCCCTTAGGGAGTTGTTCCAACTCCCAAGTATTGTTCTTTTCAAGGGCTCTCATTTCTTCCTGCATGACTGCCTTCCACTCACTATGCTCAAGTGCTTCCTGCCAAGGCTGAGGAATAGAAATGGATGCCAAGGAGGTGACAAATGCTCTATATGAAGGAGACAATGAGTCATAAGTCACAAAGTGAGAAAGTGGATGTAGAGTAGAAGCAGATCTACCTTTGTTAATACCTGACGATGGATCAGATGATGTCACAGGTTGAATAGCAAGAGCCTGAGTGTTCGTACCCCTTCTACGTCGAGTGTAGACCTGCAAAATAGGAGGATTCACCGGAAGAACAAGAGTAGTAGGAACATGAGATGACGGTGGGGTGACCGGAACAGGAAGTGGCACCTGAGATGGAGGAATATGCAGAGGAACAGAAGAAGAGGAACTCACTTCTGTAGCTGTGCTCTCCCCCTGAAGAGAGTTCCCATAATAAGCTTCAGATTCTCGAAAGGTGACATCCATGGTAACAAATACCCGCTTGATAACCGGGTGGAAGCACCTATAACCTTTTTGGGTAGGAGAGTAGCCAATAAACACACACTTCAGGGCGCGTGGATCAAGTTTGGTCTTAGGCTGGGTGTGGACAAAGTAGACACATCCAAAGACACGGGGAGAGAGAGAGGTAGGACGGACCCCTATAGTGGTAAGAGGGGTCTGAAACCCGAGGACCCGTGTAGGAAAACGATTGATTAGGTAGGGCGCGGTGAGAACAACATCACCCCAGTAATACTTCAGGAGATGCATCCGAAGGAGAAGACACCTAGCCACCTCAAGGAGGTGCTGATTCTTACGCTCAGCCATCCCATTCCGAGCAGGGGTGTACACACATGAGGTTTGATGAATGATACCTAGGTCACTTATATATTTGACAAGACAAGCGTCAATATATTCGCAACTGATTGATACCTAGGTCACTTATATATTTGTCAAGACGAGCGTCAATATATTCGTGACTATTGTCATTACGTAAGATTTTAACGAGAGCACCATATTGAGTTATAACCATCTTGTGAAAGAGCTGAAAAATAGAGAACACCTCACTTTTATGTTTCATTAAGTAAACTCAGGTATAACGAGAGTAACAATCAATGAAAGAAACAAATCACAAGCAACCAAAATATAAACAATAGGGCTAGGACCCCAAACATCAGTATGAATAACAACAAACAAAACTGAGCTATGGGGGGACATAAGAGGAAGATTACTACGATGATGTTTAGTCAGTTCACACATCACAATGAAAAACATTAATCAAAGTAGAAGACATAATAGGAAGCAACAACTTCATAATAGCGATAGGAGGATGTCCTAGCCGACAATGTCAGGAATCCAACTCAGAGGGACGAGCAACAAGAAGATCGTTGGGAGGCCGAGCGGTGCTGTATGAAGTGGAAGCAGGAGGGATGAACACATAGAGCCCGTTGCACAGTCTACCAGAGCCAATCACTGTCTCCGTCTTCTGGTCCTGAAAAACATAAGAGGTAGGAAAAAAGGTCACTGAGCAAATCATAGAGTTTGTTAGGTGACTAATAGATAAGAGATTGAGGGTGAAAGTAGGAACATGAAGAACAAAGAAGAGGGTAAAAGAAGAGCATGAAATGTATCATTTCCCAGCTATGGGAGACAAGGATCCATCGGTAATGCTCACTTTGTCCTTGCCCGACAGAGGTGTGTAAGACACAAAACCTGTGGCTGATCCGGTCATGTGGTTTGTAGCCCCATTATCAATAATCCACCGAGAGGAGAGGTGGGAGGAAGCCGAGTGAGTACTTGCAGGTCCCTGATGAGCATAGGAAGAGGAGGCAGAATCGGACGGCTCCGCTAGAGGTCCAAGCATCATCCGGCGGAACGCCAGAATTTCTTCAGACGAAAGAGCAGTAGAGCCCTCCCCAACGTCCGAAAAGTGGGCTAATCTGGGCAGAGGAGGCTTGTGTTGAGAGCGACCACCTCCCTGGCCACCACGAGAGGCAGAGCTGCCTCGAGGAGGAAATCCATGAAGCTTGAGACAGGTATCTCTAGTATGGGGGGCTGATAAGAACTTGCAAGAGGAAGAGAAATCTAGGGGAAGATTTAGAGAGAGAGCAAGGAGAGGAATTAGGGTTAGGGAGAGAGAGAGAGGAAATACCTTGAGAATGATCATGCCTGCCAACCAAAGGGAGCCCCGGGTTTATTAATACCTGGGGCTCAAGGGGGCCGGCCGGCCCCCCACTTGGGGACTGAACCGGGTCGGTTCAGTCCCCCCTTGGCGTCTTCATAGGTTGGGGGCTGAACCGGATGGTTCAGCCCCGTTGTTTGGCCTCCGTGCTTTCGGTCGCCGAGTGTACGTTCGCCCTTGAAATTGTAGCGGATGCGGCGGCATAACATTCCCTCCCCCTTCAAGCGGCAACTTGTCCTCAAGTGGGAAATCCGGAAACGCCTCGTGAAACTCCAAGAAGTCAACCCAAGAATTATGTTCGGCGGCCATGTGCGCCCACTTGACGAGGAGCTCGAGCCGGTACTCGGCACCCCGCCGCTTCCATTTGGTCAACAGAATCGCCTCCGGCGAAGGCCGCAATTCGCCGCTGCTAGTAGCCTCGGGAAGAGTAGGGCTGATGGTAGTGGAGGTCCCGAGCTTCTTCTTCAGCAAGGATACATGGAACGTTGGATGGATGCGAGAACCCTCCGGGAGAGCAAGAGTATAAGCCACGGGCCCCACCCGGCGGAGGACGCGGAACGGGCCATAGTATTTCGGTGCCAGCTTCTGGTTGGTCCGTCGAGAGACCGATAGTTGCCGATATGGTTGGAGCTTAAGGAAGACCTCATCGCCGACCGCAAACTCCCGCTCGGTACGATGTTTGTCTGCCTGAATCTTCATGCGATCTTGGGCGAGGCGTAAGTTCTCCCGCAGTAGCGATAAAGTCCGGTCGCGATCCAGTAACATCCGATCGACCGCGGGCAGAGCGGTGCTGGCTGGCTCATAAGAACTCAAAGTAGGCGGGGGGCGGCCGTAGACCACCTCAAAAGGAGTGAGCTTGCTGGCCGTATGGAAAGAGGTATTGTAGCAGTATTCCGCCCAATGGAGCCACCGAGTCCAGGAGCGTGGCTCATCCATGAAAAAACACCGCAAATAGGTTTCAACCCCACGGTTGAGGACCTCCGTCTGCCCGTCTGTCTGAGGGTGATGGGCCGTGCTCATGCGGAGGGAAGTCCCCTGAAGTCGAAACAGCTCCTGCCAGAAATTGCTCACAAAGACGGGGTCCCTGTCTGATATGACCGCGCTTGGAATGCCGTGAAGTCTCACAATCTCCTTGGCGAAAACATCAGCAACCGTTGCTCCAGTGTACGGATGGCTCATAGCGATGAAGTGTCCGTATTTGGACAACTTGTCAACCACGACCAAGATGACGGATTTGCCCTGAGACTTGGGCAGACCGTCAATGAAATCCATAGAGACAGTGTCCCAAATCTGACGGGGGATCTCCAACGCTGTCAGCAGCCCGGCGGGAGAGGTAGTCTCGTACTTCTGTCGCTGGCAGATCTCACATTCCCGTATAAACCGCTGAACATCGCGTCGCAGCCCTTTCCAAAAAACATTTGTCCGGACCCGTTGTAGTGTTCGCAAGATGTCGGCGTGTCCGCCGGTGGGCGAGGCGTGAAACTCTTGCATCATGACCGTCCGCCAGGCCGACGTGGCAGGGAGGACTAGCCGGCCCTGATGGTAAAGCCTGTCTCCCTGCAAGTGGTAGCCGGCTTCAGTAGGCTTCCCCTGTCGCAGTGCTGCAATGATGGTTTGTAGATCCGGATCCTGCTGAACTTCGGCCTGTATCTCTTCCAGCGACTCAATCACTGGTCCTGAGATATGGGACAAGGAACTCTCTGGTAGGCGGGAGAGTGCATCAGCCACCACATTTTCCTTCCCCTGCTTATACACAATCTCATAATCGTATCCCAGCAACCTTGTCAGCCACTTCTGCTGCAATGGTGAGGCTAATCTCTGCTCCAGAAAGTGTTTCAGGCTCTGGTGATCGGTACGGATCTGGAAGTGTCGTCCCAAGAGATAAGGCCGCCACAAGGCGACCGCATGCAGGATGGCTAACATCTCCTTCTCGTACGTCGAAAGGCCCAGTGTCCGGGGTGCCAACGCCTTGCTGAAGTAGGCCAAGGGTCGGCCCTCCTGTATCAACACAGCTCCAATACCGACCCCCGATGCATCGGCCTCCACTATGAATGTCTTGGAGAAATCCGGAAGCGCCAGAACCGGGGTAGTAGTCATGGCCGCCTTCAGAGACTGAAAGGCGACCTCTGCCTCTGAACTCCAGTGAAAACCGTCTTTCTGCAACAGCTGAGTGAGGGGGCGGGCTATCTTGCCATAATCCTTCACGAACCGCCGATAGTACCCAGTCAGCCCGAGGAAACCCCTCAAATCCCGGACCGTCGTAGGGGGTGGCCAATCGACCATGCTCGCGATCTTCTTTGGGTCAGCTTGTACCCCGTGTGCGGACACCAGGTGCCCCAAGTACTCAACCTCCGGCTGTCCAAATGAGCACTTGGACCGCTTGACATACAGCTTGTGATCTCGCAATATGGCGAAGACGGAGCGGACGTGCTGCAAGTGATCCTCCCAATTCCTGCTGTAGATAAGTATATCGTCAAAGAAAACTAGCACATACCTTCGAAGAAGAGGGCGGAATATTTCATTCATGACTGCCTGGAAGGTCGAAGGTGCGTTGGCCAACCCAAAGGGCATCACCAAGAATTCATAGTGACCATCGTGGGTACGGAAGGCCGTCTTGTGGATGTCGTCCTCCTTCATGCGAATCTGATGGTAACCGGACCGGAGATCCAATTTAGTGAACAGGTGCGCCCGTGTAACTCATCCAGCAACTCCTCAATCATGGGAATGGGAAATTTGTCCTTGATGGTGGAACTGTTAAGCCCCCGATAATCCACGCAAAATCTCCACGAACCGTCCTTCTTCTTCACTAGTATGATCGGGGAAGAGAAAGCACTAGTACTGGGACGTATAATACCGGACGTCAGCATCTCGCGTACGCTACGCTCTATCTCGATCTTCTGAATATGGGGGTAGCGGTAAGGCCGGATGTTGGTGGGATCCGTCCCAACCTTCAACTGGATCTGATGGTCCCTGAAGCGGGACGGTGGAAGGGAGCGTGGCTCCTGGAAAACATCATCGTACTGTCCCAAAAGTGCTTGTATCTGCTCGGGCTCCGCGCTAGCCTCTGATCCCACGGGTGCCACCCCCAGAATCATGGCTATTGTCCCGCCTTGCTCCTCCAGTCTCTGCAAACCCTTGAATGAGATCTCCTTGAGTGGAGATGTCCTGATGCCCTGCAAACAGTGGTCCTTGCCCTGCTGAGTAAACTCCAACGTCATCCTGTCCCAATCTGTGGTCACCCGCCGTAACTGCCGGAGCCACTGCACGCCCAAAACCATATCCGAGCCTCGAATGGGGAGAAGGTAGACGTCGGTGTGGCAAATGTACCCCGCATCCGCAGCTCGGCCCCCTTCAGGACCCCTTCGCATCGCAACTTGCTCCCATCCGCAACCATGACCTGGAATGCGGCCTCCCGATCAATAGGGATCCCTGTCTTGAGAGCCACCCCGGGGTCAATGAAATTGTGGGTGCTCCCACTATCGACTAGTATAGTAACCCGCTCCTGGCCAATCTCCCCTGCGATCCGTAAAGTGAGGGGAGCTGTGCACCCTGCCATCGCTTGAAGAGATATTCCAAACTCCGTAAGATCCAAATCATCCTCAACTGAGTCACCCGTAGTGTCTTCTTCGCCGTCCTCGTTCCGCAGCATGAAGACTTGGACCTTCTGACACCGATGCCCCGGAACGAACTTCTCATCACACTTGAAGCACAACCCCTTGTCCTTTCTGGCCTGCAGCTCCTGCCACGTCAACTTCGTTACAGTGGGACGGCCCCCGGCCGGTGGTTCCTTCCTGATTACCTCTGTCACTGTGGGTGCCCGTCCTGTTGTTCGGGTCTTCTGCCGGTTGTACCGCTCCTCCTGTATCCTGGCTAGGCTGATGGCATGACTCAGACTGCGTGGCATGTACGCGTGGACCTCGTCTCTCAAATGGTCCTTCAGTCCAGATACAAAACAACTCAGCATTGTCCTTTCTTCCCAATTGACCCGATTGGCCAACCGTTCGAATTCTGTCCGGTACTCTGTGACTGATCCCTTCTGCCGCAGCTTCTGTAACATAGCCTCCACATCTTCATACTCTAAGGGCCCGAAACGAGCCGAGAAGGACTCCACAAACTCCTCCCACGGTGCGTAATTGCGTCCCCTCAGAAACCACTTGGTCCACTGAAAGGCATCCTCCTCCAGATGGAAAGACGCCAACTGGACCCACTGCCCTTCAGGAATCTCTTGGTACTTGAAGAAAAGCTCAGCCTTCTGGATCCACTCTAAGGCGTCGCCGCCCTTGAACTTAGGGAAGTTCATCCGTGTCAATTTGGGCTGCATGTATGGCCGGGGTTCTGCATGTGCTGGTTGGTAAGGTTGCGCCGGGGCTGCTGCGGGCCCGGCCCGCCCCCGGTCCATGCCGTAGCCTCCTTGTTGCCCTCCACCCCATGGATTGCCATTTCCGTAGTCCGCTGGTCCTCCGTAGAGCGGAGGTGTCGGTAGGATGCCCGCCACTCCTCCGATTGGGACCGCATTCGCTCCAGTTGGTCGAAAAGGGGCTACTCCTTGCCCCGGACCCCGCCAAGAGGGGCCAGCTTGAGTCCCGGGTCCGTTCCAGGCGGGATGGGCGCCGATCGGTCCGCACGGAGCCGCCAGGCCCTCCGGCGGTCTCCAGCCCCCTGGCCGGCGGTAGCCGGCCTCCGTCGACCCCCCGCTGTGCCCCCCAGGGCCCCCGTACCCCTCCGGTGCCGATCCTGCCGCGCGGTAGGCGGACGCGTCGATCCGCGTAGGATCGGCTTCCGCCGATCCCGCAGCGACGAAACCGCCTCCCGTAAGCCCCGATCCGGTCCCCTGCTGCACTCCGCTTTCGATTCCAGTGCCGTTCTGCGCCATAGGATGGTAGGATGCCTCCGTTTCCGATCCTTCTACCGCAGGATTCTTTCCCTTCAGATTTTGTGCAAGTAGGGTTTTGATCTCCTCCATGCGCGCATCCAAGCGATCCTCTAGGGTTTTTTGGGAGGATTTCACTTGTTCTTCGAGCGCCGCCATCGTGTCCGACAACCCAACATAGTTCTCCTCGAGGGATGCAAGCCGCGCGGTTTCGGCTTCTGAGCGAGTCACCATTGTCGCAGGATGTTGGCTCTGATACCAAATGATAAGAACTTGCAAGAGGAAGAGAAATCTAGGGGAAGATTTAGAGAGAGAGCAAGGAGAGGAATTAGGGTTAGGGAGAGAGAGAGAGAGAGGAAATACCTTGAGAATGATCATGCCTGCCAACCAAAGGGAGCCCCGGGTTTATTAATACCTGGGGCTCAAGGGGGCCGGCCGGCCCCCCCACTTGGGGACTGAACCGGGTCGGTTCAGTCCCCCCTTGGCGTCTTCATAGGTTGGGGGCTGAACCGGATGGTTCAGCCCCGTTGTTTGGCCTCCGTGCTTTCGGTCGCCGAGTGTACGTTCGCCCTTGAAATTGTAGCGGATGCGGCGACATAACAGGGGCCTACCTGCAATAATCACAGACTAGGTGATCTTTCTCCGCAGTCCTCATTATAGTGTCACGAGCAGGACGAGCCCCAGGCTGAGAAAGAGAGACAAGGGCAGATCCCTCGGGGGGTAGAGTCGGACGGCAATCAAATTCCTGTTGGACAAGGCTGTACACCTCAGGCAGAGAAGGTAGAGGAGAGCGGACAAGAATCTGAATGCTGATCGGATCAAAGTCCCGATGTAAGCCATGGAGGAACTCAAAGATGCGATTGCGTTTTTCTCTTGCTCGGACAAACACCTCATCTTCAGGAGACACCAGGGTGTTGTCAGACTCCCACTGAAGCCACTCAGGAGAGTCAGACATTGGAGCATTCATCGTGCCACTGACATGGCCAAATAACCAGCGGCTTTTGAGAACAAGAGAGATGGAGCGAGCCTACGAGACGTAGTTGGAACCATCCAATTTTATAGTGGTGATTTGAGGAGCACCATGATCTGAGGGGACGCGATAAGGTCCAACAAAAGTCGGAGTAGGCGAGGCGACTCCACCGGAAGACATGGTGGTAGAGGACTCACTGCCCTCTATAAGGAAACTACGAATAAAAATCGAGAAGACGCCAAATAATCATCAAGGATGTGGAAGGAGAACCGTCTTCATAGAAAGAGGGAAGAAGACGAGGGGACCGTCGACATCGAGAGATTCAAGACCCCATGGATCCGACATAGAAGAAGAAGCCAGAGGTGGAAGAGGCGAGCGGGTCGACGACGCTGTGCGGGAGTCGGGGCGAGGGCGACTGCGCGCTGCGAGAGTCGGGGGCCGGGGCTGTGCACCTGCGCAGGAGCGGCGATATCCGAAAAACCCTAACCTTTTTTGGCTCTGATACCATGTTGAGGAAAAGAATCAATCACGATCGCATATCATTAGAGCTCCCATATATATATGGGTGTACATGACGAAAACAGTAACAACATAAAACTCAATATTCTTGTAGAAAACAAAGGACGAACCTTGTATATACTTCTTTCATATCACAAATACAAGAGAGAGTACAAATATATAGGAGAAGAGAGGGAGGAAGAATCATATAGAATAAATGTGGAACTAAAGGAGAAGGAAGAAAGGGGCGTAAAAATGAGTCTTTACATCATTTTTCCTTATGTCTTCTAACACTCCCCCACAAGTTGGAGCGTACAAGTCGTAGGCACCAAGCTTGGACAAGAACTGGTAATACAATTTGCGAGGTAATGCCTTGGTAAGGATATCAGCAACTTGCCCGGACGCAGGAACATGTTCAAGCTTTAGCACTTTTGATTGAACCTTTTCCCGAACAAAGTGACAATCAACCTCAATATATTTAGTCCGCTCATGGAACACAAGATTCTTTGCAATATGTATTGCAGCTTGACTGTCACAAAACAATGTCGATGGTGAGGACAACCTAACTCCCAAATCCATTAGAAGACTTTCCAGCCAGGTTAGTTTTGATGTAACGGCTGCCATCGCACGGTACTCAGCCTCAGCAGACGAGCGAGCAACCACCGTCTGTTTCTTACTCCGCAATGTGATAAGATTCCTCCAAAGTAAGTACAAAAACCATTAGTCAAACGTCGATCATCAGAGTATGCAATAAGAGAAAAGGAGGAAGATGACTTATACACAAGTCTTTGCCCAGGGGCAGTCTTCAGATATCTGAGAATCCGTTCCACTGCCTGCAGTGAGAAACTCGTGGGGTATGCATAAACCGACTAACCACTCCAACCACAAATGATATATCCGATCTTGTAACGGTAGATATATCAGTTTTCCCACAAGACGACGATAGTATTCCAGATTTGAAAGTAGAGAGTCAGTCTCAGATCCCTGAGCACACAACATATGGTTGACTTCCATCGCTGTTTTCGCATGTTTGCAACCCGAGAGACCAATATCTTTCAGAAGGTCAGCACAATACTTATGCTAGGATAAGACAAGGTCATCAGGTCGTCGTGCTACCTCTAGTCCAAAAAATATCGAAGATTTCCCAGATCTTTGATTTAAAAGATAGAATTTAAATGCTGCTTAACATGTTGTATCCCAGCCGAGTCATCACCAGTGATCAGAATATCGTCCACATAAACCAGAAGTATTATAGTCCCCGTTGATTGGTGACGAGTGAAGAGAGAGGAATCCGCCGAGCTTTGTTTAAAGCCAACCTCACAAACAGCCTTGCTGAATTTGCCAAACCACGCCCGTGGAGACCATAAATGGATTTGCGAAGTAAACAGACACGAGACTCCCCAGTGGTCTCAAACCCGGGCGGTTGTTGCATGTAAACAGTTTAAAGAAGATCGTCATTCAAAAAGGCATTCTTGACATCCAGCTGATGGAGGGGCTAGTGGCGATGAACAACTAAGGAGAGCAAGACCCGAACCGTATTTAATTTCGCGACTGGGGAGAACGTTTCCTCATAATCAAGACCGTACTGTTGAGTAAAAGCCTGTGCCACAAGCCGATCCTTTAAGCAATCAACTGTCCCATCCGCGACATGTTTGATTGTAAAGTACCACTTGCAGCTAACACAACTGTGGCCAGGAGGAGGAGACACAAGATCCCAAGTATGATTACCCCACAGAGCAGTCATTTCTTCATCCATGACGGCACGCCACGCCGGATGCTGGAGAGCTTCCTGCACAGAGTTAGGTATAGGGATAAAGGAGAGAGAGCAAATGTAAGAAGATGTGGAGAGAGCCGATGTAGAAAGACATAATTTACCAAGGGATGAGCCGTCGAGGAGGATGCCAGATCAACAGGCCGCGAGATCACACCGGTAGAGGGAAGCTGTTGCGGGGCAGCTGGACGCGGAGGACGACGAGTGTAAACTTCAATGATAGGAGGTTTGGAGGGGACTGGTTTGGAGGGTACTGGTGGTGTAGGAATCAGAAGCAGAGGAGTAGGGAGAAGTGGTGGAAGCAAAGACGTTACGAGAATGATGGGTCGAGGTAGCGGAGGAGGAAGAAGGGGATTATAAGGATTGACGTGATATGGCTGGTCTTCATGAAAAGAGACATCAGCAGACACAATCACCTTTCCGGTGATTGGATAAAAACAGACATACTCATTCTGAGTGCGGGTGTACCCAACGAATATAGATTTGGTAGCACGAGGGGCTAGCTTGTCATTGGAAGGACCAAGATGGTGGACATAATAGGTACACCCAAAAACACGAGGTGTGAGAGAGGAGATTCGTGGATGTGTAAAGGAGAGTAATGAGTGCCACAAAGTTGAGGACAGACGAAGGCATGCGATTGATGAAGTGATAAATAGTAGAGACTGCAAAGTTCCAATAGAGGGGAGGAACCTGCATTTGGATCATGAGAGATTAACCATATCAAGGAGGTGACGATTTTTCCGTTCCGCTATGCCATTTTGTTGAGGGGTGTAGGCACATGAAGTCTGATGTATAATACCGAACTCAACACATAGATTGAAGAAGGTGCGACCAGTATATTCTCGAGCATTGTCTGTACGAAGAGTTTTGACACAGGTAGAGAACTGAATGCGATTTTCCGTAAGAAACGTACGGAACGTGGTTGGAAGTTCGGTACGATCACTAAGTAAATACAACCAGGTAACCTGTGAGTAATCATCGATAAATGTAACAAAATATCGATACCCAAAAACACTAGGAACCTTATAGGGCCCCCAGATATCAGAATGTACTAAGGATAAAGGAGCATCGCTCCGGGTACATGAAGGATAAAAAAAGACACGGTGTTGTTTGACGAAAATACACGATTCACAAAAGAACTCGTGAAGAGAGACAGTAGGAAGAACTTTCTTGAAAATTGGAAGAGGGGCATGCCCAAGTCCACGATGCCAATCAGTGGTGGAGACGGGGGTGATAGCAGTGAGAGGAACATCGAGAAGATATAGCCCATTAGACAGTCTCCCTCTACCAAGTATATTTTGCGTTAGTCGATCCTGCACCGCAAAGGAAGAATGTGAGAAAGTAACACATCAATCAAGGTCTTGCGTAAGACGGCTAACAGAAATGAGATTAAAAGGAGAGCCCAAAACATGAAGAACTGAGGATAAAGAAAGAGAAGGAGTAAGAGGCAGATGCGCAGTGCCAGAAACCGGGATCCTGCCATTGGCCATGGTGATGTGCTTGGGGTAAGCAGTATCTAAGTATTTGGGCGGCGGCTGCGAAGAGAGATGATGTGTAGCACCCGAGTCCACAATCCAGAGAGAGCTGTGTGAGAAGCATTATATACCTTTCTTGAAGATCGAGGTCACAGAGCCAGAGGAGCGACTAACCACCTCTTGAAGCTGGTGGAGTTGAGCACGCAACGCGACAATATCATCAGTAGTCGTGGAACTAGATGCCATAATCCTGAGCTGCGAATAGGCACAGAAGCCGGACGGAAAGGAGGCACGCGACTTGCGGGACAGAACCAACAGCTACTATAGATGAACGATGAGGGCAGCAAGAGAAATAGCCGTACGGGCACCAGCGGTAAGACGAGGTCGCACGCTACTAAAAGAGATCGCGTGAGAAGCAACGAGTAGAAGGGAGCCCGTAGCGAAAAGAAAAAGCCGCGGCGGGAAGAACTCTGAGCGGCAGCGGGTAGGAAGAACAGAGGCCAACGAACAGGAACAAGACCGGGTGGGTAGAAACAGACCGCACCAAGATCCGGAGCGGTAAGAGAAGAGAAGCCGCCTAGACTAGAGAGCAAGAGAAGCCGCACGGTCTCGATGTCAACACACCAGCGGCAAGAGGTCGCGAACATGATGCAGAGCGGTTAGCTGGAAGAAGCCGCCACGCTTAGACACGAGGAGAAGCCGCACGATCACAGTGATAACACACTAGCGGCAAGGAGGATGTCACGACCAATATGCAGAGCCCGCAGCAGAGAGGAGAGGCCGCTAGAGACAAGACAAGTCACAGTGACTAAGCAGAGAAGAAACCGCGCGAGAAGTACGCACGGTCACGGTGAGCACACCAGCGGGAAGGAAAGATGCCGCGACCAAGAGCGAAGCTCGCAACGGGTAGAGAAGCCGCAACGGCTAAGAGAGGGCCAAGCGGGACGCCCGTAGAGATTGAAGAAGGGAGATCGCAGCGGGTAGGAGAGCAGCAACGAGAAGGAAAGCCGCACGGTCTTAGTGATAACACCAGCGACACAGAACGGTGTCGCGACCAGACGCGGTGCTCGCAGCGGTTCGAAAGAAACCGTAGCGAGAAAAAGAAGTCGCAGCGACAAGGAACGAAGTCGCGCGATAAGATAAGAGAAGGAGAGATTGCGGGTAGAGGAAGAAACCACAGCGAGAGGGCGAGAAGCCGGGCGGGAAGCCGAGCGGGAAGAAAGAAGAAACCGGTCGGTTAGGGGGAAGGGCCCACCAGATCGAGAGGTTTTAAAACGGGGGGGGGGGGGGTAAGATGAGGTGGAGGCCACGAGAGAGAGAGGAAGAGGAGCGGTAAGAAAAACAATAGACCGTGTGGGAAGCCGCAATTAGAAGCAGGAAAGGCCGCAAGATAGAGCGGATAAGCCGGAGAACAAACCGCCCGGTTAAAAAGAGAGCCAGGCGGAAGACCAAGCCGCCCGGTCAAAAAGAGAAACCGAGCGGATAGGGATGCCCAGCGGTTAGAAAACAGACCGAACCCGTTCCCTCTGATACCATGTAGAAAACAAAGGGCGAACCTTGTATATACTTCTTTCATATCACAAATACAAGAGAGAGTACAAATATATAGGAGAAGAGAGGGAGGAAGAATTCTATACAATAGATGTGAGACTAAAGGAGAAGGAAGAAAGGGGCCTATAAATGAGTCTTTACATCATTTTTCCTTATGTCTTCTAACAATTCTAACAATTCTAACATATTCCAACAGTTTTTAACCTTCATTCTTGATTGCAATTCAATGTAATAGCTAAAAAACTTAGATCAGGATAATGCTCTTTATTTTCATGGGGTTCTTGACATAAATTAACCATTCCATTATCCTTAAAAAGGAACAATTCATAATTTTTTTTGATTCTGCGACTTATGTTCTAGCTCATGAAAAATGTCTGTTCTCATGTTATGCTGCAGAGTTATCTTCTTGCTTTTTCCCCTCTATATTTTCAATTTTACTAACTTGTGCTTTCTTTCAGTTTGTAGGTCTATCATAAACTATGATGAAGTTCCCCTAAGACTTATTAAACCTCTTGTGCCTTGGCATTGCAGAGTACAATATGCTCATTGGAAAGAAGAATGTCGGAAGTTGGATTCTCACGTTGGCAGTGGTACAATTATAACAGCTCCTATAATCACCGAATATGGAGAACCAATTAAAGATCCACTTGTCCTAATGCAAGCTATACCATCGGCTAACTCTGATGGCAGTGATGGAGCTAAAGCGGGAAAGTTTGACGAACGCATTACTGACCAGAAAGTTATACAGTGGAAACTAACTTTGCATCAAATTGGTAAGCTTAATTTTGCTTATTCCTTTATCAGTTGATTCATTCATTTAATTGAAAATACCATCCTACTACGAATTTGTGTAAACCTTTAATGCCATTTTCAGATTATTCATTCTATGTTTTTCTCTTGTTGCTCAACTAAACCGTCCAAAATGAGTTGGACCTCAAGCTCAAGGGTGATTGATAATAGTACAAGCTTCATTTGACGCCCTCGTCAGAATCCTCGACGTGCAGGTAGGATTTTTTTTGCACTTGTGTCCGTGAGTGTACTGTTCGTCACAATTGAAACATAATCCATGAGCACGTCATTTCAACATCTCGGCCCAAGATAAGCGATGAATTGGCAGAGCGGCTTGACCCTTGGTATAGCCCTGCGGAGTGCTGATGTCGGGCAAGTAGGCTTCCTGTGCCAGCTAGAGGTGATGGTCGCATAGCCGGGCCAAACTCATAGCAGTCACAAAGTCTGGCGGGACCTCAAATTCGACATCCAGTCGCAGGTGATCGCGAAGTTCTGCATTGAAGATGGCAATCTGCATCTTTGGGGAAACTTCTCTAGGTAGTCGTCCACCGAGCTTGTCTGGCGTAGAATTGTGAGGGCACCGAGTGGATTACTGCTGATGGGGGGATCACAGGTTGCAGAGTCGCTTGAAGTCGTCCCATGGCAGACCCGACTGATCAGTGAGGAGGCTAGTGGCCCAAAGAGAAGCCAAGTCAAGAAGATAGAAGCAGGACAGAGGAGGTCGTCCAACTGCCGAAGTTTGTTGGTGGCCGAATAATTACTCGCATCTGGTGAGCCATCTCAAGGGATCTGTTTTTCCATTGCAGGTGGGGAATTATAGTTAGAGTATAACGCAACAAAATAACAGCGTCATGGCATAAAAGGGTCGGTGGAGGTGGTTCGATGAACGACAGAAGCAAGACTTGACTACTATTGGCGTGATCCGTGGGTGGGGTGGTAACAACTGGCGCCTGGCGGTGTGGTTGTGTTCATTAAGCTTCGTGGTGAGGGTTGTCATGTCGTCCCGATGACGTGCTTCTACTTCCTGAAGGCGGGCATCCATGATGGATATAACTGAGTGGAGCCGGTTCATGTCCTCAAAGAAATTGTGGGAGTCTTCCATATGATGAGAGGAGCGAGAGAAAGAGCGGATGATAGGGCGGTCTGATTGCACCGAGTCAAATGATTGGAAATGACCACAAGAGCCGCGTCGTCTCCCAATTATGGCAAAAGCAAATACTCCAATCTTACTACATGGGACCAGTAGTGGGATAAGGTAAAATCCGATTATTGCCACTGATATGCTACTCTGGAACAGCGGGTGGGATTTGCTAAGCAGACCGATCGGAGCCTGAGTGGGAACAATTTAATTCCTCGATTGCTTTTCACGTAGGTTGCACATGGCTTAAGAGATAAAAAGAAAAACCGTGTGAGGGGGCTAGAGAAAATCTGGCGTGGGCTGCTGTGTGCGGGCTCGAGAAAATCTGGCGTGCGAGCCCGCAGTGTTCAACAATACGGGATGCGGGAAGAAAACGGCGTGGCCTGTGGTTGTCGGGGGGTTCTTCTTGCGAAAAGAAGCAGAGGCGCAGTCGAATTTGACGCAAATGGATGCATCGGATGCGGTTTCTGGCATCGAGGGACTGCGTCGATGGCACTGAAGGATTCAATCGTAGGTGAGCTAGTTGGCGCTGGTGTAGACAAAGGATGGTGTCGTCGGCTTGCTGCAACGATCCTGGCCGCTGGATGCGATCAACATTGTTAAGATCTCGATTTTGCTCGGAAGATCGGACGATCTTACGAGTTTTACGGGAAAAACGAGTCACGAGCTATGCTGGATCGGGCTCCCTGCAGAAACGCCAGGATCGGCGTTTATGATCGTAGGATCGGGCGATCCTACGATCATAGCCGATACCAGCATTTTAATCTCGCGCTTTATTCATCCCCGATCCCGTCGCTCCCACAGCAGATCCCGCATTCTAGGTCATCCCGTCGCTCCCGCATCAGGCGCTCCCGCATCAGGCAATTCTTCTTCTTCTTCTTCTTCCCGCTAGGTCATCCCGCATACTTCAGGCAATTCTTCTTCTTCTTCTTCTTCATCTTCTTCTTCATCTTCTTCTTCCTCTTCTTCTTCTTCCCGCTAGGTCATCCCGCATTCTTTCTGCAATTCTTCTTCTTCTTCTTCCCGCTAGGTCATCCCGCATTCTTCAGGCAATTATTTCTTCCCGCAGGCTAGGTCATCCCTCATTATTCTTCTTCTCATCTTATTTCTTCCCATCGCAGCACTCATTATTTCTTCCCGCCGGCAATCCCGCATTCTAGGTCATCCCGCATTCTTCTTCTTCTTCTTCTTCTCATTATTTTTTCATGTTCTTCTTCTTCTTCACTTTCTAACGGTTTTTTTTGCAGGTGCAACAGAATCCCTACTTGGAAGTTTTTCTCCTCGGCTGGTATAATATCAGATCCCACCTAAACCGATTTTTTTTCTTATTGTTCTTTGTGCTTGGTACTTGGTAGATTTGTTTGCTTACAGATTATTCAGATTTGTTATTAAAAGAGAACAAATTGTTTAGAGGTATAGAGTTTCTTAAATTGTTAACACTAGCAATGAGCCGATGAGTTCCTTTCTAGTTTCTACTATTTTGTTCAAATTATTTTAAATTGTTAATAACTTAACACTACTAATTGTTTTAGAAATGGCTTCAAGTGGTGGTTCGAATAGTGCGTCTGGGAGCAACAATGCTGATGCTCGTATGGGATCTAGAACGCAAAAGACTGCTGCAGGATCTAGAAGTGATGTTGCATGGAAGTATGACCCAATGTCAATGTGTATAATTTTTTAAATTTTTATTATAATACGATCTTGCGATCCGTGCCGCAATCTTAGGGATGCCTCCCGATCCTAAGTAAGATCTTGATCTTCATAACCTTGAACGCGATAGAGCAGAGCAGGAATCGGCTTGGGGTAAACGCACAGTTGTTGCTGGTTGTGGAGCCGAGTGCATTCGTTGTTGTTGGCGTCATTGGAAAAGCGGCTGCTCGTTCCGTCATCGATTTGAGCAGAACAATGGCATGCATGTGTAGCAGGAGACACAGTGGGTGTCGAAAAGGTAAACAATGGCTGATGGGAGAGTAATGTGGAAGAGGACCGAGCGCTTTGATACCAAAGTTACGGACCTGTTCAAGCGGTGGCCGAAGTAGTGGTCGAGGGTGGAGACGATGGTGGTGGAGGATACAACAGAGCATTAATCACAGCTGCCTAAGCGAGGTTACTCGTTAGAGGATAGAGCCACCAATGATCTTACACAATAGATTGAGAATAGATTTGTTCTTACTTACCTATACAACCTTCTAAATGCCTTTATATAGGCTTACAACATATAAAGAGACATACAACAATAATGACACTTAATACTATGCCCGGTGCTCGAGGTCCCTGCATAATGATAACACCTAGACATTTAGATAATAGAGATAATTATAATAGATGATATGCAACCCATAACAGAATCATAACATCAATATTTTGTTTTAGACATTCCATCAAAGATACTAGATGCAATTAGAGAAAAGAGATTCCTCGATCTCAAGAGAGACCTGATAGCCCTCCGCTTCACAACTGAAAGGTATCCAAGATACCATAATAGAATAGTCTCAGTACAATATATTAACACCTATCATGTGGTCACCCCCTGTGAAGTAACTTTATCTTCACCGCTCTTACACTCCTCAAGCTTGCGCGGGGGTGAGGACATGATATTCACACTGCCTAATTTATCTCTTATGATTCTGATTTTGTTCCTGTTAGACACATTAGTCACATATCGTGTATTATGGTTTTATGTTGTTCTCTACTTAATATATATTTCCCCCTTGGACCTCTATTGGAGGTACCAAATATTCCAATACCAAGTAACATGGTATCAGAGGAAGTTTAGGGTTTTCTCGCAACCCGCCGCTTCCACTCCGTCTCGCTCACGTCTCGCCGATTCCGCTTCGTCACTCTCGTTGCTCGCTCGCCCGCCTGCGACATCGTCTCTGCGCGCCGCTGCGACATCGCATGGCCTTGACAGAGGCATGCCTCAGTGACGATGCCGCCTAACGTCAGCTTCTCCGCATGATCTCTGCCTGTTGACGGCTTCTCCACTCTTGTTGATACTCCTGCTGTCGTCGGCTTCTTCGCTCCCGTCGTCGGCTTCTCCTAATGATGCCCCTGCTGCCATCGATCATGCTCCTGCGGGTTCCCCTATGATGTTGTCGACCTAGATGTCGCGGCTTCTTCGCTCCTGTTTCCATTGATCTTTGTTGTTGTCCAGCATCCCGTCTTCCTTTACCGCTGATCTAGGTCATGGGTTCCTCAGTCACGAGCACCACTCAAACGACCGTTCCCTCAGGGGATTCTATCAACACCTTTCCTCCTAATGCGAGGCTTGCTACTACTATCCTTACCTCCTCCAACTTCCAGTTATGGAAAAAGGGGGTTACTATGTCCCTGTTGGGCATCCGACGTACCCACCACCTTACCTGTCTCCCAAATTATGCGGTGGGAAGTACAAAATATGAAGATTGGTATAGTGATGATTGTCGCATCTTTGCTCTTCTCCTGAGCTCCATAGATCCATTCGTTCAGCAAATGTGCAAGAATTGTGAGAGCACTAAGGAACTATGGGATACTCTGCATATGATGTTCTCTCAGACAAACAATCTCTCTCGTCTTGATGAGCTCTTCCCTAAGATGGCTGAGTTGCGACAAGGGGCGCGCTTTGTCACCGAGTATTTCACGGAATGAAAGGTTCTTGCTGATGAAATCTTCGATCTTTCGGAGATCCCCTATACTAGGGAAGAGCATCAGGCTCAATGTGAGCATCTTGTCCTTCTTTGGCTTCTAAATTGGCTAGATCCACACTTCTCAACAACGAAGACTGAAATGCTAGCAAGTCCTTCTACCCTGCAAACTGCTAGTGTGTACCATTGTCTGACTAAAGCCGGTTCAGCATGTACTCCATCTGATCTACACATTTCATCAGGAGAATCAATGGCTCTTGCTTCTCGGGGTGGAAGAGGAACTAGTCGAGGGGGGCGCTCTGGTCGTGGTCGTGATACCAACAAGAGACACTGTACCCATTGCGGGCGTCGAGGCCACACGGAGGATACATGTTGGGTGGTTCATGGGAAGCCAGACTGAGTCTCCAAACCTCCTCCTTCATCTCGCTCTGCGCACTTGGACGACTCTACTTCTACATCTCTGAATCCGAGAACTGTGGAAATATCTGAGGATGAATATCGTCGCTTGCAGGCCCTCCAAATTGATTCTCCGACTCACTGTGTTGTTGTGATCCAAACCGTTCAGCCTCATATTCAGCCTGTTTGCACCTCACAGCGACCAATCTAGTGGTTGGCAGATTTTGGTGCTTCTGATCACCTGACGAGTACCTCAAGTGTCTTACACTCATATAAATCTCATAGTTGGTCTTCAATTACAGTTGTGGATGGATCAACTGTACCTATTGTCCGGTTTGGTAGCTGCAATGTGACACCTGACATGACTTTATCCTCCGTTGCTCATGTCCCTCAATCGGCTTACAACTTATTGTCAATTAGTAAGCTTGTGATTTAAATTGTACTGCTACCTTCACATCTTCTGGTTGCATTTTTCAGGAACAGTCGATGAGCCGTATTATTAGTAGAGGAAAGTTGCGTGGTGACATCTATGTTCTGGACGAAGTCTCACATCTTGCTTGTTCTGCTGCCTCCACCAAATTCTGGGATCTTCACTACCGTTATGGTCATCCGTCTATGCAGGTCATGCGTCGTATGTATCCTGAGTTTGGGAAGGTTTCCCATCTCAGTTGTGAGTCTTGTTTGTTTGCTAAACTCCACAGAGTTAGCTATGTTCCTCGTCTTGATGCTCGTGCTTCTGCACTTTTTGATTTAATTCATTCTGATGTTTGGGGATCGTGTCCTGTCCCTACGTTGTTAGGACACAAATATTATGTTATTTTTATTGATGATTTTTCTCGAATAACTTGAATGAAAAACCGTTCTGAGCTACCGTCTATTTTTCAAAACCTATGGAATGAAATCTTTACTCAATTCTCAGTTCGTCTTAAGTGTATTCGAACTGATAATGATCGAGAATACTATCTCAGTCTCTGACAAAGGTATCATTCATCAAACCAGCTGTCTTGATACCCCCCAACAAAATGGTGTTGCCGAAAGGAAAAATCGACACCTCCTTGAGGTCACCCGGGCCATCCTTCACCATAGGCTCGTACCCAAACACTTCTGGGGCGATGCAGTTCTTACCGCTGCACACCTCATTAATCATCTTCTCACTCATATCCTTGAGGGGGAGACACCCTACCACACTCTTTACCCAGACCTTGTTGGTCCCCTTCTACCTTTAAAGGTCTTTGGGTGTGTTTGCTTTGTTAGGGATGCTCGTCCCTTTGTCTTGAAACTTGATCCTCGTTCTTTGAATGTATTTTTCTTGGCTATTCTTGGACTACTAAAGGATATCAGTGTTATTCTCCTGATCTCCACAAATACATTATCTCATCGGATGTTGTCTTCCGAGAATCAGACCCCTACCTTTCTAGTGGATCACCATGTCCTGACCCATCTCTTGATGTCATCTTGGTTCCGCGTCCTGCACCTGCAATCCTCTCTCCGACCGACCTCATCCCGAAAAGTTTACTCTCGACGCTCTTCTGATAGTACGTTAGTGCTACCACCTCAGCCTACCTCTCCCACCGATGATATTTCAATTGTTCCTACGGAAGCACCTTCTACTGTGCCTGCTGCTATCATGCCAGTCAGCCCAGATCTCCCATTTGTTGTCCGGAAAGGAAGTCGGACTTGTCGGGATAAACCTCTATATGTTAGCTTTTACCAAGGATTGTCAGCCTCTCATACTGCCCAACACTCCACTCTAGATCAATATTGTCTCCCCTTTACCGTTGCGGAGGCCAAAGCTCATCCTAGCTGGTTGACTGTTATGCATGATGAATTAACAGCTCTTCAACTTAACAACACTTAGGACTTGGTCTCCTTACCTACTGGCAAGCAGGCTATTGGATTCAAATGGATCTATTCTATCAAAGTCAATGCGGATGGTTCCCTCGATCGCTTGAAGGCCCGGTTGGTTGCCAAAGGCTATGCTCAGACTTATGACGTGGATTATGATGAAACATTTGCTCCCGTTGCTAAGATGTCCTCTATCCGCATCCTGCTCTCTCTTGCAGCCTCTCACCAGTGGCCCTTGTACCAGTTGGACATCAAGAATGCATTTCTTCACGGGTCCTTAGATGAAGATGTCTATATGGAACAACCTTTTGGGTTCGTTGCTGAGGGGGAGCGTAACTAAGGTATGTCATCTTCGGAAGTCGTTATATGGATTAAAGCAATCCCCTCGGGCATGGTTTGCTCGTTTTTGATCTGTGGTCACTCAATTTGGGCTTACCAAGAGTACAAAAGACTCGTCTCTCTTTTATCATAAATCTTCGGCTGGTACTGTTTTTCTAGTGGTTTATGTTGATGATATTGTCATCACAGGCATCAGTTCTGAAGAGATAACAAATCTCAAGGCATTCTTACACTCCAACTTCCAGACAAAAGATTTGGGCCCATTATGGTACTTCCTAGGGATTGAAATTGCTAATTATGATGATTTCCTCTTTATTTGTTAACGCAAATATGCTCTTGATCTTCTATCCGACCTTCGAATGTCTAACTGTGGCCCTATGGACTCTCCACTTGAACAAGGGGAAAGAGGTCTCAATGTCGAAAGCAAACCATTTGATTCACCAAAGAAGTACCGTAGAATAGTTGGAAAACTGAACTACCTTACCATGACTTGTCCTGACATTGCTTGTGTTGTAAGTAAGGTCAATCAGTTCATGGCTGCTCCAACTACCTCTCAATGTGAATATGTTTTCCGGATCGTCAGGTACATAAAGAAAGATCCTGGTCTCGAGATATCATACAAGAATCGAGGTCATTCTAATATAGAGGCATACTGTGACTCTGACTGGGCAGGCTGCTTAGCCCCTCGAAAGTCAACTACGGGATTTACTATCTTTATCGGTGGAAATCTTGTCTCCTAGAAGAGCAAGAAACAGACCACAGTTGCTAGATCTAGTGCTGAGGCGGAATATCGGGCTATGTCTCACTCCTTTGCTGAGATCATGTGGGTTAGACAGATTCTTGATGAAATCGGGTACCCTGTTCAAGATCTCACTCCTCTATGGTGTGATAATCAGGCTGCGATACAGATAGCCACTAATCATGTGTTTCATGAATGCACAAAACACATAGAGGTCGACTGTCATTTTGCAATTGAGAAGTATGAAGAAGACCTTATTTCTCTAAGTCATGTGAAGACCGGAGATCAGGTTGCAGACATTCTTACCAAGGGAGTTACGGGGGTCAGAATGAACTTTATGTAACAAGTTAGGTCTAGGAAGTTCCCACAACCCAACTTGAGGGGGAGTGTTAGACACATTAGTCCCATATCGTGTATTCTGGTTATACGTTGTTCTCTACTTAATATATATTTCCCCCCTTGGACCTCTATTGGAGGTACCAAATATTCCAATACCAAGTAACAGTTCCCAATACGAAGTTTGGTAAATATGTCTGCAAGTTGGTTCTCTGTGTTAATGTGCTTAGTGGTGATGTTCTAGTTAGCAATATTCTCACTCACAAATAATAGTTTATCTCAATATGTTTTATATACTCTTGGAATATTGGGTTAGATGCAGTATGTATAACAACCACATTGTCACCCAAGAGATCCATAGGATGTTCCACCTTCTCTCCAAGTTCCTTCAAAACTTGTTTGACACACACTAGCTCACATGTGGTTCGGGCCATTGCTCTTTATTCTGCTTCAATACTTGTTTGTGTAATAACATGCTATTTCGTACTATTTCATGAGATCATATTCCCTCCCACAAACACTCAGTAACCTGCTATGGACCTCTTTCAGCATTCATGTATATGGAATTTGCTCCATCTTTCATTATTTTCACTTTCTGATCCATTGGTATTTTTGCAAGTTTGCATCCCACATACTTGCTTCTTTCAGGAGATCCAAGGTGCGCATATATTGGAGGAGACATATCTCCCATGATGTCCTTGTCACTTTGATGCCAAGAAAGTATTTTAGTTTACCCAAGTATTTCATCTTGGTTGCCAAGATGAACTTTTAACTCTTTGATGTCTTGCTCATCGCTCCCCACAACAGCAATATTTTCAACGCACACCTTTAGGAGGATACTTCCGTGTGTAGTATGTATGTAGAACACAGAATGGTCTATTGTACATTTGATCGTACCGAATGCACCTAATACCTAGGAGAACCTGCCAAACCACACCCTGGGAGACAGCTTGAAAGTTTTTTTTTTAAAAAAAAATTACATACCCGACCACTCATGGGAAACAAACCCGGGCGATTGCTCCATAAACAATTCTTCTACAAGTTCACCTTGTAAGAAGACATTATTTATATATCTAGTTGATGCACCAGTGAAAACTGATGACAAGAAAAATAAACAATTTTATGGATGTCTGTTAAGGGTGAAACTACTAAGAGCAACTAAGAGAGAAAGATCTAGGGATTAAGAGAGGAATTAGGGTTAGGAAGGAGAAGGAGGCTACCTGATCATACTCTGCATGAACCCCCAAAGGGGGCTGCCCGGATATATTTATATCCGGGCCTGGAAGGGCCGGCCGGCCCTTCCCAAAGGGGCTGAACCCGCCTGGTTCAGCCCCTGGCCGGCCGGTTCACTGATTGGGGGCTGAACCGGAAGGTTCAGCCCCGTTGTTTAGCGCATCCTTGCTCCTCCGAACATAGTGGCGACCCGTAAAGCGTAGCGGGGGCGTAACATTCCCCTCCCCATCAAGAACCAACTTGTCCGCAAGGTGGTAATCCGGGTAGAGCTCCTTGAAATCGAAGAAGTCTACCCAAGAGTTGTGTGCTGCCGGCAGATTCTTCCACTGGACCAAGAGCTCGGGCCGGTATTCTGTGCCCCGAATCTTCCACCGGTGCCGTAAGATATCCTCAGGGAGCGGACGCAGCTCGCCCGCAGGCGTAACCTCAGGTAAGAAGGAACTTGGCTGGACATGCGGACCCAACTTCCGCTTGAGCAAAGAGACGTGAAAGGTAGGATGAATGCGGGAACCGGCCGGTAACGCCAACGTATAAGCCACCGGCCCCACCCTGCTGAGGATCTGAAAGGGGCCGTAGTAGCGCGGGGAAAGCTTATGGTTGCCCCGACGAGCCACAGACAACTGCCGGTACGGCTGGAGCTTGAGAAAAACTTCATCGCCCACGGCGAACTCCCGCTCTGTGCGGTGCTTGTCCGCCTGGGACTTCATGCGTTCCTGTGCCAGGCGGAGGTTCTCCCGAAGAGTGACCAACATACGATCCCGATCCAGAAGAGCCCGATCCACCGCCGGAAGGGCAGTGCTGCCGGGCTCATAACTGGCCAAGGTCGGAGGAGGGCGGCCGTAAACCACCTCGAACGGCGTCATCCTGCTGGCGGAATGATATGACGTATTGTAACAGTACTCTGCCCAGTGTAACCAATCCGGCCAACTCCGAGGCTCATCCATCACAAAGCAACAAAGATATGTCTCGACACCCCGATTGAGGACCTCCGTCTGACCGTCCGACTGCGGATGATTGGCCGTGCTGAAGTGTAAGCGGGTACCCTGCAACCTGAAGAGCTCCCGCCAGAACCCACTGACGAAGGTAGGATCGCGATCCGAAATAATGGCCCGAGGAAGGCCATGCAGGCGAACAATGTCCCGAGCAAAAAGCGCGGCTACAGACTCCCCGGTATACGGATGGCTGAGGGCCAGAAAATGGCCGTACTTTGAAAGCTTATCCACGACCACCAAAATGACTGACTTGCCTTTCGACTTAGGCAGGCCATCGATAAAGTCCATGGAAACTGTGTCCCAAATAAGCCGCGGAATATCCAATGGCACGAGGAGCCCGGCCGGAGAAGAAGTCTCATATTTCTGGCGCTGGCAGATGTCACAGTGGCGAACAAACTGCTGAATGTCCCGTCGCATGCCGGCCCAAAACACGTTTGCGCGCGCCCGCTGGAGGGTCCGGAGTACCCCCGCATGTCCCCCGGTGGGAGAGGAGTGGAACTCATGCATCAGAACCGTCTTCCAAGCTGAATCGGCGGGAACGACCACCCGTCCCCGATAGTATAACCGGCCGTTACACAAGTGATAGCCGGTCGGCCCCGGCTCGCCCCGCTGTAAAGATTCCACCAATGGCCGAAGCGTGTCGGACCGCAACACTTCCTCCTGAATATCCTCCAAAGAGTCAACCAACGGTCCCGAAATATTGGAGAGAGCAGCTCCTGGGAGACGAGAGAGGGCATCAGCGACCACATTCTCTTTGCCGCGGCGATACACAATCTCATAATCGTAGCCCAGAAGCTTGGTAACCCATTTTTGCTGTAGAGGCGAAGAGACCCGCTGGTCCAGGAAGTGCTTCAGACTCTGGTGGTCCGTCTTGATCTTAAAGTGCCTGCCCAACAAATACGGCCTCCATACCGCCACCGCATGAATGATGGCCAACATCTCCTTCTCGTAGGCCGAGAGGCCCAAGGTACGCGGAGCCAAGGCCTTGCTGTAGAAGGCTATGGGCCGTCCCGCCTGCATCAAAACCGCCCCGATGCCGACCCCCGACGCATCGGTCTCCAGAACGAACTCCTTCGTGAAATCGGGTAGGGCAAGCACGGGTGTGGAGGTCATGGCCCGTTTGAGGGCCTGAAATGCCTCCTCCGTCTCCTCAGTCCAAGAAAAGGAATCCTTCTGCAGCAGCTGGGTCAAGGGCCGGGCTATCTTTCCATAATCCTGGACAAACCGTCGGTAGTACCCGGTGAGGCCCAAAAAACCCCGCAAGGCCCGGACTGTCACCGGTCGCGGCCAGGACTGCATACTCTGAATCTTCCGTGGATCGGCTCGAACACCCTGACCGGAAACCAAATGGCCCAAATACTCCACCTCCTCCTGCCCGAAGGAACACTTGGAACGGTTGGCATAAAGATGGTGTTGGCGAAGTCTCTCAAGGACCTGCCCCACGTGGTGCACGTGGTCCTCCCAGGTGGTGCTGTAGATAAGGATATCATCAAAGAAAACCAGGACGAATTCCCGCAAAAAATCTCTGAAGATCTCGTTCATGTTGGCCTGGAATGTCGCAGGCCCGCCAGTCAGTCCGTTGGCCATAACCAAAAACTCATAATGGCCGTCATGCGTCCGGAACGCCGTCTTATGAACATCCTCCTGAGCCATCAAAATCTGATAATAGCCGGAACGAAGATCCAGCTTGGTGAATCGTTGCGCCCCATGCAGTTCATCCAGTAACTCTTCGATGTGAGGAATCGGGAAATTATCTTTGACAGTAGCGCCGTTCAAAGCCCGGTAGTCCACGCAGAATCTCCAAGACCCGTCTTTTTTCTTGACCAGAATGATAGGAGCCGAGAAGGAGCTCGTACTCGGCCGAATGATGCCGGCTTCCAGCATCTCGCGGACACTCCGTTCAATCTCCGCCTTTTGCACATGTGGGTAACGGTACGGCCGAACATTCGTCGGCTCGGCATCCGCCTTGAGCGGAATACGGTGGTCACGAAACCGCGGTGGTGGCAAAGTACGTGGCTCCTGAAAAACATCAGCATAATCTGTCAGAAGTAACTGTAACTGAACTGGTACCTCAGAAGGCGTGGAAATGCCGGTCTGGACCTCCCGAAGGACCGCCATCAGCTGTCCGTCCCCACTCAACCGCTGCAAGCTGCGAAGAGAAACCTCCTTAACAGGAGAAGACATGATCCCTTGCAGGCAAAACTGTTTTTCTCCGTGCCCAAACTCCATAGTCATTTGTTTCCAGTCGAACGTCACCCGCTGTAACTGGCGCAACCACTGAACTCCCAGCACCATGTCTGAGCCCCGAATAGGTAACAGGTAGACGTCAGTCCTTCCCACATAGTCACGTATCCGCATTTCCACTCCCCGCAGCACCCCCTCGCACTGCAGCCTGCTGCCATCCGCCACCATAACGTGAAAGGCAGCTCCCCTGTCAATCACGTGCCCAACTCGTCGTGCCACCTCGGGATGTATGAAGTTGTGGGTACTCCCACTGTCCACCAGAATGGTAACTCTTTCTTGGGCAATCCGGCCCGCCAGCCGCATAGTAAGCGGGGGAGCGCAACCCTCAAGAGCATGTATAGAAACCCCGAACTCAATTTCCTCCACATCCACCTCCAGCTCCTCATCCGGAGCCGGCTCTTCCGCGTCTTGATGCAACATGAACACCTGTATCTTCTGGCATTTATGACCTGGCACAAACTTCTCGTCGCAGTTAAAGCACAAACCCTTCTCCTTTCGAGCGGATAGCTCACTCCAAGATAACCGAGTCACAGTCGGCTTGGTACCCGTAGGCTGCTCCCGTCGTGCTGCGGTCGCAGGAGTCAAAGCCGGCCTACTCATGGTGCGAGCCCTCTGCCGGTTGAACCTCTCCTCCTGTATACGAGCCAAGGTAATCGCGTGGTTCAATGAACGAGGCATGAGTGCTTGCACCTCGTCTCGAATGTGCTCCTTGAGACCAGATATGAAACAGCTGTAGAGTGTCCGCTCTGACCACTGAACCCGATTTGTCAGCTTCTCGAACTCCGTACGATACTCCATCACCGACCCCTTTTGCCGAAGCTTCTGAAGGAGGGCCTCAAAGTTCTCGTACTCCAATGGGCCAAACCTGGCCGAAAAACCCTCCACAAATTCCCCCCAAGGTACGTACTCCCGTCCTCGCAGGAACCACTGCGTCCACTGGAAAGCGTCGTCCTTCAAATGGAAGGACGCTAACTGCACCCACTGGTCTTCAGGCACTTCCTGGTATTGGAAAAATAGTTCCGCCTTTTGGATCCACTCCAAGGTGTCGCCGCCCTCGAACTCCGGAAAGTACATCCGAGTTAATCCGGGAGTTAATCGGTGTCCCCCCTGGCCTCCTTCCCGTCTTGCGGGCTCCCCTTGCTCGAAACCGCCGTAGCCTTGATGCGGACCTGCTCCCCAAGGAGGGGGTTGTGGCTGGCCGCCCCATCCTTGGCCAAAACCGGCCACTCCCGGTGCTCCAAATCCACGAGGAGGGAGGAGCCCTCCCCTTGGCTGTCCCGTAACCTCGGGCGGCCGCCGAACCCCACCGGAGTCCTCCCAGCCCCAGCGCCCCTGGCCGCGACCCAGTCCGGGCTCGCCGAACCCGCCTGCCGCGAATCCGGGCGGAATCGGCCCCGCGAAGGCCCCCTGCAGCGCTGCCGAGCCCCCTGCTGGCCCGTACGCCGCCCATCCAGGGCCGCCGGACCCCCCTGCGCCGATTCCAGGCGGAGTCGGACCCGCCAGGCCGCCGCACGCGGCTGCCGAACCCGCGTCGGGTGGATTTCCGCCAATACCGCCGAGTTCCGCACCCGATCCGGCCGAATCCTCACTAGCCGGCCCTTTTCCTTTCAACAACGCCTTCAACTCCTCCATCCGGGCCTCCATCCGCCCTTCCATGGCCGCCATCGAATCGGTTAGGCCAACAACGCTCTCCTCTAGGGTTTCAAACCGTGAGGACTCCTCTTGAGTGCGAGTGGTCACCATGGACGAAGGCTCTGATACCAAATGTTAAGGGTGAAACTACTAAGAGCAACTAAGAGAGAAAAATCTAGGGATTAAGAGAGGAATTAGGGTTAGGAAGGAGAAGGAGGCTACCTGATCATACTCTGCATGAACCCCCAAAGGGGGCTGCCCGGATATATTTATATCCGGGCCTGGAAGGGCCGGCCGGCCCTTCCCAAAGGGGCTGAACCCGCCTGGTTCAGCCCCTGGCCGGCCGGTTCACTGATTGGGGGCTGAACCGGAAGGTTCAGCCCCGTTGTTTAGCGCATCCTTGCTCCTCCGAACATAGTGGCGACCCGTAAAGCGTAGCGGGGGCGTAACAATGTCATTTTAACAACCAAAGAGAATGTTTTGCTATAATTAATGTCATATGTTTGACTGAAGTCTTTATCCACAAAATGTGCCTTGTGACGATCAATAGTGCTAGCAAGATTTTTTTCGCATTATACAATCATCTGCACTCAACCATAGAGTTACCCTTTGGAAAAAGAACAAGATCTCATGTCCCATTTAGTTCTAGGGCTTGCATCTCTTCCAACATAACATTCGTACACTTGGACGACAATGAGACTCTCTCAGATTTGTAGGGGTTGAGATGTGTGGAAACGCACCAAAAGTGATAAATAAAAATAATTTTATTATTTTTTCCACTTGTCTCTTGTACAAGAATACATGTATTTGCATAGTTATATAGGAAGTGAGAGAGGAGAGGATTCTCAATCCTATGATGTGGGACTAAAATAAATTACAAGATGGCCTAAAACTTGGGCCTTAACATGGTCCTTTACATAGTTTCTTTAACACTCCCCCTCAAGTTGGAGCATACAAATCATATACACCAAGCTTGGACAAAAGCTGATGATATAACTGTCGTGGTAGAGCCCTGGTGAGAATGCCAGCAACTTGTCTGGTAACAGAAACATGTTCTAATTCCAACTTATTTAGTTGAACCTTTCCCGAATGAAGTGACAGTCAACTTCAATGTGTTTGGTTCGATTATGAAATACGAGATTCTTGGCAATATATAACATCTTGACTGTCACAAAATAGAGTTGCTGGTGAGGATAATTTTACTCCCAAATCACCAAGGAGACTTTCTAGACATGTAAGCTCAGACACAACAGCCGCCATTGCACGATACTCGGCTTCAGTAGATGAGCGAGCAACAACAGATTGTTTTTTGCTACGCCGGGTAATAAGGTTTCCTCCATAGTAAGTACAGAAACTAGTTGTGGAATATCGATCATCAAGAGAGCCACCATAGTCAACATTAGAATAGGCAATAAAAGATGGAGGAAGATTGTTTGTATACAAGCCCTTGTCTAGGAGCAGTCTTCTAGTATCTGAGGATGCGCTCAACGGCCTGGAGATGAGAGGTCCGTGGAGCATGCATAAATCGACTGTCGGCTCCAACAACAAACGAAATATCAAGTCTTGTAGTAGTCAGATATATCAACTTCCCTAGAAGACGTCGATAATACTCTGGGTTTGATAGTAGTTGATCAGAGTCAAAGTCATGAGCACAGAGCTTGCGATTGACATCCATAGGAGTGTCAGCGGGCTTGAATCCCGAATAGTCAGCATCCTGAAGAAGGTCAAGACAGTACTTACGTTGAGATAGTACAAGATCATCAGGTCATCTCGCTACCTCAAGTCCAAGGAAGTACCGAAGATTTTCCAGATCCTTGGTTTGAAAAACCGAGTTCAAGTGCTACTTAATCATCTGTATCTCGGTGGATTCATTACTAGTAATCAAAATGTCATCAATGTAAACCAAGAGAATTACTGTGGCGGTTGGTCGATGACGAGTAAAGAGTGAGAAGTCAGCCGAGCTTCGAGTGAATCCAACATCACGGACGACTTTACTAAACTTGTCAAACCATGCGCGAGGAGATTGTTTGAGATCATAAATAGATTTCTTTAGGAGACAAACACGAGACTTACCCATGGTCTCAAACTCGGGAGGTTGGTGCATGTAGACTGTTTCGAGAAGGTCATTGTTGAGAAAATATTCTTGATATTCAACTGATGTAAGGGTCACTATCGATGAACCGCTAAGGAGATCAGCACTAGAACTGTATTTAACTTAGCGACTGGTGAAAACGTCTCATCATAGTCGAGACATTGTTGCTGAGTGAACCCCCGAGCCACAAGTCGAGCCTTTAGGCGGTTAACTGTCATGTCCGGGGCATGTTTTATCACAAAACCCCACTTACATCCAATACAAGTCTGTCCGGGAGGAAGAGGGACAAGATCTCAGGTCTGGTTAGCTCATAAAGCAGTCATTTCTTCATCCATGACCGCATGCCACCCCGGATGTTAAAGAGCCTTTTGCAAACAGTTAGGTATAGAAATGGAGGATAAAGACACCGTAAATTTGAGAAGGGGTAGAGAGAGGCAGTGTAATGATACATAATTCACCGATGGATGAGCTGTAAAAGGCGGTGTCGGATCAGCAGTCCGGAGATATCACTGGTAAAGGGTAACTGCTGCAGGGCATCAGATTTGGGAGGACGATGAATGTATACACGAACAGGTGGTGTGGATTGTATGGTGTTGGTGTTAGTATGGGTGTTGGAAGAAGTGGTGGGAGGCGAGAAGTGATAGGGACCGTAGGACATGGTAAAGGTCATAGTGGCGAAGCAACAGGAACAGCTGGCTGCAGAGGAGGAGACGGTAGTGGTAGTGGAGGGTCAAGGGGTTGAGAATGATATGACTGGTCCTCAATAAAGGTGACATCGAACGATGTAACAATCTTCTGATCAGGGGGAGAATAGTAGACATAACCTTTGTGAGTGGAAGAGTACCCACCAAACATATATTTTGTGGCACGTGAGACAAACTTGTCAGTAGATAGCAAGGTTGTGAACATATCAAATGCAGCCGAAAACACGAGTGACTGCAAATGGGGGTGTGTAAAGAAAAAGAAGGTTAAAAGGAGCTTGAAAATTGAGAATATAGGAGGGCAGACGACTAATGAGGTGACAGGCTGTAGAAATTGCGAAATTCCAGCATATGGTGGGAACATTCATTTGAAACATAAGGGTGCGTGTAACCTCAAAAAGGTGATGATTCCTGCGTTCGGCAATATCATTTTATTGAGAAGTATAAACACAAGAGGTTTAATGTTTTGTGCCGAATTCAGTACACAAGTCTGTAAACACATGACCTGTGTATTCACGAGCATTATCGGTGCGGAATGTTTTAATTATATTAGAGAACTGGTTGCGAGTCTCAAGGATAAAGGCACGAAAGACACGAGGCAGTTCAGAGCGATCATGAAGAAAATACAACCATGTCATACGAGAGTAATCATCAATGAAAGTAACAAAGTAACGATAACCAAAAATACTGGCAGTTTTATAGGGTCCCCAAATATCTAAATGAACCAAAACAAGGGGAGCATCGCTCCGAGTATCAATGTGGTGAAAAGGTAGAACGATGATGTTTGCCATAAATACATGAATCGCATGTGAATTCAGTGATGGACAAATCTGGAAGAGCTTTATGGAGAATGCGGAGAGGGGCATGCCCAAGACGCCAATGCCATTCGACAGAACTAATAGTGAAGATAATCGTAGGATGGGGGTCTATGATGTAAAGCCCATTAACCAGTTTTCCTTTACCAATGATAGTCTGTGTTCGACAATTCTGCACAACACAAGAGATAGAAGAGAAAGTCACATAACAATCAAGATCTTGTGTAAGACGTCTAATAGATAGAAGATTGAAAGGAGAGCCCAAATAATGAAGAACCGAACAAAGAGTGAGGAATGAGGTAAGGTTGACGTCGACTGATTCAGCGACTGGAGTAGTGTCCCCATTGACAACTGTAATGAACTTGGGATGTGCAGAGTTCAAGTATCGAGAAGCTTTTGTTGGGGTAATATGATGTGTTACCCCGGAGTCCTTAACCCAGGAGGAACTGTGGGCAAGACAGGAAATACCCCCATCAAAAATAAAAACAACAGTAGAGGCAGGCGGTGCAGGAGGTAGACTGTAACAAGTGGCTTGGAGGTGACCATCTCGGCCACAGTAAGTACACTTAAGGGAAGCGCGAGTGGGTCGACCATTACCCCAGAAAGGGATGGGACTGTCATGAGAATGCTGTTGTGTCGAAAAAATCGTAGCAGGATCTGCCATTGGAGAAGAAACTGTGACAAGGCCTGGAGAGGGCAGAAAAAAACGGGCGGCCAGTCGAATAAGCCCAGCGGCAAGAGCAGATGGCGTCGGCCTGGCGGGTAGCAATCAATGGCAGTGAGGAGCAGATCTCGCTTAGGCAATCAACAACAATGGGTAGCAATCTGCCCTGGTCAGGGGGCAGAAAAATTGCGTCCTGAGGAGCACTGCGGCTTGATAAGAAAGGCCACGGCCTGGAGCTGCGACAAGTAAGTGCGACAAGTAGGTGCGACGAGGGGAGAGGTGAAGTAGGAGGCGACAAGCGACAAAGAAAGCCCTTTGCGGCAAGAAGCGACCAGCAGAGACCAGATTTGCGGCATGGCAGAGTTGCGGCACATAGAAAGGAAGATCGGGGCCTTTCACCAACACCGACACCCTGCGACTAGGAGGCCAGCAGGAAGAGCTGGTACAACAGAAAGAAGAGCAGCTGTCGTGGTTGGAGGCGCGGTTAGGAGTAACTAGGCAGCAAAGGTTTGCAGCCAGACAAGCAGTGGCGGTCTGAGGCCAAACAAGCAGCGGCCAGGCAGCGGCCAGGCAGCGGTCAGACAACGGCGGCTGCGGCAGAAGAGAAGCTCTGCAATCAACCGAGCAATAGATAAGAGACCACCGGAGGATGCAGGTGCGAACAAGAGGAAGCAGGTGCGAACAAGGGAACAGAGGCATGCGACAAAGGGAGCCCAGGAGGCCAGCGAACAAGAGAGCATCGACAACAGATGATCAAGTGGCAAGGGGTCGCGACCTGAGCAGGAAGAAGTAGTCTAAGGAAGAACGCAAAAGCAGGCTGCGTCTAAGACGAGGCGATCAAAGCACGCAGAGGACGGGACTTTAGGAGATCAGAGCGGCTAGTTGGGAGAGCAGCTTAATATTGCGAGCTTGTCCACGAGCAAAAGGACACAGGCGAGGCTGGGAAAACCCAGAAGACCCCAAGACAGCGGTTAAAAAATATGTAACCGCCTGGACAGATTTACAACGTGAGTCAGAGCACGAGTATAAGAATTTTGCGGACCGATTCACTCTGATACCATGTGGAAACACACCAAAAGAGAAACAAAAATAATTTTATTAATTTTTCCACTTGTCTCTTGTACAAGAATACATGTATTTGCGTACTTATATAGGAAGTGAGAGAGGAGAGGATTCTCAATCCTATGATGTGAGACTAAACTAAATTACAAGAGGGCCTAAAACATGGGCCTTAACGTAGGTCTTTACATAGTTTCTTTAACAAGATGCTAATGTAAGGAAAGCCTTAAACTGAGATGATAATGTCATACTATTTGTACAGGGAAATATGCTATTGAGTACACTTATCGTTGCCTTATGACAGAGCCATATAGACATTGACAGTAGTGGTATCTGGGCCGGGACCAAGAGGTGCTTGAGAAGAGAGAGTAGGATCCGGAATGTCAGGACCCCGAGGACGATCATGGTCATATTTGGTATGCTTCTGGTATATGCATCTGATAGCTTATTACACCGGGTATACTCATGATTGTAGTATATTAAGAAATAATAAGAGGGGGTATCAGAGCGGGGGGAGTAGTGTTAGTATGTTGGATACCCATTCCAGTGTGGTTACTCTAGGGTGATATCTGGTGTTGTGGATATCGTCCGACATGACTGACATTAAGGTTTCATGGGCAAAACGACGCGTTTACGATATTGTTTTGTAAAATATACTTTTAGAACATATCCGCCGATATATCAATTATGGACTGATATATCCACTGATGTATTAGCGATATATCTCAGCAGTATATTAATTGAATTATTTAATTATTTTTTTATTGTCTATGGTTTAATAAATAACAAAACAAAATCATTTCATTATATGGAATGTTCTGTGCTCTAGCTCTCAACTATCTTCCTGCTTTTTCTAACTTTTTTCTCTTCGACTCTCTGTCATTGACTTTGATTCTGCTTGACCTTTGGATTTTATACTGAAGGTTCATTATCTTTCATTATCGTCGACGACTTCTTAACTTCCTGCTTCCTCTGACTTTCTTGCCTGTGTTATACTGTTTTTACTCGTGTAACATAAAATGTTTATACTAGTTTGATAGATTTAGAAATTCAATAAATGTTAAATTATTAATATATTAATAAAAAAATATATTTATATATAATTATTTATATAAATAATTAAATCTTAAAACCTGATATATTAAATATCATCGATATATCTCCCTACATATTAAAACCGATATGAAAAACCTAAACTAACATGTCCCCGACATCCGATATTTGCAAGCTTGTTGATATCATACGAGGTAGTAGGATAATAAGGCGTGTATTAAAAAATTGTGACTTAGGCTCTATTTGTTTGGGCGTTTTGTTGCTCCGTTTTGGGCAAACGCTGCCGGAAGGAGGGTAAACAAATGAACCTCCGGCGGCGTTTGCCCAGTTTCCACCCACCCGCCTTGAGAAACGCCCCTAAAAGCTCCGTTTGGAGCAGCTACCTCCCACCTCCGATTCGAACATTCCGTTTCCACCCGCCGGATCGAATCGCCGCCGCCGAACCAAATGAAGCCTTTCTTGCACACATATATTCGTTTCTATGTAGGGAAATAACATATGTACCCTTTTTGGGCACAAGAATTGCCAAAAATGATATAATTAGTGGATCGAGGATCAAACTTCCCACACTCTGGATTTCAATTGTTAATAAATCACACACTCCCAAAAATCCTATGAGGATGAGGTATCTTTCCCAAGCACATCGTACGAAAGCCTATTAATGATAACAAGCAGTGAGTATGGCGTTGTCCCCAAAAATCTTAGGAATAATCATTTGAAACAAATTCCATTTGAAACCATCTCTTGGAATTTGCATGACCAAATTCCAGGAGATAGTGGTTCTTTCGTTTCACCACTTTATTTTGTTGAATGTGAGCACAAGATGTTTGCATGGTGGTATTCTGTGATGGTAGGACATTTTGTATTGGGGTGCATTATCGCTCTGCAAAACCTTAGTGGAGCTTACCAAATTGAATTTGAATTTCAACACAAATGGTAAAAAAAACAATTCTACATTTCAGATTATTTTCACATTAAGAACATCCAAGTACATATAGAGAAATCATTAATAATGATAACAAAATACTTAAATCCCCATACGGAAGTAGTATGACATATACGCCAAATATCACTGTTAACAAGGTTGTTGAAAAAAATCCTGATGATTTGGTAGATCATGTTAGTGTAATGAACTAACTTGTAAAGAGCATTTCTTCTCTGTATTATCTTTGAGGAAGCTGTCCAAAAAAAGCCAGGAAGGATGTTGTGAACCTTTTCCCAAGCCTTTGTAAGAGTGCCTAGCAATCATTGAACGGATGTACGATCACTACTCGGGCACTCATTGACCAGATGCCTGAATGCTGACCAAGCTGAAGCTACTTGAGAAGAATTGATTAGCTAATCATAATCAAGATCGTTGACCGTTCAACCTCATGTCTTTCGAGCAGTCCTCGAAAGCAAATTTATGTTGAATGACACAAAATAGCCAACATGCACTCAAAGCTCAAAATTCTGAAGGATAAAGATCTAGATCAACACACGTTGATCAAGTATTTGTGATCGTTGACCGAGCCATCCCTTCAACAATGTTCGCCGAAAGAAAGTTCATTCTTTGAGTGAATGTTGGGCGATCACCGATTGTTGATCGAAGTTTTACGATTGTTGGATGCTATGTTGTCCAACAACAGCCAATAAAGAAATATCTCTTCTCGATGAACAAATAAGTGATAATCCTAGAAACATGGACCACGATTAAAGATGCAAACATTTGTAACCAAGCACTCACAAGAATAAATCGATAATCTTTCATAATAGGAAAGGTGAAATGCATGATTAATCATATGTAACACAATCAAATAATAAGATGCAAAATGTTATTGAGTAAATGAGAGATGAAATGACTTGCATCAGTAGTGAGCGCAAGGTGTTTGCAAGATGTTACTCTGTGATTGCAGGAAAGTTTGAAGTGGGAGAGACGTTTTGTATTGGGGTACATTATCACTAATCAGAACCTTAATGAGTTTGCCAAATTGAATTTGAATTTCAACACAAATAGTAAAAAAAATTTATACAGTTCAAATTATTTTCACATAAAAAACATTCAAGTGCATCTAGATAAATCATCAATCATGATAACAAAGTATTTAAATTCCCATAAGTAGTAGGACATATATGCCAAATATTGTTGTTAATGAGGTTGTTGAAAAACCCCTAATGATTTGGTAGATCATGTTAGTGTAATGAACTTGTAAAGAACATTTCTTCCCTGTATTATCTCTGAGGAAGCTGTCCAAAAGAAGCCATGAAGGATGTTATGATCCTTTAGCCAAGCCTTTTTAAAAGCGCTTAGCCATCACTGAGCGAATGTACAATCTCTGCTCAGGCACTCATTGATCAGATGCCCAAACGCTGACCAAGCTGAAGCTCCTTGAGAAGAATTGATTGGCTAATCGGATTCAAGATCGTTGTCCGCTGAGCCACATGTCTTTCAAGCGGTCCTCGAAAGCAAGTTTATGTTGAATGACACACAAAATATAGTCAGCATTCACTCAAAGCTCAGAATTTTAAAGGATGAAGATCTAGATCAACATACGTTGATCAAGTATTTGTGATCGCTGACCGAGCCATCCCTTCAACAATGCTCACCAAAGGAAAGTTCATTCTTAGAGTTAATGTTGGGTGATCACCGATCGTTGATCGAAGTTCTGCAATTACTTATTCTCTTATGGATGAACAAATAAGTGATAATCCTAGAAACATGGACCAAGATTAAAAACACAAACATATGTAATCAAGCACTCACAAAATTAAATTGATAACCTATCATAATATGAATAGTGAAATACATGATTAATCATATGTAACAGTCAAATAATAATGATGCACAATGTTATTGAGTAAATGTGAGATGAAATGACTTGCATCAGTAGTGAAAAATCAATATATATGTTCAACTATAAGTAGTGCAACAACAGGGAAAGACAATATAAAATAGCTATTTTTACATAGCTATCGCCCGCGGTAGGAGATATCCCCGACGATACCATTGAAAACATAACAACAAACAAAACTATATGTAATAGATATACATAATATTAAGTACATGCAGGATATGTCTCCAAAGTGCAGTAATGAGCATATATAGATATGAAATGCAACGGTTAGAGATGATACAATAAGGCTCAATAAAAAATGCAAATACAAATTAAAACAAGAGCAAAAAAAAAGAAATGAAAACAAGAAAAAGTTTTTACTTTTAAAATATATGACTAGGTTTAAAGTAGGTTTATTACAATAATAATTATGATGCATATAAACAAATTCTAGCATAACAAATATATCTCTAGTCCATCATTAAGCTTATGGAACATGAAGGCAAGACTTGGGAACCCATGTAGATCCAAATAACTTGGACAATGCGACTTTGGGAACAAACATCCACATCTTCAGTGACCCCACCGCACCAACAACCACATATAGATCCCCCCATACCCACAACTTTCAATAACCTCACCGGAACAAGGTCTAGCCTCCGACATCCAGTTCTGAGCTTGTAGCCACTTTTCTCATCCTTTCCAACACCAACAACCACATCTCCTTCTTCCTACGACCTCGCCACCACCAGCCTCCACCACCTCAGTCAACTCCAACGAGTCCTCCATAGCCTCAATTACCTCCTTCTTCCCTTCACCGAACCTCCCCGCCGCATCCCAACCCTCTTTTTCCTCTTCCAGAGCTTCCATAAACGCCTCCTTTCTCTTCCCGCAACTCCCCGCCGCCGCCTCCACAATGCCTCAGTCTCGCAACCACACCATCACTCCCAACCTTATTTCCTAGCACCAACTAGCCCCCATATATCCACCCTTCCATTCTAGCCTCCACTCAGTCACCTCCACTTCCCTTTACATTCTTCCACTAAATCAAAATCCCTAAAATTCACAAACCCTAAAAATCGCCCACTTTATAGCCCCTGCCTACCACGCTTTTGATCCCTTGCAACGCTTCTACATTCATCTCAATCTCACGGATCACTTCCTCTAGCGTCGACGCCGATTGCTCGGTGAGTCCTTACATTTTAGTTTGCATTCCTTGCATTTTATGGATGTTCACTTATTTCTAGTAATCTTTGGTGTATATTGATTTGATATTTCTCAGTAGATATGCAATATGTTACTGATGCAGTGGTTGACCGGCTAAAATGATAAGGAACTAGAATGTGATCTAAATAAATATGAGACCGAAGTGTCGTGCACGTGCAAACATGAGAATAGTCCAAGTAAAGATCGACTAGCAAGTGATAAAATTTTAGCAAAGACTAAGAGCACAACTTTCACAATTGTAAGCAACAATTAACGTAAGTAACTATTATAATTTACCGGCAAAATGAGGCGCGATTCGATTGAAGTGTGTCAGTAAAGATTCTGTAAATCAAACCACAAATCAAGTGCGATAGCATATAACGGTTCCTCAAACCGCAACAAGTTCAATACCAATGAGTTCAAACAAGAGTACTAAGACACAGATACCTTGATTTGCTTATGCACGCGGCGGCTCGGCTTCGGGACGGAATATCGTTGGCGGGAATGCTTTCGATGTGTTGGTGGTTCTACGATGGACTGCGGGTAATTGGGAAAGGTTGGATTTGGGTTTCTTGGGGAGGTGGAGAGTGAGATCTATGGAAGTTGAGTGGGTGGAGTGCGGATCTAGGGGAACAGGATAGGGGAGGGTTCGAGTGTGGATTGGAGGATTGGGAAGGGAGGACTCGGCAGGATGGTGGCCGGGAATGGGGGGGTTAGGGTTGGCCGGGGTGTGGATTTGCTGTTGGATGAAGGAGGTGAGGGTACAGTGTTGCGGAAAGGCCAGAGGAAGGCGGGATGGCTGCGGGATGTATTCGGGAGGGGGGGGGGGGCGGTAGAGGACGGAGGGTTGCAAGAGGGCACATGAAAGACGGAACCTGGACGGGGAGGGAGGTTGTCGGGCTAAAGGAGCAGGCGCGGCACGGGGAAGCACCGTCTTGGAGCTCGTCGAAGCGTCGACTGACAAGCTGCTGCTTTCGCAACTTCGATCCCTAGGGCCGTCTATCAACATGCATATTTATAAGAGAAAAGGCTACCACAGAATTAGGGCTCTCGATCAGACGACTATAATTTTTTGGGCCGATCGGGGGCTAAATACATTATAAAAATAAAAACTAATATATGAAACTAGCTCAGAACGACCCTCCGGGCGCATCCGCGGACTCGAATCGCCCAACCGGGTCGTCGATCACCGCCTCCTGTGGGAATAGACGCACGCGTGTCGTCGATCGCCATCAACTCCCTCCGACTTGAAAGCACTCATCTCCGATGAGTGCAGACGATTGTACTCTCGGCGCAAGTCCGGGGTGAGTCTCTCGAGCTCCTCAACAACAATCCAAGTGTCGGCTGAAGTCGGGCGGGCAGAACAATGGACCAAGTACCGCAAGATCACTGAACCGCCCATCGTCGTGAAGTCATGACCAACGATTTGTAGTGTATCTCCGGTAAGCGTAGGAGATTATCGTAGTAATGTATCTCCGTCTGATCACGATGCCACTGGAACTGTCAGCTGTAAAGTGGGGTCCTCCGAGCGGTGCTCAACCGTCCGCAACTGTCTGGGTAAAGTGGGCATGGGTGCACTAGACGGGTGAGGGTCAAGCTGGGTCTCAGGGGTAGGTGGAGATAAGGGGTCTGCGTACTCTCGCTCCTCATAGTATGTGGTCAGATCCTCTATATTGAACACCCGGTGAATCCCCATTGCTGGTACTATGTCAACTTTATACGCGTTCGCACTAATCCATTGAGTGACTGTGTAGGGGCCCATCTGACGAGCACTTAACTTCTTTGCTGCCCCCCCTTGGGGAGCCTCTCAGGTCGAAGGCGTATCATAACCTGCTCCCCAATGTCAAATGCTTGCTCCCTCCTGTGCAGATTGGCCTGAGCTTTGTAAATTTCATTACTGGCCGCACTTTTTCTCCGGACTGTCTCATGTAGTGTGTGTATATGCTGAATGAACGAACTGGCGGACTCACTAGGTCAGGCTTCTAACGGGACGTCAACCAGGTCAACGGGTTTCCTAGGTTCGTAACCTAATGTGACATGAAATGGACTCAGACCCGTGGTCCTATTGACCGAACTGTTGAATGCAAACTCCGCAATAAGCAAGATCGAATCCCCGGTGTCCGGACTATCCCAAACTAGGCAATGCAACAGTGTACCAATACTACGGTTGACAACCTTCGTCTGCCTATCCGTCAGTGGGTGATAGGCGGTGGAGAACTTTAGTGTTGTGCCACTCTTATTCCACAACATCTTCCAAAAATAACTCATAAAGCAGACGTCGCGGTCAGAGATGATAGAAGTAGGCAACCCGTGGTACTTGAATACCTCCCTGAAGAACAGGACCGCCACGTGGGGAGCATCGTACGTTCTATGACAATGAATAAAGTGGGCCATCTTCGAGAAGCGGTCCACGACAACGAAGACCGAATCGAACTTCCGCGGTGTGCGGGAGAGTCCAAGTACGAAATCTAAACTGATGTCTGCCCAGGGCCGGTGAGGAATAGGTAATGGAGTGTACAGGCCCGTGGACTGTCGGAACCCCTTTGTCATCTGGCAGATACGATAATGTCGAACGACCCGCGTGACATCCTTCTTTAGACCAAGACAAAAGAAGCGGTCCTCAACTAACGCAATCGTCTTATCCCTCCCAAAGTGTCCCGCGACCCCGCCTGTGTGCAACTCCCAAATGAGAAAGTCCCAAAGGGAAGTCTGTGGCACACAAAGGTGAGACCCATAAAACAGATAGCCATCAGAAATGATAAAACCCTTGCGGAGCTCGGGAGGGTCCCTCGATAAGGTGGAGTAGATGTTGCCAAAATTAGGGCACTCGGGGTAACCTTGGAGGGCACGCTCAAATCCCTCCACTCGCACGCTTATAGTGTGGAGAATGGTGACCCGACGACTCAACGCATTAGCCGGTTTGTTCTCAACACCAGCTCGGTGCTTGAGAACATAGTGATATTCCCGCATGAACTCCACCCATTTTGCGTGTTGGTGGCCCAACTTCTTCTGCGAGTCCAGATATCGCAGGGCCTGATGATCAAAGTACAGGACAAACTCCTTATGCAGGAGATAGTGACGCCAATATCGGAGTGCTTGTACAACGACGTAGAACTCCCGGTCATAATTGGAGTATTTTTGTCAGGCATCATTCAGTTTGTCACTAAAGTAAGCAACTGGATGACCCTCCTGGCTCAGTACTCCTCCAATGCCTACGCCAGACGCGTCACACACTACCTCGAAATCCTTGGAAAAATCCAAAAGGCGTAATGCAGGAGCAGTCGATAGCCTCTCCTTAATTTCCTCAAATGCTCTGGCGGCCGCTATCGTCCAGGCAAGATCCCCCTTGCGATGGCAGCTCGTAATAGGGGCCATGGTCAAGCTAAACCCTCGAACAAACCTCCGGTAAAAGGTGGCGAGTCCGTGGAAGCTCCGGGCCTCGTGGATATTGGTCGGGACGAGCCACTCGCGAATCGATTTGACCTTATCGGGGTCAACTGAGATACCGGACTGCGCGATGATATACCCTAAGAAATGTACCGATGAAGTCAAGAATGAGCACTTCTTCAAGTTGATATAAAAGTGCTCCTTCCGAAGGAGGTCGAATACCAATCGAATGTGGCCTAAGTGCTCTGTGCGATCTCGGCTATAAATCAGGATATCGTCAAAATAGACCACTAGGAACTTGCCCATGTAGGGCCGAAGAATCCGTGTCATCACTCTCATGAATTTGCTCGGCCCGTTCGATAGTCCGAACGACATAACCAACCACTCATACATGCCATATTTTGTTTTGAAAGTCGTCTTCCATTCGTCACCTTCTCGAACCCTAATCTGATGGTACCCACTCCGCAAGTCAATCTTCGTGAAGATCTGGGCACCAACCATCACATCGAGGAGGTCGTCGAGACGGGGAATTGGAAAACGATACTTCACCGTAATTTTGTTGATGACACGACTATCTATACACATGCGCCAACTCTCATCCTTCTTCGGGGTGAGAAGGCCAGGAACGACGCACGAACTTAAGCTCTCCCGAATAAAGTTCTTCCGAAGAAGATCGTCAGCCTGCTGCTTCAGCTCGGCGTGCTTAGATGGGTTCAACCGATAGTGTGGAAGGTTGGGCAAAGATGCTCCCGGGACTAAATCAATGATGTGTTGGATATCCCTCATAGGACGGAGCTTATCAGGGAGCTCCTCAGGCATAATGTCAGTATATTCGGCCAGAAGGCGCTAAATGTCCGGATCCACACTTTCCAAATCTTTGGTGGCGTCAGATGTCAAAGCGGCGGCCACCAAAAACATAACCCTCGAGTCGAAGCTCTCACAGAGAAAATCGCCCTTCCTCAGGATGTGCAAAAGCCTCGTTGACCCGGTACTAATGGATGACTCGACCTGGCCCTTGGTGGAATCCCTGGGTTGGGTCGGAGTGAGGGTGATCTTTCGTCCCTTGCCAAAGAAGACACACGTGTTAGAACGACCATAACATGTGGCGTCACGATCGTACAGCCAGGGACGACCCAAGAGGACGTGTGCAGCGTCCATCGGGATGACGTCGCACCAAACCTTGTCCTCAACGGACGCTAGGCGGATCGGCACAAGGCACCTTTGCGTGACCTAGATGGCCAACTTGTCCATCCAGTGGACACGGTAAGGATGCGGGTGGGGCTCGGCAGACAGTTGCATCCTCTCTAAACCTCTCTTTACTACGATGTTCACGCAACTACCGCTATCTATGACAAGCTTGCAGGGACATCCCGCACTCTAAAAATAAGTGTAGAATATCAAGGTACGACGCTAATCCTCCTTAGCACGGGGGGTGTGAAGGAGGCGACGGATGACTCCCAACCCTAACGATCTCTCCGCGTCACTCTCCCAACCGTCCTCGACCTCAGCGGTAATCTCTTCCACTACGACATCGTCAACCTCAGCGCTCGCCTCACCGTCATCCTCAATCAGCAGGTTCCTCATAGGACACTGAGCAACAATGTGTCATCTGCCCGAGCATCGATAACACTGGCCGGGTCCGGGTCTAGGAGCGGACAAAATAATAGCCTTGCCCTTGGCATCTAAGGGGATGCGGGGCGGGGCGTCAGAGCGGTGTGTGGCCTGTCCCGGTCCTGTGAGGCGCAGGTAGTTCCCATACTTGAGTGCGAGTTGAAACACCTGCTTTACCGTCTATTTGTGACGAAGAATAAGCTCTCTCCGAATCTCGGCTCTAAGTCTCGCTCTAAATCGGGAAGCGGTCGAAATAGGATCCTCCAAAATGTCATTTCTCACTACCAACTCATCAAATCGTGTTATGTATTTGGCGACGAAAAGTGATCCCTGTCGCAGCGCATAGAGTTGGTCGAGGAGCTGATCTCAATATGATGCGGGGAGGTACTTGTCCCTCAACCACTGTTTCATTTCCTCCCATCGGGTGACGGGATAGTATCCATCTCTCTCGAGCGACCTCTCCACGCTAATCCAGAATATCTTTTCTTGGCCCAACAGTTTGATCTTAGCGAACCAAACTCGTCGTTCGTCATTCATCTCATGCCAATCAAAGAAGTGATTCATGTCCAGAAGGCAGTCAGTCGCAAAAAGCCTTCGGGTCCAGGTGACTGTCGAAGGAAGGCACATCAATTCAGAGGCGCCAGATGAGGTCGTCCTCAACCGGGTGCGCTCTCGGCGGGGCGCCACATAGTCATTCGTATGGATCGTCAGAGTCGTACTCGTGCCGTGCGGGTGGGCCACGCCATTGTTGGACCTGTGGTAGGCGTGGCTCGTAAGGTGGCCGAGGGTTACCCCTCGAGGCGGGGTCGCGACGATAATCATGTGCAGGATCGGGGGTTCGTCTTTGCGGAGTGGGGTCCTGACATGGTGGCTCTCTAGCTCGCCGATCAGGCGGAGGTTGGGCGTCCCGTGGATTTTCCAGGGGCTCCTCATAATGGGGTGCTAGGGTTGGACCTCTAAGGGCTCCTATCTGATCGGCTCTAGTGTTGACCCTAGCGATCTCGTTCTTAAGGGTGACGAATTGTTCGGGGACTAAGCGTTGAAACTCGGCGGCTGCTATGTCCGAATTCGAACTGGTGGCCCGATCGTCGGTGACGTTTTGGTCAGACATTGGGGTTCGAAACAACCTACCACTACATAGCATGCAAATGTGACTCAAACCTGCTCTGATACCAATTGATGCAGTGGTAGACCGACTAAAATGATAAGGCACTAGGATGCAATCTAAATGAGAATGAGACCGAAGTGTCGTGCACGTGCAAACATAAGAACAATTCAAGTAAAGATCGACTAGCAAGTGAAAATGTTTTAGCAAGGACTAAGAGCACTACTTCCACAATTGTAAGCAGCAATTAACGTAAGTGACGATTATAATTTTCCAACAAAATGAGACGCAATTCGATTGAAGTGCGTCTGTAAAGATCCGACAAATCAAACCACAAAACAAGTGCGATAGCATATAACAATTCCACAAACCACAACAATAGTTCAATACCAATGAGTTCAAACAAGAGTACTAAGACATTGATACCTTGATTTGCTTCGGGACGAAATACCGTTGGCGGCAGTGCTTCCGATGTGTTGGTGGTTCTACGTCGGGCTGTGGGTAATTGGGAAAGGTTGGATTTGGGTTGCTTGGGGAGGTGGAGGGTGAGATCTATGGAAGTTGATTGGGTGGAGTGCAGATCTAGGGGAACAGGATAGGGGAGGGTTCAGGTGTGGGATGGAGGCTTGGGAATGGAGGATCCGGCAGAATGGTGGATGGGAATGGGGGGGGGGGTAGGGTTGGTCGGGGTGTGGATTTGCTGCTGGATGAAGGAGGTGTGGGTATGGTGCTGCGAAAAGTTCTGAGGAAGGCAAGATGGCTACAGGATGGATTCGGGAGGGGGGGGATAGAGGACGGAGGAATGCAAGAGGGCACAGGGAAGACGGGACCTAGACGGGGTGGGAGGTTGTCGGGTTGGAGGAGCAGGCGCGCCTGTAAGGTCCCCCTCTTCAAAAAACCAGGAGGACCTTATGCCCAAAGCGCTTTGTAAGGCTATATATCTGAAATAGAAAATCATTCACAGAATATAAAATTTGCGGAAGCATCACAAAGTATAGATAAATCATCATGATTGAAAATATGTAACCATAACAAGATCCCACGAGGGGTATAAGTGTCCAAAGTGATCATCCAAACATGAGATGACAAAACATAGAGTCTACGGAAGAAAACTACTCATCCTCTCTCCTACTCAAAAATAATACCCTCAAATCCTCAAAGATCGTCCTCACTGGCTCCTGAAGCTCCTCATCAACGGGATCACGCCTATGATCCTCCATCCACTCCTGCTCCGTAGGTAGGCGCGTCAGACCCTAAAATGATACGTACAAAAGTACGTTAGCCACATCATGACCAAGTAAATCCCACGCTCCTCCCCAGCCCCCTAATGGGTACAAGGAAGGAAACCTGCAAGGAAAATTAGTACAATAGCCGAAGCAACATATCTTGTGATAGCAATAAAAAGGTAGTGGCGGGAGAAATGGAAAGTCAGTACAATAGCCGAAGCATCATAACTTGTATAAACAGTTAAGAGGTAGTGACAGGAGGAATCAATGGGTTATAAAAAGAGTACTGAAATAGTAAGTTTGCCCGTCATCATATAACTCCTCCTGACGGTGGTTATACGATGACGGACCAGGATGATAGCGCATGTAAACATATCATGTATAATTGATATGATGAGCATGTATGATGATCTTCCGGTCTCTCGAATGATGAGTCACAATTGTTTTCCCCTATGTCGACATAGTGACCTGTTAAGAGAAGGAGCTCACTTCCCAGGCCTCACCACCGTGGCCAGACGGTGACAGTGGGTCGGTCGCTCCCACTTCTAGGTTATGGATACACCCCAACGTCCTAGGCCTTCGTACCCCAAGAAACGGGTACTCTCGGTGGGAACACATCCTCACCTTGTGCGGAGATCGACCCTCTCGGCACATAACCAAAACAAGTGTGAGACGGACCTCTGTGGAAGGGGTAGCTAGCCCCCGGTCCTCTTCACCACCCAACAACAATAGAGTTCGTCGTCACAACTTCTCTCGTAGTGTATAATAGGGGGAAGCCGACGAACCCGCCACATCAGTAACCATGCACCCTCCCGCATTCCCATGCAATAAGGAATGATTGAAATGACTAAGTAACAACTCTTATAACAGTAATAAACAGTTAAAGACTTGGCTCAAAGTTGTGAGATACTAGTTTTGCACCAATAAAAGATTTGATTCACACTATACGACCACATTTTCTCTATACTAATGTCAACAAACAACTACATGAATGACATCAAAATAAGTTATGTCAAAGCATACATATTTGATCCAACAATTCATAAAATGTCTGAGGCGAGAGACTATAGTTGTGCACATGTTGACGACTAAGTTGTAAGTTGTATAAACTCATATTTCCTCGTACAAAATATTTTAAACACCCAAGTATAGCGAAACAAGGTATGCGAATTCACAAGTATTCATTGGAGAATTTACATGTTAATAGTCAATAAACTCTCACGATGAATAAATTAACATGGTTATATATTACAGATTTTTACTTATATATATATATGTGTGTGTGTGTATATATATATCGAACTATTTGGTGTTTACATTGGATCGATTCGAGTAAGAGACATTCACCTTAGTTGTACGGTTAATTTGGCAGTGACGAGATCTTAATAAATTTAATTTAAACATGCATATAAATCGCGCCTCATTTAAACGAGTAATAAACATGAAGCTAGCCGGAGGACCGGACAGGAAACCCAAACTAAAATTTTAAAAATAAAATGCAGTGCTCGGGGGAAATCGTACGCGGATCATCCCACGGCCGGTCGGAGCCACACCTACCCCGTCCACCACCCACGGTAGGTGCGTCAGGGGGTTTGAGAGATATAATTATATATATATTACAACGCCATGATTGCGCGCAGTTGAATAAAGACTCATTTATTTTCCCCCGCACAATACGATGGCGGCGTGCGAGAGTTAACACGTGGCCAACCGGAACCACTTTTTTTTTCGGCCATCACTCATGACGCGATCGACCGGGAAGGAGCTTCGGCGAGGTGCCGGCCGGCGGCCTACCGCCGCCGCCGGCGACAGTGGATCTGGATGGAGGGAACATCCAGATCCATGGTGGCTGCATGTATGCAGCCACCGTGGAGCTACAGTGGTCGGCCGGAGCACCGGTTGCTCCGGCCACCACTCCCGATGGCCTCGTCCAAGATGGGTGTCCCGGCGGACGAGGATCGGCGGTGGTCCGGCGCCGTCGCCGCCGACGAGGTGCGCCGAAAGGGAGTAATGAAATAATAATGAATAAATTTTTTTTTTATTTTTTTATTTATTTAATAAATAGGGCCTCACGGGGGCTGCATGCCTGCAGCCGCCGTGAGGCCGCGCGGGTGGTAACAGGGCCGGCCGGAGCACCGGTTGCTCCGGCCACTACCCCTCCTCAGCAACTCGCCCGGGTGGGCGCTCCGGCAGGGAGTCGGCCGGCGGCTGTCCGCCGCCTGCCGGCTGCGACCTGGAGAGAAACCTCTCCAGGTCCACGGTGGCTGTAAAGCCACCGTGAAACAGGAGGCAGGGGGGAGTTACGGGCTGCCCCACCACCGCTGGTGGGGTCTTTGGCTCCGGCCACCACCCTCAGAGAGAGTACCCCGGGGAGGGCCTCCGGTGGGGTGACTGCCGGCGGCCGGCCGCCGCCGGCGGTGGCCGGAAAATCCTAACAGAAAAACCTCTTTTTTTTGTTTTTTTTTGATCGGATGAATAGGCCGCCGGAGCGGATTCCGTCGAGCCCCTTCGCTTCAAGGGCCTTGAGGATGGGTCGTGGGGACTCCTCCTCCCCTTCACACGCCCCATGCGAGGTCAAAACCCGCAACGGTGGCGAAGGTCTTGGGGGTGGTCCGAAACTTCCGTGGCCGGGAAAACCGTCTCGGGTGGTCGGAGACGGCAAGAATCGACGAGAAAAGGATCTAAGGGCAGAGAGAAGTCGGAGGAACTTACATTCGTGCCGTTTAGGCGAGGGGATCGTCGCGCGGCCATGGCGGTGGAGTTCGCCGGAGTTCGTGGAGGAGGCTCGCCGGAAGGTCGCCGAGGCTTGGTCTATTGCTGGTTAGGTGGGTATGGTGCTGGGAAAATCAAAACCCTAACCCTAGAGGGGTTTATATAGGAGGGGTGGTCTTTTGGAGTGTTGGGAGGGGTTTAATGAGGAGCATTTACTCCTCCTTGGTGGATCTGCCCACACCAGCCGAATTCAGCCTTCCCAAGGCCTTGAGAATGGGGAGGAGATGAACCTCCAGCCACCATATTGAAAGGGGGAGTTATTATGGGGGTTTTACCTATTAATGGATGCTTATAAATGTGATATTTAATTAACCGTTAATTATTTTAAAACAAAATTTTTATGGCAGCCTACTGAAATCATAGAGTATTTTTAGAAAAAAATTTGTAATTTTTGAAAGTATTTTCGTATTTTTTATTTATTTATTTGGTGTTTTCAACATGATAAAATCAAAATAAATAATTTATATTTTTTAAAAAATAATTTTAATTAATACATCTCTTTCAAATATGCTTAGGGTACTATGATAAAAATTTGATAGAATAATAATATCCTTTGCTATTTTTCTTAAATCTCTAATATATTAATAAATTAATTACCCAAATAATAAATGAATTTTTAAAAGATTAATTAATTTTTTATTGGTCCATAGTACTTCAATTTGTTCTTAGGGTGTCTTGATAAAATTTTAGGAGTTGATAGGAGTGCACTCGTCTCGTTTCCCATTAAGTTGTCGTTTATGTGGTTTGGTGTGCGTCTAGGCGGATAAAGGTGTTTTGGGCGCCGCATGATTCAAGACGTTCAACTTGGTGAATAAATATCATGATGATTTAATTGGGCTAGTTTAGGGTAATGACATGCTACTCGCGTGTATATTGGCCTACTAAGGGCTAATAAGTCTATGTACGCAAAATAAGGGTCCAATATCTAGTTTAGTCACATAAGACCCGTGTGACCCGGAAGGCGGGGAAAATGACTTATTGGGTCACTAATACCCAATAGGTTATCACCCTACTATTTGGGCGCCAACCCAGCCCACAGAACCCTAGCGGGTCAAACGACACAAAGGGATCAAAAAAAAATCGAAATTGGGATGTTACAGCGCCGCGGGGAAGCACCGTCTCGGGACCCACCGAAGCGTCGATCGACAAGCTGCGGCTTCCGCAACTTTGATCCCTAGGGCCGGCCACCAACATGCATATTTATAAGAGAAAAACTACCGCAGAATTAGCGCTCCCGATCGGACGGCTATAATTTTTCGGGCCGATCGGGTGCTAGATACATCATAAAAATAAAAACTAATATATGAAAATGGCTCAGAACGACCCTCCGGGTGCATCCGCGGACTCGGATCGCCCAACCGGGTCGTCGATCACCGCCTCCTGCGGGAATAGACGCGTGCGTGCCGTCGATCACCATCAGTTACCCGCGCACATTTATCGGAGGTGTCACCCCTTGTCGGGACCACCAGAGCGCGATATGGAAACCACCATGATTAATTCATGTAATTAAATTGTTTTAATTAATTGACTAGTATTAACTACTTAATATTAATCAATTAAATAATTACTTAAATTATTTTAAACTTTCTTGTATGGTTTCCCCCTTCATCTATATAAGGGGGAGGGGTTTAGGTGTTTGGGATATCTTGAGTGTTAGATTATTTTGAGCTCTCTTTGGAGAGAAGGATCATTGAAGGACCAACTTCTTTGGTCTTGGCCGGAGCTTGCCCCAGATTGTATCATGTGCTTTTCAAATTAATGCAATCGTGTCTTTGTTCTTGATAGTGCAAGTATTCAATTCATAACACAATACTTATTCACCTGTATTTAATTTTTGTGTACTCTCAATTAATTGCAATTATCATTTGCTTGCTTAATTTGGAGTATTTGTGGTCTAATGTGATTCAATAGTGCGAGCTACATTTTTTATTATTTAGTTAATTGCACGTCAAAAATACTTGCATAATTGAATCATTATATTATGACACTCTGTTGTTCAGCTACCTACATGCATGCTCGTATCATCATTTAGAAACAATTTAGCTCCAATTGCATCTGTCTCATACTTTCATTTTTTCATCTAGGGTTAGTGTATTGTGCGTCCACATGTAGAATCATTGTGTCATCTGCACTGTTATCACTACCGATATGTGATTACTAGAATTTCACCTTGCTCCAACATAACTTAAAATATGATCATTTCAAGTATATTTATATGCATATGTAGGAGTTAATTTGGGTGAAATTTATGAGTCCATTTTTGTTGAGTTGTGCATGATCTTAACTCTACTTTTGTAATCTTTGCATCACTTTTAGCCTCATTATCTTTAATTTTTATGCATTAACTTTATATGCTCATCTTAATGGTGTGTATACCTTTTGATATAAATGATAATTCATATTTTAAATGTATTTCTTTTGTTCACCGAGCATTCCATGATAAGTTGATTTGACTTGATAAGTCTTGATGTGCTTCATACTGACATGTCGCTTGTGTTTTATGTTCTACTTCTCCAAACCTTTGCATCACTAGCCATATTAACTTTAATTCTTATACATCCACTTTATATGCTCATCTTGATAGGGTATCTATCCTATGATTAAATGATAATTCCTTTTTTTGGCATCAAGCCCTTCTCAACCTATGCATTTTGGAGAGCGTCATCCATTGAATCAATGTACTTTTTTATGTTTACTGAGTTACTCTGGTTTCTCACGACAAGTTGATTTGGCTTGGTAGGTCTTGATGTGCTTCGTACCGACAGGTCTCTTGTGTTCTATGAGAAGCAGGAAAATTTAGCAAAGCTCTGGGATATTCTAGCTGTTTATGCTTGGATCGACATCGATGTCGGTTACTGTCAAGGTCAGTGGGAGGTTATATATTCTTTCCTAGGGTGTTGTATGCAAATAAATTATTAATTACTCTGTAAGTTTTCCTTATTATTTCTAAAATAAATTGAACTATATTTAATTCAACTAACTTCACATTTATTATGCGCTCTTGCCTCTTGATGATAATATTTTTACTATTTAATATCAGGGATGAGCGACATTTGCTCCCCGATGATAATGCTTCTTCTAGACGAAGCAGATGCGTTTTGGTGCTTTGAACGTTTGATGAGAAGATTGGTATGATTCTTGTAAAGCTATGCAATTTCTGTACTTGGATTTCATCAATATCATAACAATTCTTTAATAAAATGCTAGATACAAAATATCGAGGTATGCTCGACACCCACTCTTGAGGGCTTGATTCCTCTAAGAGCTCATTCGTCTTATGAGAGCCTAAACACCTTAATGAACCAACATGATCAAAAAAAACTTTTCTACATTCCCTTATATAGGTGGGAGTGGGGATATATGAAATGATAAAAATACCAGTAGGGCTACACAAATTGATAGTGAGATGCATGACAAGTCCGAGGAGTCGTCTTTATATCAACTCCCCCCTCATGAAAAACGTCCATGTCCTCAAAGTCATGGCATTTGGGGGTCATCAACGAGCGTCAGAGGATCCAAGTCAATAATGTCAGGATTGTCATCTTCAACGCCAAGCAGTAAGGACAGGTCCTTGAGAGGTATTTGTCGGTGGTCGAGTACGGATGGTGGTTGTGGTGACAGAAGCTCTTGCGATGAACCTCAAGGTACTGTTGGTGAGATAAGTGTGGGGAGAAGGTGGTACCAATGGAGGCAAGATTGGTGGAACTGGTGGCGGCGGGCCCGATCAATGAGGGTCTAGGTAAAGGCTGGTGATCCAAGTGATGGATAGGTGATTGAAATTTCAGTGTCGTATAGAGTTTTTTGTCGAGGAAACGAGTTTGCTCTATGACGTGAGAGAGTGATTGGGTTGTGGACCCAAATGCATGCTCAGAGTTGGTACTGCAGGCTTGCAAGAAAGTATCACAAATAATGGCCCATGGACATGCTGGTGTCGTTTGTGGCGACCTCGATGAGCTAGTTGATATAGGTAGTGATAGTGTCAGACTGACGAATGGAATTGAGATGCTTGTATGCATTACCTGCTTGATGGATGGATGACATAGTTACGGAGTTCCTCCTTCAATGTATTTTAGAGAGATCAGAGACATGTTGGCACATCCAATACACCCATGTAGCATCACCCCTCCATATAGATAGTCATCGTGGAAACCTTCTAGTTTGTAGGGGTGGACTGGAGGTCAAAAAATTGTTCAACCCAGGCGGTCCAACTGAGGGGGCCGGTGCCGTTGAACAAAGGAATCTTAATCCATTGGAGATGGGTTGGGTGAATGTCTACAGCGGGGCGGAGGAACCCTATGTAGTCAGGATGGACTGGGGAGTGGTGTCGGAGGTGCCCATGGGCGATTGACTGGAGTGGTCGCAAGCTCGTGAAAGAGGAGAGTAAAATTTTTGAACATGGCTTCGAGCTGATCTAAGCGAGTGGAATCGGGTGAGGTCGAAGTGGAGACGTCCTTGTTGTCTCAGAGGCTCATGGAACGGGTCCGGGGACATGCAACAAATGAGCCAGAGAGGTGAATGGAGCGACCAAAATGACGGAGGGTGCGGACTGCAACAGTTGCAGTGGAGGCATACTGAGTCCATGCGAATAAGATGCCTGAGGCGTCAGATGATGCCAAGGTAGGTGCTAGAGGGGGGCACCGGCTGTTGGAAGGAGGTGGAGGGTTGCTGGGGTGTCGAGAAGCAAAGGTGTTGGGTTGGAGAAACGTTTAGAGCCAACTAGATGATTGTTGGAGGCTCTGGAAGCAAAACTGACAAGAAAAAATCGTTGGAGTAGAACGACTACTAAAGAGGGACGATCCGAATACGCGACTTCCGCGCGCCGAATACGCGAATTCCACCTGCCGAATACACGAATTCCGCGCGCCGTTTTGAAACTCGTTGCTTCTGATTCGTCACGTCGAGGCTGCAGCGCCCGATCCGCAGCATCGCCGTCCCGATCCAGCCCGCCATCCGCTCCGCATGCTTTGTCATCCAGATCCGCTAATGTTGCATGGTAGCAACAGAGGGTTGACCAAGACGATGATGCCATGTGAGCAAGGTGGAGGATTGCGTAGTGTCCAGAGCTTACAGAGATGCAAACCCACAGGAGGAGTCAAACACATACAAGCCATCTATATGCTATTAGAGTCAATCACCTTTCCAGTCTTCAAATCCCGAAAGACAATGAGAATGAAAAAAAAAGGTAATTGAGCATTGAAGAAAATTAGTCAATTGACTAACAAAAAGTTAACTATGGTTAAAATTTGAAATATTAAGTGCAAAAGATAAAGAGAGAGAGAAACAAGTGATGAATCCTTTTCCAGCAATGGAGGAGAAAGAGTCACCAACAATGCTCATTTTATCTTTTACAGAAAGAGGGGAATATGACACAAAAGTTGAGCTGATCCGGTCATGTGATCAGTGGCTCTTGGGTCGATAATCTAATGAGTAGAATGACAAGTAATAGCAGAGTGAGCATCTAGTGTACCTGTGTGGGCAAGTGAAAATGAGGAAGTAGAGGCAATGACAATCTCAAGTGTACGAACAAGCATCGGCCGACGAAGAGCCTGCATCTCTTTGGCAGAAAAAGAGGATGATTGAGAAGTGGGAGTAGGGCAAAAATATTGAGGAGAATTGTCCTCGGGAACCTTAGTCAGATGAGCTGAATGATATGATGGAGAGTTTCTCCCTTGAGTTATACCACGAACGTGACCGCCACATGATGCAAATTCTCCCCTGGTCAGAAGAAAGCCATGTGGGCTAAAGCACGTATCCCTATTATGACGAAACTTGCTACAATAAATCACAAGGCAGGTGATCCTTATCTGCATGCTTTGGCTTGAAATCACGAGTAACCTGCCCTCTAAAATTGGACTGATGAGCCACTAATGTTGACCCATCAGTAAGAATCGTGGTGTTCCAAGGCTGCCTGTGGTAAAAATTCTATTGTATGATGTTTTAAACCTCAGGAAGTGAAGGGATAAGAACACGTCCAAAAATGTGAACTGTAATTTGATCAAGATACCTATGCAACCCATGTAGGGACTCAAACACATGATTACGATTCTCATGAGCCTTGATCAAGAGCTTATTTGCATTACAGACAATGACAAGAGAGTCAAAATGGTCTTACTCTTGATACAGCTAAAGAAACTCAAGATAGTAAACAGATGGAGAGCGATCACCCTATCAGAGAAGAAAGATCTTGCGGCATAATTGCTAAATCTGGGCCGCATTCCCCTTGCATGAGTAAGTAGACTCATCACGTTTCCATATTTCAGCAGCAGTGTATAGGAAAAGTTAATTCTAAGCTATGGACTCCTGCATGAAATTCGTTAGCCATGGCATGATAAGAGAGTTCTATGACTCTCATTTAGGCCAATTTGTAGAGTTCCTGGCTTGTTTATTGGCGGTTCCACTGATATAGCTAAAAACACACCGACTCTTTAAGGCCAGTGTAATAGAGCGGGACCATGACAAGTAATTTGCATCATCCAATCAGATCGTAGTGATCTGAGAGAAATTAAGATCCATACCAGCCCGAGTAGATCTAGTGGGGGTCTTGGAGCTACCAGAATAAAGTATGTACGAATAAAAGATTCTCCAACAAAACTCCTCCAAGAGAACGTTGGATAGCAATGTAATTCTTCAAACTGTTGAGGTCAAATAAGACATCATTTCAGAGTTAAGAGCCTTTTCTTGAAAAGAAAATACCTAGATCTAATTTTGGGGAGCATCCAACTATTGGAATCTTCTAGAAATCCAATATGATGACAATAAGATCAGAGAGAAACTTTCCCCGAGATTTGGAGTCAATCGGCTCGTCGGAAGCAGCATCCCGTTAGCCAACACCGATCAGGTGACGAGAATTGTCTTGCGAGCCGATCAGCGCCATGACTTCGGAAGAGAGGGGAGAAGATCTTGGTTGGTCGGAAACAGAGGGAGGGAGGAGGGCGAGAGATCTCCGACGGTGGTCGGTTGGAGTCTGCTAGTGGAAGTTGAACATGGACGACAATAACAAGAGTAGGCACTTCCTATGGTAAAAGTGTGCACGACAATGGGAAAATTTGAGGGGGGATGCAGATAGTGAGGGTGTAGTGGGTGGGTTGCCCACTTGTCGGATGGAGTGGTAGTCAAGCATGAGCGAGGGGCGGAAGCATAGTGGAGGAAGGGGCATTGTTTGTGAGTAGGCTACAAGCAAAGTGGGTGGCAAGTTGGAGCAGCCCGTCATGGTTTACTGCGAGGGAAATGGTGGTTGTACGAGGAGCAGGGGAAGTAGTTAGAGCAATTACGAATGCACCACATTTTTTTATTTGCTTCTTTCTTGTTTTGGTTTGCTTATAACACCACTGTTTATTATACAGGATATGCTATTTAGCTTTTCAGTTTCCTTTCTTTTCGATTTATAGATTACCATATTTCAACTCCCAACAGTCAGTGATGGTTTTTAAATTCATAGATGCATGACTGAGTATTATTATGCAGTATACTAATTTAAGTATTTGCTAAAATTGTTTTTTGATTCCTCCTGTTATTTGGAATTTTAAAGCGAGGAAATTTTAGATGCACAGAGCAATCTGTTGGGGTGGAGAATCAACTTCAAAGTCTAGCATCCATTACTCAAGTTCTTGACCCTAAGCTGCATCAACACTTGGGTGAGTTATGATTTCCATTTTTCTATATATTCTGAGTCATTATAAGTTGGTAGGTATTATAAGGATTAGTTGTTTGGTTAGTAGGCAAGTGAAAGTGAAACATATTCATCTTTTATGCAAGTGTCATTGGTGCCTTTAGTGGCTATTAATGATGATGCCTATTTAGAACATCAACATGAGCTTCTAAAGTTCTGGAAATAAGCTTCCGTAGTCTTTGATTGTCATAAAAGACCTATGGGAGAAAAACACTAAAATTATTCCTTATAAATCTTAACAGTGATGTGGATTTAATAATGGAAATAATTTTCTCATCTATACAACAACAACACTTAAGCCTTTATCCCACTATAATGAGGTTTACTATACGGATCATTTGTCGCCATTGTGCCCTATCTTTTGTCATCCATAATCAGGATAATTTGGATGAAGTTGATGGAAAGTTAACTTACCGACGAACCTCCTCCCACGATGCTCCCATGTAGTCTCCTCACGGCGGCGACGGCCCCATCATCCGTTCAAAGTACATAGTACATCCCGCACGAGGAACACCAGCAGCTGTCACAGCACTGCACGTAGAATGGCTGCCAGCAGCACGCTGGCATGGCCGGCCCAATCAATCCATAATGCCGGAACAGCCCACATGTGATGAAGAAAAGTAATTTGTCAAAATATTAATTTTCTAATTGTGATTGATCCAATGATGATAAAAATCTATTCTAGATAAGTGTGTTGCTGGAGTGCATGCACTTATCCCTAAAAATTGGCATCAGAACCGAGCCTTGCAGTTTTAAGATAAAATGGGAACAAGGGCGGCCTATGATTGGAATATGAAGATCCTAGTGTAGACAATCCTAGGAAGTCATTGATCCAAGAACAACTGTCTGCTCACTCCTCCGCATAAAGAGTTTCTGTTTAGTTTGTTACAGGAGATTATGTGACAATATATCTTATTAGTGACGAGCCCTTGTGGATTGTGGAGTTGGTGATGCGTACATTCACATTTCTAATTGAATTATATGCATGCTTCACGGGCGAGATATATTTTGAACTTAAAATAGAATCTGATATGTACTAGACAACTATATCAATAATGTTATTAATAAATGCCACGTTGTAGATAGAGTTTATCTTTATATACCCCCTTTTAGGAAGAATATAACTACATCAATGCATTCTCAACTTCTATTAGGATATCAGTGATATGTTGATTTTCCATACTCCCAATTCCATTGATTCCAACTTTGACCTCTACTTGATTGACTAATCGGCTCGATTGATTGCTCTGGTTGGTCGATTCATTTGCTCGACTGCTTACAGGGATCAATTCTTTTGAACGATTGCTCCCGTATATCGTTTGATCTACTGCTTCTAGTCGACAATAATAGAACTTGTGAAATCCATGAATAAAAAAATAGAATACACTATGATTATCTGTGCAGGGTCGATTCACAGCAATTGACCAAGATGCTCCAGAAATAAATCTTTTTTTGTTATTTCTACAACTGAATCGGGGCTAGCGGCTTGAGTCTACGCAGAACTAGATCTGCGACTCTACAGAAGTCCACACGAATGATGGAGAACCTCAAGGTCTTGTCCAACAAGATCTGGGTCAGAGAAGGAGTGCTCTCAGCGTCTCCACGAATTGCTAGATTCATTCCAGGAGAGGCGGCAGCAGTTGGACGAGATCTCGTGGAAGTGGTCACGACGGATTTTGGGTTCGGCTCGGGAAAATCCTTTTTCCGTCTAAGCTTCAAAAGCATACACGTATTGGAAAACCCTTTTTCCTATGTCTATTTATACCCAAGGATATAAACAGACACGAGCCTCCGCAATCTGCTAAGAATTCAACTTGCGTCGAATTGAACTCAACGTGCGTCGATACGCACTTGACGCAACTTGCGTCGAATAAAACTCGACGTGCGTTGATATCTACTCGACGCAAGCATCGACTTAAGCCCGCTTTGATTTTGATTTCTGTTACGTCGAATTGAACTCGACGTCCATCGATAAATACTCGACGCAACCTGTGTTGATTTTCTGTGTCATAGAATTGGTCCTTCACTCATATCCAATATGAGTAAGGCCAACACAATCCTTCCTCCTTCTCTAAACGTTTTTATGTGCGACCCTATAGACTCATTGCGTTGGCAGTGAGACTAACTATTTGACTACTTCCAGATCATCATGGAAAACTCCAACAATCTCTCACTTGATCTAGAACGTATCAACAAAAATCTCACAAGTAATGAGCGGCATCTAGCAATGCATCATTGCTACCCAAACAATAAGAGTTCATAACTTAATAAGTCAGTTAGTGAATAATGCATCAGCGTTGTCATGTCCCTTTATCCCGTACATCTGGATTAATCTAGAGGCATGGACCATGTCACCATCATAATTGTTTAATCTTTGTTTCCTGATCTAGAATGAACTTTCAGAAATTGGTGAGACCAATATCATATATTTACTCAACTAAGCATGACCATGTATTTTTCAGTTCTTATTCCATCAAGGGGCCCATAAATGCAACTACTGTCACGCAGGAGGTACAAATCTCATATTTGTCCACAAACAATCACCCAAATGATTCGTAACGTATCCAATAACCACCCTTATCATCAATCTTTCTCAAAAAAGACTTTAGATGACATTAAAGTACATTTTTCCTCACTTAATGAATGATGCAACTTCAGGTCAAAGAACCACAAACACTATCGTCACTTGAGATTTAACTATGACACATTCGTATAACAATTCACAAAGCAATCTCAGGGTGGGTCTGTCATGTATTACTTGTTCACTAACAAGTACCTATTTGATGACTTGATATCATTATATCATGACCTGTGAGAACCGGTCATCAGTCAACTATATACTAGTCTTAATGTATCATCATCTCCCCAATTTCTAAGATGATACCTTGACCAGAGACCATTTAAGAATGATGTTTCTTAAAAACATAGGTCATCACATTCAAATCACGCCCTTGAATTTCTATGGAAGCAAACATTCTAAGGACATTTATTATGTTAATTAATCTATCACATGGAAATAAATATTGACATAATAAAAAAACTTATCATAAATGTAAATGAAATACATAGTACAAATCACAATTCAACATATGAATGAACAACCGACACATATACAATTAACAAGGCTCCCACTAAAGTTGATCACTTGGGTATCTAATACTCATTGATCTAGTACGTCAATCATGCTTTCTCTATGCAGGTGGCTTCGTCACTGGACCCACAATATTTTCTTCAGTCGATACTTTACATATTCTCACATCTCCTCGATCTACAATCTCTCAAATAAGATGAAACCGCCAAAGTATGCGCTTGAAGCGCTGATGAGATCTAGGTTCCTTAGCTTGCGCAATAGCACATCGTTATCACAGTAAAGAGTTACCGGATCAACAATGCTAGGAACTATATCAAGCTCGCCGGTGAATTTTCTAATCCATACAGTCTCTTTTGCCGCATTTGCAGCAACAACAAACTTGACCTCTGTCATAGAATCAATAATTGTCCCTTGCTTGGAACTCTTCCAGCTCACAACTCCTCCATTCAGACAAAAGACAAAGCCTGATTGATACTTTAAGTCATCTCTATCAGCTTGGATGCTAGCATCTGTATAACACTTTACAACTAACTCTTCCTCTCCACCAAACACCAAGAATACACCATTAGTCCTTCTTAAGTACTTCAGGATATTTTTGACTGCTGTCCGGTGACCATCATCAGGATTAGACCGATATCTGCTAGTCATGTTTAAAGCATTGAAGACATCGAGTCGAGTACATAACATTGCATACATGATTGACCCAATTGTCGAAGCATATATAATTACTTTCATGTGGTACTTATCTTCTGAAGATTTAGGACATTGGTCCTTAGAGAGATTCACACCATGAGACATGAACAAGAATCTCTTCTTGTACTCAAACATGTTGAACCGCTTTAACACCTTCTCAATGTACATACTCTTAGTCAAACCCAGCAACTTATTCGATCTATCTCTAGAGATCTCAATACCTAATATGTAAGTTATTTCACCCAAGTCTTTCATAGAAAAGCAGTTCTCTAGCCTTCTTAACAGCTTACTGGGTCGGAATGTCATTTTTGATAAGCAGCATGTCATCTACATAGAATATCAAAAATATGACAATGTTCCCACTAATCCTCTTGTAAACACAAGACTCATCTTCGTTCTTAATGAAACTGTAGAAAGAGCTCAAAATATTGTATATATTTCTTGTGTATGTAAATACAAGGAGAGAATACAAATATATAGGAGAGAAAAGGAGAGAGAAAGTCATATACAAGATGTGAGATTAATAAGAGAAAAGAGAAAAAAATCAAATATATGGGCCCAATAATAGGCCTTTTTACATGGGCTTTTCTAACACTCCCCCGCAAGCTGGAGCGTACAAATCTTATGCGCCAAGCTTGGACAAGCACTGATAGAAGAGAGTACTGGAAAGAGCCTTTGTGAGGACGTTCGCAACTTGTTCTGACCACCCCGGAACATGCTTCAGGTCGAGTTTCTTCATTTGAACCTTTTCCCGGATGAAGTGGCAGTCGACTTCAATATGCTTTGTTCTCTCGTAGAATACTGGGTTCTTGGCTATGTGTATGACAGTCTAGCTGTCACAGAGGAGGAGAGCTGGGGAAGGGAGCTTTACACCCAGATCGGTAAGAAGACCTTCAAGCCAAGTTAGTTCAGAAACCACTAACGCCATTGCCCGGTATTCTGCCTCGGCTGATGATCGAGCAACGACTGCTTGTTTCTTGTTTCTCCAAGTAATCAAATGTCCTCCAAGATATGTGCAAAAGCTACTGGTTGACCGTCGATCATCAAGGGAACCAACATAATCGTCATCGGAATAAGCCACCAACGTTGGAGCTGAAGATGAGGTTTTGTAAACCAGACATTGACCATGAGCCGTTTTAAGGTATCTGAGAATGCGTTCAACAGCCTGAAGATGAGATCTTCGAGGGGTATGCATGTATCGACTGACAATGCCAACAGCGAAGGAAATATCTGGTCTGGTTACCGTGAGGTAGATCAATTTCCCAACGAGACAACGATAATATTCTGGATTCTGGAGTAGGAGATCTGAGTCGGATGCCTGAGCGCACAACTTGTGATTTGCATCCATTGGGGTGTCAACTGGCTTACAGCATGAATAACCAGCATCTCGAAGGAGGTCGAGGCAATACTTTCGATGTGAGAGGACGTGACCATCTGGCCGTCTGGCAACCTCAAGGCCCAAGAAGTACCAAAGAGGCCCCAGATCTTTTGTTTGAAAAATTGTGCCTAGGTGTAGTTTGACCTCCTGCATTTCATTCGAGTCGTCTCACGTAATTATGATATCGTCAACATAAACTAACAGAAGAACAGTTCACGTTGTTCAGTGACGAGTGAATAGCGAGAAGTCTGTCGAGCTTCGAGTAAAACCAACCTCTCGAAGGGCCTTACTGAATTTGTCAAACCACGCCCGTGGGGATTGTTTGAGACCATACAGAGCCTTCGTCAGACGACGGACCTGAGACTCCCCCGTAGTCTCAAACCCGGGTGGTTGCTGCATATAGATCGTTTCTTGGAGATCGCATTCAGAAAGGCGTTCTTTATATCGAGTTGGAATAAAGGCCACCGACGATGGACAACCATGGAGATGAGGACTCGAACGGTGTTGAGTTTGGCAACCGGAGAAAAGTTTTCTTCATAGTCGAGCTCTTATTGTTGGGTGAAGACACGAGCCACCAGACGAGCTTTCAGGCGGTCAATCGTTCCTTCAGCAGCATGTTTGATAACATAAACTCATTTACACTCAATCGGTGTGTCACCCGGAGGAAGGGGTACAAGAGTCCATGTCTGGTTGGCCCAGAGAGCATCCATTTCCTCTTCCATGGCGGCCCGCTATCCAGGATGTTGTAGCGCCTCCTGCACAGAGTTAGGAACCGAAATCGAGAAAAGAGAAGCAGCAAATGTGTGGAGGTGAGGAGAGAGGCGATGCAAGGAGACACAATTTGCTAGAGGATGAGCAGTGGAGGCAGGTACCTGATGAGCAGGGCGCGGAGTAGCCGAGGTCGAGGCCGACTGCAGAGGGGCAACGGAGTCGGACGGGCGGCGAGAGTAGACACGGATGACAGGTGGCCTGGAGGGGGCAGGAGTCGGAGCAGGTGGTCCCAGTTGTAGAGGTGTAGTAACGGGAATAACAGGCCGTGGGAGGAGTGGTGGTAGAGGTTCCGGCGTGGAAGGAGTGGGTAAAGGAGCAGAGAAGAACGATTGATCTTCCCGGAAGGTAACATCTGCAGAAACGGAAACCTTGCAGGTAGCGGGAGAGTAACAGACATAGCCTTTCTGCGTACGTGAATAGCCAACGAAGACATGTTTAGTGGCCCGGGGTTCCAACTTGTCCGTGAACGGACCCAGGCGGTGGACATAGCAGGTGGAGCCAAAAACCCGAGGCAGGAGAGGGAAGGCCGGAGTAGAGGGAAAGAGGAGGCTAAACGGAGTAGCATAGTGGAGGACGGACGAAGGGAGCCGGTTGATCAGGAAGCACGCAGTAGAGACCGCAAAGTTCCAGTAACGCTTGGGGACATGCATTTGAAGCATGAGAGAGCGGGCAACATCAAGCAAGTGTCGGTTCTTCAGTTCGGCAACGCCGTTTTGCTGGGGTGTGTAAGCACATGATGATTGATGAAGAATCCCGAATTCAGAGCACAAGGCCGCAAAGCCGTGGCTAGTGTATTCGCGAGCATTATCGGTGCGTAATGTTTTGATGGTAGTGTTGAATTGCGTACGGGTTTCAAGGACAAAGGCCCGAAAGATACGGGGAAGCTCGGTACGAGCATGTAGTAAGTAAAGTCAGGTTGTGCGAGAGTAGTCATCAATAAACGTGATGAAATAGCGATAACCAGAAATACTAGTAACTTTATAAGGACCCCAAATGTCTGAATGCACTAAATGAAAAGGAGCAGTGCTCCGGGTACAATGTGCAGGAAAATAAGAATGCTACTGCTTGCCGAGGATACAAGTCTCACACTGAAAAGGATGAAGAGAAACATCAGGAAGAGCCCGCTGGAGCACCGGGAGAGGAGCGTGACCAAGACATCGATGCCACTCACTGGCGGAGACAGAAGATAGGACAGTGGGATAGTCATCGAGAAGGTAGAGCCCGCTCTGCAGTGTGCCTCTACCAATGGTAGTCCACTTCCGCTGATACTGTATGAGAAAAGAAGAGGGGGTGAATATGACAGAGCAATTTAGATCATTTGTAAGGTGACCAACATAAAGTAAATTGAACGGGGAGCTCGAAACATGAAGAGCCGAGCGAAGGGAGAGCGATGGGTTAAGTACAAGGTCAGCCGAGCCGGAGACGGGAACCGTCTCCCCATTTGCCACAGTGATATACTTTGGATGAGGAGAATCTGTGTACTTGGGTGGCCATTGCGAGGTAATATGATGAGTGGCATCCGAGTCCAGGATCCATCGCGGTCTGGTGGATAAACAAGCAGTACTTGCGTTGGAGGCGGTGGCGATGGAGGCAGAGGGCAGGATGAGCTGCCCTTGGAGTTGCTGGAGCTGGAGACGAACAACCTCAAGGTCAGAAGGAGCGGCAGAGGATGTGTCCGCAGCAACCGAGGCTGTCGGACGAGGAGGATAACCAATCTTCTTGTAGCAGGTCGCCGCATAATGGCCGTCCTTTTCGCAGTAAGAACAAGTCGGCCGACCCCGACCACCGCGCCCGCGGCTCCTAGAACCCGAACGGCCACCACGAATGGAAGTAGGTGAGGGCAGTAAGGGGAGCGTGGTTTGCTGAAGAAGGACCGAGGGCGGAGGCGCAGTAGTATCAGGAGGTGGTGAAACACAGATGATCATGTAGCATACATCAGATAAGGAGGGTATAATGGAGGAAGCCAAAATCTTGTTGTGAATATTCTGAAGGTGAGGCGGGAGACGAGCCATCATGATGGAAATGCAAATGGCCTCTTTCTGAGCACGCTGAGTAGCATGGTCATTGGTAGACGGTTGATGTTGAATGCAGGCCTCGGCGAGAGCCTTTGTACGAGCGACAAACGAGGTCAAGTCCGAATCCCCCCCACCCCCCCACTCCCCCACCCGTGTCGAGAGCCAGAAGATCGGTGAGGATGTCATAGAGATGCTGAAGACTGTCTTTATCCGAGTACAAGGATTGCAGTTCATCCCACATAGCTTTGGCCGTTTCGTGATACATGGTCATCTGATATGGTTCGCCATCAAGGGAATTGAGGAGCCAGGTCTGAACATGGCCATCATTGCGGAGCCATTCGTTGGTAGAAGGAGGAGCCTGAGTGAGGTGAGGCAAAAGGCCCTTGTCCTGAAGAATCCGGCGAACAGAATGAACCCAAGGGAGAAAATTCTTCTTCCAGGAGAGAGAAATAGTTGTAATCCGCAGCTCATCACGGATTTCAGGAACAGGTGTCGGGCGGTCGGTAGAGGGGTTGGCCGCTGTTGAGTCGCTGGAAGTCATTGCGGGGAGAGGAAGCAAAACCGGCGGACTGCAAAAGCGGGCTGACGCAGGAGCCCGCTGGGAAGAGAGCGAGCAAGAACCCCGAAGGGCGGGTCGCAGCGGCTAGGGCAAGAGGCAAGGAGGAGCAGTCCGCGGCGAACTGGGGCAGTCCGCAAGTGCAGGAAGGGAGCTCGACGAGTGGAGATAGGCAGCAGTGGACTGGAGCAGTCCGCAAGAAGGGAAATGCAGAGGAACTGGAGCAGCTCGCGAGAAGAGAGAGCCGCATCGACGGGCTGGAGCAGTCCGCGATTTGAGAGAGTCCGCAGCGGTTAGGAACAGTCCGTGATAGAGAGAGGCCGCGGCGGACTGGAGCAGTCCGCAAGAGGGGAAAAACGCTGCGACCTTGAACAGTACGCAAGCAAGGCGGACTGGAGCAGTCTGCTTTGATACCACGAGCAGGGAGCACACAACGGATATGAACAGTCTGCGGCGGGATAAACCAAGAGACCGCGAGCGAGAAGAGTGCTCGGTCTGGACAGGGGTAGAAGCTCGCAAGGAGGAGAGAAGGGAAGAAAGCAGACTGGAAGAAAGCCCGCAGGGAGAAGAGGAGCTCGCAGCGGACTGGAGGAGCACACAGCGAACTGAATGAGAACTGCAGGGAGAGGTGGGCCCCACGGGATAGGGAGAGAAGTGACTATAAGAATCCCGAGGAGGAGGGTGGAACCACGGTGAAGAAGAGGAAGCGGATGCAGAAATACAGGCCGCTGAATACTAAGGTCGCAATTCGCCAAGCGGCGAAGGGAGGCCGCGGCAGTGCGCAGGCCTCAGCGGGAAGACTGAGCAGGTCGCATGAGATCAAAAGAAGCAGATAGAGTTCGGGAGTCCGCGAGGGGCAACGAGTGGCTCTGATACCATGTAGAAAGAGCTCAAAATCTTGTATATATTTCTTGTGTATGTAAATACAATGAGAGAATACAAATATATAGGAGAGAAAAGGAGAGAGGAAGTCCTATACAAGATGTGGGACTAATAAGAGGAGGGAAAAAAAATCAAATACATGGGCCCAATAATAGGCCTTTTTGCATTGGCTTTTCTAACAAAAATCAAACTCTTTGATATTATCATCAAAACGTAGATTACAACTTCGAAGAGCTTATTTCAACCCATAAATAGATTTTTGTAGCTTGCATATTTTAGTGGTTTCATTTAGAGATACAAAACACTCAGATTATATGATATACACTTCCTCAATGAGGTTTTCATTAAGGAAAGCCGTTTTGACATTCATTTGCCAGATCTCGCTCCGTTGTAGTCTTCTTCTTGTATTTTAAAGTGTTTTTCTGCCAAGTCTCTTACACTTAGTATTGGTTTTGTTCGTGATCATATTGTTAGTTCTTTCTTGTTAGTAAATTATTTATATTGCTCCTTTTGATCTTAATCACATTGATCTTTGAAGACATTCCTCATCTTTCCAAAGGATAAATAAATATTATGTCATTTTTGTTGATGATATTTTATCTAGAGTTATTTGATTTGCAAGAAATTAATGGTATTTTTGAAGTATCTTGAGTTTACATTATGGTTTAGACTCGGTTCTCTCAAAAAATCAAAACACTTCGATTGATTTATGGGAGTGCATCTCATGAATTTTGTGATTTTTTCTATGAGACTCACTCAATTTTCTTATCCTCATACTCATCTGCAACATGAGATTGTTGGGCATCGTCATTGTCACATTCTTTGATGTTACTAAGGTTCTGTTTGCGACAACTTATGATGATGAATAAGCAGCATACTGAAAATTGATGCTTTGAAAGAGATTTTATAAAAACAATGATGAATAAGCAGTACATTGTTTGAATAGTTTGTGTTTATCTAAAATTTCATTCATTCCTAAAAGTCCGTTCATTTGGACACGTTTTTTCCGTCCGGACGCAATTTTCACTCACACATTTTTTGGCATGGGTGCGAATTTTTCAAACTGGCGCGATTTTTTCTTCCGGCCGCCATTTTTTCGTCTGAGCGTAAATATTTTGCTCGGACACGGTTTTTTTTTCAGGACGCGGTATTTTCACTTGTGGGCGGTTTTTTCGCACCGATGTTGTTTTTTCACCCGGGCGTGAATTTGTCGCCCGAGATCAAATTTGTCGCCCGAGCGTAAATTTTTCGCATGGGCGCGGTTATTTCGCCCTGAAGCGTTTTTTTTTTGCATGAGCGCGAATTTTTCTCATGGGAGCGAATTTTTCGCCCGGGCGCGAATTTTCGCCCGGGCGCAAATTTTCCGCCCGGGCGCAAATTTTCCGCCCGGGCGCAAATTTTCGCCTGGGAGCGAATTTTCCACCCGTGCGTGAATTTTCGCCGGGCAAGAATTTTCGCCCTGGCGCGAATTTTTCGTCCGGGCGCGAATTTTTCGTCCGGGCGCAAATGTTTCGCCCAGGCGCGAATTTTCCGCTCATGCGCGCCGCCCGTGCGCCAATTTTTCTGTTGGGCGTGATATTTTTGCCTACACACAATATATTTGCTCGCACACGATATTTGGGCACGAATGTTTCGACCGGACGCAAATGTTTCGACCAGACGCGAATATTTCGACCGGACGCGAATGTTTGCGCCCGGGCTAAAAAATTGTGCCCGAGCGAAAAACCTCGTCCGGGTGGAAAAAACACGCCCGGGCGAAAAATTGGCGTCGGGTCAGAAAATTCGCACACAGGCGGAAAATTCGCGCCCCGGTGAAAAATTCGTGCACCGGCGAAAAAATCACGCACATGCGAAAAATACGCCCTCGGGCGAAAAATACGAGATCTGGCAAAAAGATCGCACCATTGCGAAAAAATCACGCCCGGACAAAAAAAACAACTTTGAGTTTTTTAAGGGATAAGCGCTTATGAGAAGTCATAAGCTGGACCCGGATAGCTTACGGAAAATCAGCTTATCATCCATTTTAAAATAAGTGATTTTCTATAAGCTACACAAACAAACAGTTGAAAAACTGCGTTTGCGTTTTAAGTAGAGATTATTCATCAGCACAAGCTGTCCCAAACAGAGCCTAAATCTCTTCTTTTATCAGCTTATTTTCCTATTTTGTTTTGAGCGGAAATTATTTGCACTGGTGCGTATTTGATTAACATGATTGACCCCTTTTCTTGACTGTGTCCTCTCATCAAAGGTTGTATAGTCGTGTAAATGATTACTCTATAATTAGTTGCATCTGTTTTGTTCAGTTAGCTTTAATTGAGCGAGACAATTATCTTGTATATTTGTTAATTGTATATTTCTAATTATAACTCCCAGTGTAGGGATATATATGCTATGATTTGGTTCCCAAATGTCTTCATGTATCTTGTAATGTCATTTTTTGGAGATTATACATTGTTATGCCCCACGTTAGCCTCTTATCTATTTACCTTTGTGTACACCAGAGGAGCTTGCTTTTCTTGGCACTGAGACATTTGCTTCTCATAATTCCATTGATCTACGTTTATAACTTGATTTGCCATCTAGGATCATTTGTCAGTGTTCTCTTTTCTTTTTTGTTGTAATGCTTATCAGTGTTCTACTATCCTACTTCTCTGTTGTCCATGTTGATTATGTTACTACCACTGCCCCATCTCTATGGCGGTCCACTTGTTAGCATCAACCTTCTACTCACTTGACCTTGTTCACTAGCCTGACTTTCGCACTTGAGTGTTTTCTTGCTACTACTTGTAGTCATTGTGAGCCCTAAACATACCATGAAGTTGTTACCATACCTGAGTTGAAGATAACAATAAATGGGGAGTTGATAGTCCCAACGTGAGCTCATACATAGGATTAAATACCCTTTCTAACACAACCCATCACTCTGACTCGATAAACTCAAGTTAACTAGTAGGGAACAACAAATGTGTTTAATGATCTTTTCTAGCACACAAATTAAGAGTAAAACAAACAAACATTTTTATTGATATTTCACAATTTTACAAGTATGTCTACAACATATATTTCATTTTTTCTCAGTCGTGCGAATAGTCATTGGAATAGGGCAAATGAACGATTGACGCACCGTTGGAGCTGTTTGTCTGTGCTGGTTCAACCAATGCCCGAGGCGACTTACGTCGGGAGAGGTTGGAGAGGGTTGATTATGCAACAGTGCTGGAGATCGGCAAAGCGGAGACCATCACATGCAGAAATAGAAAAAACCGAGTGCTGGAGTCTTGCAAAAACTTAGATATTGGGACCTAGCTTTGATACCATATCAGGATTAAACATTTTTCAATAATCTAAGCAAAGCGACCTCTCCCATGTATAAGAGAGATACATACTGATACGATTGAATATTGAATACTTATTATTCACATGAACAATAGGAATATATATACATGTGCAAGAGAGGGTGCCCACAACACCCAAGGTGAGCCTAAGCTAACTCAACCATAAGAATGTACACTATATCTAACACCCCGTCTGCGGCTTTGTCATCAAATCTGCAATTTGCTGCTCGGAAGGAACAAAAGAAGGAGCAAGGGTTCCACGACCATAGTGCTCGTGTAGGAAGAAAGCATCCACCCCGATATGCTTGGAGAGTAAGTGCTTCATCAGGTTTAGAGTAATCTGAATGACATTTTTGTTATCACAGTAGAATGAAGTGAGATCTGGAGAAGAGACACCAAGGTCCTCGAGAAGCTAACGGAGCCAAATAATATCCTCAGCGGTAGTAGCCATAGACCGAAGCTCAGCCTTATTGCTGGAACGAGAAATACCAGTTCGTTTCTTGGACTTCCATGAAATAAGTGAAGAACCCAAGAACAGAGAGAAATCAGTGATATAGCGACGGTCAACAGAATCACTAGCTCAGGTAGCATCCAAGTAAGCACGGAGCTGTAGAAAACTACTGCGGGAGAGGAAGAGACTGTGAGAAGTAGTCGCCTGGAGATAGCGCAGGAGCCGTAGTAGGTGATCGTAATGCACAGAGGTGGGCCACTAACAAATTAGCTCAGCATATGAATAGCGTGGGTAATGTCGGGCCAAGTAATGGTGAGGTAGACGAGACTCCCAACGAGATGGCTCGAGCGAAGGTCTCGTCATAGTCTCTCCTCTGCTCCTGCTAAAAACCACGAGCAACTATTCGAGCCTTGTACCTCTCCACAGAACCATCAGAGCGAGTCTTAGTCTTGAAGACTCACTTGCAAGTAATAGGAACAACATCAGATGGAAGAGGAACCAGGTCCCATGTACGAGTGTGCTCAAGCGCCTCCAACTCAGCAGACATATCAATCTGCCACTCGGGTATCTTGGCATACTTACGGTAGGAAGTCGGCTCTGGAGTACTATAGGCAGTAGCAGGAAGGGCAGGCAGGTCCAGCGGTAGGGTAGCAAGGCTAAGGAGGTTGGGAGGACGTCTCTCACGAGTTGGGTTGCGGCGCACAGGATACTCGCTGGAAGAGACAGGCACCGAGTCTGAGGGCACTGGAGGCTAGGGAATAGGACAACGAGTATAGTGATAGGAAAGAGGAGGGACATGATCCCAAATGGATAACTCATCAGAGGAAGAAGTGTGTAATGGAGGGGAGGAGTGAGAAGGTGATAGAGTAGACTGTGTCATGGTAAGAGAAGGTGACGGAGTAGACTACGCCAAGGGAAGAGGAAGTGGACATATTAGAGGAGAGGCTACATGTGGCTGGGAAATGGGAAGAGTGAGAAACTATAGGTTAGAGGGAGTAACAAATGAGTGTGAGGTCAAGGGGACAGAGGACACGAATAAAGGGTAAGACTCGTCAAAAGTGACATGCGAAGTTGACGTGCAACGGGGTCATAACATTGATAGCCCTTGTGCTCAGTACTGTATCCAAGAAAAGCATAAGTAACAGACTGAGCAGAGAGCCTGTTACACTCACGTGGAGGGAGTAGAACATAATGACAACCAAAAACACGAAGTTGAGTGTAATGTGGGGGTCTAGAATACAAACACTCACCATGACTCTGACCCTGAAGGAAAGTGGAAGGTTGCAGGTTAATGAGATGGACAGTGGTGGAAACAGTCTCAACCCAAAAATGAGGAGGAATGTGGGAGGGGATAAGAAGGGTGCGGGCTGTCTCAATAATGTGACAATGCTTTCTCTCAGCGATGTCATTCTGAGAGTGAGCACCAGGACAGACAATTTGAGGGAAAGTGTCGTGGGTTACTAGCAGATCTAAAAAAGAATGAGAAAGGGTACCTACCCCCCCCCCCCAGAATAAGAACGGAAAATAGTATAGAAGCAGAGAACTGTGTGCGCACCATAAAAAAAGTAATATAAATCTGAAAAAACTCAGAGCGAAAATGAATAAAGTACAGCCAACAATAACGTGAATAATCATCAATAAAAATAACACAATTCCAGTGTCCGCCCTTGGATACAAAAGGTGTGGGGACCCATACATAAGAATGAAGTACATCAAACAAATGATGAGACCTAGACTCGCTAGATTGATAGGGGAGTTGTAGTTGTTTACTAAGCTTACAACCCGTATATGAATGAGACCGATCAACTGAAACACAACCAAGGAAACCATGACTGATGAGGGAAACGAGACGGGAGCCACTGGGATGACCGAGACGGTGATGCCACTGAGAGAAGCTCATCGAAGGAATACATAGCATAGAAGCCACCGATGACAATAAAGTGGATGGAAGATGAATGCGATCAAGGATGTACACCCCACTACGGAGACGGCCAACTCCAAGGAGTGTCCCTGTTAGACGATCCTGCACACGGCACGCAAACTCATCAAAAATAACAAGACAGCCGTGAGATGTGAGTTGGCTGGCGGATATAAGGTTCATGGACAACTTGGGTATGTATGCAACATTGGGAACATGGAAATGACTGGTATGAAGAATGCCACAACTGGTGATGGGGAGAATAGTGTCGTCTGCTACCATGACGCTAAGGGCGGGAGAGACGGGCTGACAGGACAAGAGGTGGGTGACATCATAGGTCATATGAAAAGAGGCTCCAGAGTCAAGCAAACAATCGGAAGGAGAGATATCTGTAGTTGTGGAGGCAATAGGCTGCGGGGCAAATGCATCAGAAGCAGCCGATGAGAGCATAGAGTCAGAGGAGCGATGCAGTGAACCATGAGATAGTTGCTTAGCAATTTGCTGGGCAAGTTCAGAGACAGAGAGTGATGGCGTCATACCAGAGAAGTGAGCTAAAGGAGCACCAGGAGCACGTTGCTGACTAGTCTGTTGAGCCCTCTGAAGCTTGTGACACTCATATTTGACGTGTCCAAGACACTGACAGTAGTGATAGCGGACCTCCTGGCGACGAGGAGCACCAGACTGAACAGTAGAGGGCGCCAGAGAACGAGGAAAGGGCCGCACCGACACACTATAACCCGACGAAGGTAGCTGAGGAGTGCTCACTAGAGAGGACTGCGGTGGAAGCTCGGGAGAAGCAATAACAGTATGAGTCAGCACGCCAAAAGAAGTAGCAGTATCCAAGTAGTGGAGACAAGTCTCTTCAACGATTACCAATGCCAACGTATCGTTGAGAGAAGGTGGAGGGTCCCAATGCAGAAGCTGGGCACGAACAGGCTCGAACTCGGGGCATAAGCGCATAAGATACTCATACATGCGCTGAAATTCGTGATCCCGAGATTTAGTAACACACTGAGAGCAAGTAGTGCTGGGGGAAGGAGCCATCTCACCGCACTGACGCTAGAGATTCAGGAGCTCAGCAAAGAAGACTTGCACATTGTTAACCCAGAAATCGGCGATCCTTCCCAAGGTAGTCAGCTGGCTAGTCGCAATCCTCAGATTCTCCCTATTGATCCCGACAAGTCCCAGTGTAGGCGGACAGTTTTCCCTGTCCGCCTAGGTCTCCTTGCAACCGCGTGCCCTGCGGGACGGCGGGCTATTCGCATAGCTCACCCTCGCAGGCCATGCGGTTAGGCCCGCTAACCGTGCAGTGTTTTTCCTTGCAGGAGGCAACCCACCATCAGGGATCCCGCCCGCAGGAGGGCGCCCGCTTCGCAGCTAGCCAAGCGGACTCCCCCCGGAGTCCGCCCAGGCCGCCCGCAGGGGGCGGCCTCCGCTCCAGCCGGGCGGACTCCCCCTTGGAGTCCGCCCAGGCCGCCCGCAAAGGGGCGGCCTCCGGCCTGCCGGGCGGATTCCCCCGGAGTCCGCCCAGGCCGCCCAGGCCGCCCGCAAGGGGGCGGCCTCCAGCCAGCCGGGCGGACTCCACCCGGAGTCCGCCCCGGCCGCCCGCAGGGGGGCGGACTCCGGCCAGCCGGGCGGACTCCCCCCGGAGTCCGCCCAGGCCGCCCGCAGGGGGGCGGCCTCCGGCCAGCCGGGCGGACTCCCCCCGGAGTCCGCCCAGGCCGCCCGGAGGGGGGCGGCCTCCGGCCTGCCGGGCGGACTCCCCCCGGAGTCCGCCCAGGCCGCCCGCAAGGGGGCAGTCTCCGTTCTCTCCCGGCCTCCTGCCGCCTGCTTCGCCCGCCGACCTGGCGGACTTGTTTTTCCAATCCGCGGAGTCCGCGCAGGTCGTCATGCTGACGTCACTGGGCCCCGCTTCTAGTTGGTCCTCCCCGGGCCTATAAATAGCCCCTGATACCTCTCATTCAGGGGGACCAGAGGAGGAGACAATGCTTTCCAGCAAACTCTGCGGACTCAGTTTTCCAGTCCTCTATCAGTTGATCCAGCAAGCTCTGCGGACTCAGTTTCCCAGTCCGCGCAGTCCTCCACAGCTCACCTGCAGCTTGCCATCAAGCTCTGCGGACTCAGTTTCCCAGTCCTCCACAGCTGCTAGCAGCCTCTTTTACTTAGCCTCTGGCAGCTTCTTTTCTCTAGTCTCTGGCAACTTCTTCTCCCTTAGCCGCCAGCTTCCTTTTGTACCCCTTCAATGTTTTGTTGTGAAGGTGTACTAGTAAGCTTGTAACCTCTCGCTATTAATCAAAGGAAAGCCCGTCGCAAGAGTGACATTTAAGTCGCGACGGGCGAAGTCTGTTGTTGCCGCTGCTAGCGGCCCCCTCTCCTGCTCTCTGCTCAGCAAGCCTTGCTCTCTGCTCAGCAAGCCTTGCTCTCTGCTCAGCAAGCCTTGCTCTCTGCTCAGCAAGCCTTGCTCTCTGCTCAGCAAGCCTTGCTCCCTGCTCAGCCAGCCTTGCTCTCTGCTCAGCAAGCCTTGCTCTCTGCTCAGCAAGCCTTGCTCTCTGCTCAGCAAGCCTTGCTCTCTGCTCAGCAAGCCTTGCTCCCTGCTCAGCCAGCCTTGCTCCCTGCTCAGCAAGTTCTTCGCTGCTCCTTGAGCTTCTCTGCTGGTCGATCGTCATAGTAACTGTCTGCTCGACAGCTCCTGATCAACCTCCTCTTCCTCTCTTGATCAACCCTCTCTATTGATCAAGCCTCTCCTCTACCCCCGCAACCCCCCTTGAACAAGCTGTTTGCTCCACTCTCGAGCACTCAGAAGCTTCCTTCTCCTCTATCCCCGCAACCTTCTCCTTCCTCCTCTCCTAGCCTGTGAGACCAAACACCCCCTCCGTGTTAGCTGTGCCCGGTGCCATTTTCGTGCATCAACAGTTTTGGTGCGGTGAGCGTGGAACAGCAGTTAACACGCAACCTTCAGATCCGAACAGGCAGTGAAAGCGACAGTTAACCATGTCAGACCATCAATCAGCCGAGAACCTTGCTCCAAGTCCCAGTGAAGATCCTCTCTGGGAAGCCTTTGAGCAGTCGCGCCGTGAGAATGCTCAACAATTCCAAGCGATCAACAAAATGCTTGCTGTGATCACACAGCGACTAGACTCTCAACCAGCAACTGCTGCAGCTGCTCCAATCAACCCAACACCAACATCGGAGCATCAGCAAGCTTATTCTCAAGCTTGCCCGCCGTTCTATCCTCCTTACACACCAACCTTTCCGCAAGGTCCTGCAGCTCCTTTGCGACCTCAAGATGAAGAGTTTGCAGCTCGTTAAAACTTCTTCCGGGGAGCAGCCCGGGGAAGTCCTGCAAGATTTCTCAACTTTCAAGGAAGTCATCCTTGCCCCCCAGCTCCTGCCTTTGCTCCAGCAGCAACTTTTCCCTTCTATTCCCCTGCTTCCTTTACAGCTACAGCCTATGCTCCTTTCTTTCCTTATGCTGTAGGAGATCAAGAAGAACCTTCACCATTCGCGGAGAATGTTCGTCATGAGCCTACTCCAGCAAACTTCAGAGAGCTTCGACTGTCAATCTACACTGGAGAGACTGATCCAGTAAAGCACCTTCAAGCTTTTGAGTCAGCCGTTGCTCTCAAAACCCTTTCAGATGCAACCAAGTGCAAGCTCCTTGTCACCACCTTTGATGGGCAAGTGAGGGACTGGTTCTATGGCCTCCGTCCTCACTCCATCACTTCCTTCGTTGATCTACGAAGGAAGTTTCTTCTCAGATTCTCTACATCAACCAAGAGAAAGGGCGGTCCTGAAGCCCTCTTTGAGATCAAGCAGCGCGGGAATGAGACTTGGTCTCAGTTTGTTGATCGATTCCAAAGAGAGATTTTGGACATCGAAGTTACTGATCAAGAAATGTACAGAGTGGCTCTTATCCACGGTCTTCGTGAAGGGCCTCTCAAATTTGAAGCCAATGTCCGTGCTCCAAGGACATATCAAGAGTTGATTGCTCTAGCCAACTCATATATCCGAGGCGAAAAGAGCAACCCAGGCTTCGTCTCCAAGCTTATATCCGAGGAGGATCTCTCTCGCAAGCATCCTCCAAGGTCTCCTCACAATCATTTCCCAACTCACTCAAGGAAGGAGAGAAGGATTCATCGCCATCGATACTCCTTCCCGAGCCGCGATCGTGCTCAAGATTCATTGCTATCACTAGCTCCTTCTCAAGCAACAGCAGTTCATCAGCAGCAAGACAACGACTTGCATGAGTCTGATCTCGACGACGCCGTGCTAGAAGTAAGCCAAATCATGAGAGATAGGGCAAACTACAAGAAGCCCTATCGACCAGCAGATCAAAGATCTAGGGGTTCAGAACCTTACTGCGAATTTCACAAAGAACCAGGTCACCTAACAGAAGACTGCCGAGCATTCTGGCAGCTTGTGCAAAGGATGCTCCGGCAGGGAAAGATGCATGACCTGTTTCCCAAAGAAGAACGCCCTGATCCAGCAACTTCAAAGGGCAAAGAAGTTGCAGACGTTCCTTGCTCCTCAAGGGGAGTGAACCAAGTCGAAGAGCCTCCTCTCCTCGTTGTTAACCAAGCCGTCGAATGCTTCGATGCCGATGACGAGGGTGTGCTTGGAAGGTTATTCTAGGCAAACAATGGACTTCACAGTCCTCCAAAGCTCCCTCACAACCTTGATGGGTTATCTCAACCCTTGCTCTTATTCTTTCCAGCATTTTCATTTTTACCAAACACTTCTCAGTGTTCATTCTTGCTTTTCAGCATAGCATTTATCAGAGAACTTATACTGACACAGTTCCCTTCTTGTGATGCTCCTTCCTCTACTTTTCTCTCTGAGGGATCACTACGCCAATGAGATATCACCGAGTCTGAAACGTTCCCTCCGTAGTTTGTTCTGGCACCACCGCTTCGACCACATATGGCGGGAGTATACCCATATGTGTAGTGGGAGCAGTTCAATCACGATGTTGGGCTTCAGATTTCGGATCCTAGCCGGCATCTGACACAGAGTGTGTGCTAGGGGAGCCCCATGTGTTAGCTCTGCTGTGCTTTGCAAAGGATACATTACAGTTATGATGATCTTTGCTTGACAAGCAATGGCGATCAAGCGTAGCCTTGTCTCTTCGATCATCACCTGACTGTGATGGCTGAACACTCTATGGTATTCTCGATCCGTGCCTTCGCGGGTTCCCACAACTCCACTGATCAATCCACAGACAAGCTATAGGCCTCTTGGCGCAACTAGTCTCATTGATCAGTGATGCTTGTGCCCAAGGCAAGAGAGCAGTGCTTCTAGCGATCCTTCTCAGGATCTTTCTCCTTGCTTCTCTTTTGAGCCCTCCTAGAGGATGCGCGGCCAGCCCGCTTTGAGTAGGACTATGCTCGGGATGATTTTCTCAGGCAGAGCGATGCATAAGGCCCACGGGGAACACCTGTGGCGGCATCCAGCCTTCTTTAGTCCTTCCGAGTATAGACCTCTTTGCTGTCAATTGCCTTCTTTCACAGGTGAACAGGTTAATTCGACCTAACAAAAGGATTCTGGCATTCATTTTGCTTATGTCCATCCAGCCATATCAACAGTTTTGGTGCCAGCAAAGATTTGCAAGGTCCTTGCAGGTACTTGCAACTCATTTTTCTTTCTTTCTTGTATACTCTTCATCCTTCCCTTTTTGCAGAGGATAACAGGTGCTTGCAAGCCTCCATCAGGTACTTGCAAGTTATTATGCTTTCTGTTTTCCTCACTTTTGTTTTGCAGAACTTAATGGAAGACACACCTTCTTCGTTTTGCAAAATCAAACTCAGGTACACACTCGATGTACCACCCATACATGTCTACTCTAACTCTCCTCTTGCAGGAAAATAGACAAGCGGTACCAAGCTCCTAAGGAGAGGCTTCAGGTTCTGTCTCTCATCGCCCTTCTTCTTCTTCCTTTGGGGTGGATCACGATTTTCGTGGGTCTCCAACTTTTTCGAAGTTCCCTTCGGAACTTAAAAAAGTGCGGGGATTATGTTAACCCAGAAATCGGCGATCCTTCCCAAGGTAGCCAGCTGGCTAGTCGAATCCTCAGATTCTCCCTATTGATCGCGACAAGTCCCAGTGTAGGCGGACAGTTTTCCCTGTCCGCCTAGGTCTCCTTGCAACCGCGTGCCCTGCGGGACGGCGGGCTATTCTCATAGCTCACCCTCGCAGGCCATGCGGTTAGGCCCGCTAACCGTGCAGTGTTTTTCCTTGCAGGAGGCAACCCACCATCAGGGATCCCGCCCGCAGGAGGGCGCCCGCTTCGCAGCTAGCCAAGCGGACTCCCCCCGGAGTCCGCCCAGGCCGCCCGCAGGGGGCGGCCTCCGCTCCAGCCGGGCGGACTCCCCCTTGGAGTCCGCCCAGGCCGCCCGCAAGGGGGCGGCCTCCGGCCTGCCGGGTGGACTCCCCCCGGAGTCCGCCCAGGCCGCCCGCAGGGGGGCGGCCTCCGGCCAGCCGGGCGGACTCCCCCCGAAGTCCGCCCAGGCCGCCCGCAGGGGGGCGGCCTCCGGCCAGCCGGGCGAACTCCCCCCGGAGTCCGCCCAGGCTTCCCGCAAGGGGGCGGCCTCCGTTCTCTCCCGGCCTCCTGCCGCCTGCTTCGCCCGCCGACCTGGCGGACTCGTTTTTCCAGTCCGCGGAGTCCGCGCAGGTCGTCATGCTGACGTCACTGGGCCACGCTTCTAGTTGGTCCTCCCCGGGCCTATAAATAGCCCCTGATACCTCTCATTCAGGGGGACCAGAGGAGGAGACAAGGCTTTCCAGCAAACTCTGCGGACTCAGTTTTCCAGTCCGCGCAGTCCTCCATCAGTTGATCCAGCAAGCTCTGCGGACTCAGTTTCCCAGTCCGCGCAGTCCTCCACAGCTCACCTGCAGCTTGCCATCAAGCTCTGCGGACTCAGTTTCCCAGTCCTCCACAGCTGCTAGCAGCCTCTTTTACTTAGCCTCTGGCAGCTTCTTTTCTCTAGTCTCTGGCAACTTCTTCTCCCTTAGCCGCCAGCTTCCTTTTGTACCCCTTCAATGCTTTGTTGTGAAGGTGTACTAGTAAGCTTGTAACCTCTCGCTATTAATCAAAGGAAAGCCCGTCGCAAGAGTGGCTTTTAAGCCGCGGCGGGCGAAGTCTGTTGTTGCCGCTGCTAGCGGCCCCCTCTCCTGCTCTCTGCTCAGCAAGTCTTGCTCTCTGCTCAGCAAGCCTTGCTCTCTGCTCAGCAAGTCTTGCTCTCTGCTCAGCAAGCCTTGCTCCCTGCTCAGCCAGCCTTGCTCTCTGCTCAGCAAGCCTTGCTCCCTGCTCAGCCAGCCTTGCTCTCTGCTCAGCAAGCCTTGCTCTCTGCTCAGCAAGCCTTGCTCCCTGCTCAGCCAGCCTTGCTCCCTGCTCAGCAAGTTCTTCGCTGCTCCTTGAGCTTCTCTGCTGGTCGATCGTCATAGTAACTGTCTGCTCGACAGCTCCTGATCAACCTCCTCTTCCTCTCTTGATCAACCCTCTCTATTGATCAAGCCTCTCCTCTACCCCCGCAACCCCCCTTGAACAAGTTGTTTGCTCCACTCTCGAGCACTCAGAAGCTTCCTTCTCCTCTATCCCCGCAACCTTCTCCTTCCTCCTCTCCTAGCCTGTGAGACCAAACACCCCCTCCGTGTTAGCTGTGCCCGGTGCCATTTTTGTGCATCAACACACATACTGATCACGCTGGTAGTAGACGCCAAGGGCCTGGAACAGAGAGTAGCGCAAAGCCTGACTAGAGGGCAAGTAGAGACGACGCAAGTGGTCCCGCATCGCCTTGGTCGTAGGGAGCTCGTAGACGGTCATGCGATGGGGAGCTCGAAGGACTGACAGATGGCAGCTATCGCGTGAGAGTCGTCCGAGCTCCACTTCGCCATGTTGGAGCGCTGGACTGAAGCGACATTCCTGACAGTGGAAGTGTCGGCCACAGGACTGGCAGCAGGTGGAGACTGAGCTGGCTCAGAACCGTGAATGTGTCCCCATAGATCTAGGCCACGGAGGATCACGCCGACGGTGGCGGACCATGCCTTGTAATTTCATCCATCGAGGATGACATCTGCCTTCTAGAGAAAGGCAGAGTAAGACGATGCCATCAGGGCTGCAGGATCAGCCAGAAAATATTGCAGAAGACTGGCGAAAGAGACTGCAATGGCACCGAAATCAGCCGAATGAGGAAAACGGGGCTGCAAAAATCAGCCGGAGGAGGAAGACAGGGCCAGCTGCTAGCAAGATGTGAATGCCGCCTGAAGTGTCTGGATCGGCTGTGACGTCGACGAGAACCCCGACTGCAGGATTGTCGGAAGAGGCAGATCGGGAACTCCCCATCATGAATGCCGGAAGAGGCAGATCGGGCCGACTGCTAGGAAGACGTGAAAGTCGTCGGGAGTTATGATTGGTATCGAGCAGAACTGGGAGTGGCAATCGGGATCATGCAGATCGCGAGCGCTCCGTCTGGATCGGGAAGCACGGGCAAAAGAGAGCGAGGAAGTCGCCGGATTTGGGAGTTGCGAGCCGGATCGAGGGGGACTGGGGGGATCGAGCGGGATTCGAGTGTTGCTGTCACCGAATCTGGAGGTTGCGAGAATGCAGGGCTGCGGAACGATCGAACGTGAGATGGAGGAAGGACGGCTAGGATTGGTTTTTTCCTTCGGTCTGATACCATGTTTGGATTGAGTATTGAATACTTACTATTCACATGAACAATAGGAATATATATACATGTACAAGAGAGGGTGCCCACAACACCCAACGTGAGCTTGAGCTAACTCAACCACAAGAATGTATACTATATCCAACACATACAAGGGTAGAAAGGTTTAAAACTGAAAAAAGTGTTACATTCTCCATTTTGATCAGTGGTTAGTTGTAAAGTTTATCTATCAGATCAATTTTTTTATCTTTCTATTTTATTTGTGCATATAAGCTTTTGGACATGTCCAAGCCATGTCAATGTCTTAATGTCTTATACTTTTAAGAAATTATCATGCATGTCTCATGTTGTATCCGTGCATGCTATCTAGGATTCAAGTCATACCAGAAGTTCGACTATATATGATTATTCTTTTAGTTAACATATTGCAAGGTTAACCATCCTCCAGGCTTATATTCCTAAAACGAAACTCATGGGAATAGTGTAACTTGTAAATTTGGTAAACTTTAGCTATTTGACGTCAGCTGTAGGTTTTTAAATTCACGAGAATTGTGTTTCTTCTTGTTCAAGTGCTTTCTCTTTCTTCTAATCACAGAAACACTTGGTGGAGGTGACTATCTCTTTGCTTTTCGTATGTTTATGGTCCTGTTCCGCCGTGAATTCTCATTCTGTGATTCTCTATATCTATGGGAGGTAAGAAATTCACTCTGGGCCAGCATAAAAACTTACATTTGTTCAAGAAATACTTAATTTCTTTTACTCGAAACATGAGTATTTGTTGCTTCAGAAACCTCCCTCCAATACCTTTGAAACCTATGGCAAGATTTACATGATTGCTTATGATGGACGATTTCTGTATACATAATGTTTATTTTCAAATCTACAATTTTAAATGTTCATTTTCCAGTTACATTTGGACTTTCATATGCACATTTTCTAATAAAATTGTTTATCACACGTTCATTTTTTGTAAATAGATGAATCTCTGACCTAATGTTAGGCATCAAACTTAATTCATAGATGATGTGGGCTCTTGAATACGACCCTGATATCTTCTCCCTGTATGAAGAGCCAGAGTCCTTGAATGAAAAAAAGGAGGGATCTAAGGACAAAGTGAAATCGATCCGTCAATTTGGGAAGTATGAGCAAGAAAATATGAAGAATGGAGGCAAAGGTTCCCAAACTCCACTCCCTATTTCAGTTTTCCTTGTTGCTAGTGTCCTTAAGGATAAGAGTGACAAGCTATTGCAGGAAGCAAGAGGACTTGATGATGTTGTCAAGGTAAGCACAAATCGTGAACACAAAATCAACGTAAAACTTGAATGAAGATCAAGTCTATGATAGGCATCTGTGATTTTAAGTCGATACTTAATTAGATATAGAAGTAATGCAATTTTGCTTTGGTGTATACTCTATATGTTCATATCATCAGTATTGAATCTTTATTATCCTGCAGATTTTGAATGACATAGCTGGAAATCTGGATGCTAAGAAAGCCTGCAGTGGCGCCATGAAGCTTCACAAGAAATATTTGAAAAAGGTGAAGTTTCTAGTTTTTTTTTTTGACATTAGATGACAATGATTCTTCTGTGTAGAAAAATGGAATACGAAGCTCAGAGTTTTTTATTACTTCATATATCAACTTACAATATACTTATTTGTTCATATATTTATAGGATGGAAAGGTGAAATCTTAACTCCAAACCAAGATGTGAGAATGATTTATACAAGAGAAAAATCACCTAATGGGCCAAGGAAGAGGGCCTTTACATGGTCTTATTTCTAATTCGTCTACACTCCCTCGTAAGTTGGAGCATACAGATTGCAAGCGCCAAGCTTGGAAACAAACTTTCGGCATAAGCGGGCGCAATAAGGTCTTGGTGAGGAATTTTGCTCGGCGGCGGGTACATGTTGCGGATCAAGTTTGTGAAGTTGAACTTTTTCTTGGATGAAATGAAAATCGACTTCAATATGCTCCGTACGTTCATGAAAAACGTGATCCTCAGCAATATGAATGACAGCTTGACTATCGCAGCAAAGCAAGGCCGGAGATGGGATCTTTACACCAAGATTAGTAAAAAGGCTTTCCAACCACGCGAGTTCAGAAATAACAACCGCCATCTAACGATACTCAGCTTACACAGAGGAGCGCCCACCGTTATCCACTTTTTGTTTCGCCAAGTGACCTTGTGCCCTCAAAAATATATGCAATAGTCACTCGTAGACCGACGATCATCGAGTGAACCGACATAATTTGCATCAGAATAGGAAATTAATGAGAAAGAAGAGGAGGGGTTATACACAATCTCTTGTCCCAGTGCATTCTTCAGATCTCGAATGATTTGCTCGACAGCCTTGGAAGGGGAATATCCGAGGAACATGCATGAATCGGATGACTTCACCAACAATAAATGAGATATCAGGTTGTGTGACAGTTAGATAGATAAGTTTGCTAGCAAGGTGACAGTAGTATTCCAGATTAGGGAGTAGCAGATCAAAGTCCAATGCGTGAGCACATAGCTTTTGGTTGGCATTCATTGGTATGTTAGTAGGCTTGTATCTTGAATATCTTATATCATGAGGAAGATCGAGATAGTATTTCCATTGAGACCAAATGTGTCCATCAAGTCGATGAGTTACCTCATTGCTCAAGAAATATCGGAGGCAGCCCAAATCTTTGGTCTTAAAGTGTGATGTGAAGTATTTCTTGATCATGGATATGTAGTTTAGATCATCGTTCGTGATGAGAATATAATCAACGAAGACAAGAAGTATCACAGTGCTTGCTGAGCGATAAGTAAACAAGGAGAAGTCTGTCGAGCTCCTAGTGAAGCCAAAATCTCAAACGACCTGACTGAACTTGTCAACCAAGCCTGAGGGGACTGCTTGAAGAAATAAATAGATTTCTTGAGGTGACAGACAAGAGACTCTCATGTGGTTTCTGTTATGCCGCCGCATCCGCTACAATTTCAAGGGCGAACGTACACTCGGCGACCGAAAGCACGGAGGCCAAACAACGGGGCTGAACCATCCGGTTCAGCCCCCAACCTATGAAGACGCCAAGGGGGGACTGAACCGACCCGGTTCAGTCCCCAAGTGGGGGGGCCGGCCGGCCCCCTTGAGCCCCAGGTATTAATAAACCCGGGGCTCCCTTTGGTTGGCAGGCATGATCATTCTCAAGGTATTTCCTCTCTCTCTCTCTCCCTAACCCTAATTCCTCTCCTTGCTCTCTCTCTAAATCTTCCCCTAGATTTCTCTTCCTCTTGCAAGTTCTTATCATTTGGTATCAGAGCCAACATCCTGCGACAATGGTGACTCGCTCAGAAGCCGAAACCGCGCGGCTTGCATCCCTCGAGGAGAACTATGTTGGGTTGTCGGACACGATGGCGGCGCTCGAAGAACAAGTGAAATCCTCCCAAAAAACCCTAGAGGATCGCTTGGATGCGCGCATGGAGGAGATCAAAACCCTACTTGCACAAAATCTGAAGGGAAAGAATCCTGCGGTAGAAGGATCGGAAACGGAGGCATCCTACCATCCTATGGCGCAGAACGGCACTGGAATCGGAAGCGGAGTGCAGCAGGGGACCGGATCGGGGCTTACGGGAGGCGGTTTCGTCGCTGCGGGATCGGCGGAAGCCGATCCTACGCGGATCGACGCGTCCGCCTACCGCGCGGCAGGATCGGCACCGGAGGGGTACGGGGGCCCTGGGGGGCACAGCGCGGGGTCGACGGAGGCCGGCTACCGCCGGCCAGGGGGCTGGAGACCGCCGGAGGGCCTGGCGGCTCCGTGCGGACCGATCGGCGCCCATCCCGCCTGGAACGGACCCGGGACTCAAGCTGGCCCCTCTTGGCGGGGTCCGGGGCAAGGAGTAGCCCCTTTTCGACCAACTGGAGCGAATGCGGTCCCAATCGGAGGAGTGGCGGGCATCCTACCGACACCTCCGCTCTACGGAGGACCAGCGGACTACGGAAATGGCAATCCATGGGGTGGAGGGCAACAAGGAGGCTACGGCATGGACCGGGGGCGGGCCGGGCCCGCAGCAGCCCCGGCGCAACCTTACCAACCAGCACATGCAGAACCCCGGCCATACATGCAGCCCAAATTGACACGGATGAACTTCCCTAAGTTCAAGGGCGGCGACGCCTTAGAGTGGATCCAGAAGGCTGAGCTTTTCTTCAAGTACCAAGAGATTCCTGAAGGGCAGTGGGTCCAGTTGGCGTCTTTCCATCTGGAGGAGGATGCCTTTCAGTGGACCAAGTGGTTTCTGAGGGGACGCAATTACGCACCGTGGGAGGAGTTTGTGGAGTCCTTCTCGGCTCGTTTCGGGCCCTTAGAGTATGAAGATGTGGAGGCTATGTTACAGAAGCTGCGGCAGAAGGGATCAGTCACAGAGTACCGGACAGAATTCGAACGGTTGGCCAATCGGGTCAATTGGGAAGAAAGGACAATGCTGAGTTGTTTTGTATCTGGACTGAAGGACCATTTGAGAGACGAGGTCCACGCGTACATGCCACGCAGTCTGAGTCATGCCATCAGCCTAGCCAGGATACAGGAGGAGCGGTACAACCGGCAGAAGACCCGAACAACAGGACGGGCACCCACAGTGACAGAGGTAATCAGGAAGGAACCACCGGCCGGGGGCCGTCCCACTGTAACGAAGTTGACGTGGCAGGAGCTGCAGGCCAGAAAGGACAAGGGGTTGTGCTTCAAGTGTGATGAGAAGTTCGTTCCGGGGCATCGGTGTCAGAAGGTCCAAGTCTTCATGCTGCGGAACGAGGACGGCGAAGAAGACACTACGGGTGACTCAGTTGAGGATGATTTGGATCTTACGGAGTTTGGAATATCTCTTCAAGCGATGGCAGGGTGCACAGCTCCCCTCACTTTACGGATCGCAGGGGAGATTGGCCAGGAGCGGGTTACTATACTAGTCGATAGTGGGAGCACCCACAATTTCATTGACCCCGGGGTGGCTCTCAAGACAGGGATCCCTATTGATCGGGAGGCCGCATTCCAGGTCATGGTTGCGGATGGGAGCAAGTTGCGATGCGAAGGGGTCCTGAAGGGGGCCGAGCTGCGGATGCCGGGGTACATTTGCCACACCGACGTCTACCTTCTCCCCATTCGAGGCTCGGATATGGTTTTGGGCGTGCAGTGGCTCCGGCAGTTACGGCGGGTGACCACAGATTGGGACAGGATGACGTTGGAGTTTACTCAGCAGGGCAAAGACCACTGTTTGCAGGGCATCAGGACATCTCCACTCAAGGAGATCTCATTCAAGGGTTTGCAGAGACTGGAGGAGCAAGGCGGGACAATACCCATGATTCTGGGGGTGGCACCCGTGGGATCAGAGGCTAGCGCGGAGCCCGAGCAGATACAAGCACTTTTGGGACAGTACGATGATGTTTTCCAGGAGCCACGCTCCCTTCCACCGTCCCGCTTCAGGGACCATCAGATCCAGTTGAAGGTTGGGACGGATCCCACCAACATCCGGCCTTACCGCTACCCCCATATTCAGAAGATCGAGATAGAGCGTAGCGTACGCGAGATGCTGACGTCCGGTATTATACGTCCCAGTACTAGTGCTTTCTCTTCCCCGATCATACTAGTGAAGAAGAAGGACGGTTCGTGGAGATTTTGCGTGGATTATCGGGGGCTTAACAGCTCCACCATCAAGGACAAATTTCTCATTCCCATGATTGAGGAGTTGCTGGATGAGTTACACGGGGCGCACCTGTTCACTAAATTGGATCTCCGGTCCGGTTACCATCAGATTCGCATGAAGGAGGACGACATCCACAAGACGGCCTTCTGTACCCACGATGGTCACTATGAATTCTTGGTGATGCCCTTTGGGTTGGCCAACGCACCTTCGACCTTCCAGGCAGTCATGAATGAAATATTCCGCCCTCTTCTTCGAAGGTATGTGCTAGTTTTCTTTGACGATATACTTATCTACAGCAGGAATTGGGAGGATCACTTGCAGCACGTCCGCTCCGTCTTCGCCATATTGCGAGATCACAAGCTGTATGCCAAGCGGTCCAAGTGCTCATTTGGACAGCCGGAGGTTGAGTACTTGGGGCACCTGGTGTCCGCACACGGGGTACAAGCTGACCCAAAGAAGATCGCGAGCATGGTCGATTGGCCACCCCCTACGACGGTCCGGGCTTTGAGGGGTTTCCTCGGGCTGACTGGGTACTATCGGCGGTTCGTGAAGGATTATGGCAAGATAGCCCGCCCCCTCACTCAGCTGTTGCAGAAAGACGGTTTTCACTGGAGTTCAGAGGCAGAGGTCGCCTTTCAGTCTCTGAAGGCGGCCATGACTACTACCCCGGTTCTGGCGCTTCCGGATTTCTCCAAGACATTCGTAGTGGAGGCCGATGCATCGGGGGTCGGTATTGGAGCTGTGTTGATACAGGAGGGCCGACCCTTGGCCTACTTCAGCAAGGCGTTGGCACCCCGGACACTGGGCCTTTCGACGTACGAGAAGGAGATGTTAGCCATCCTGCATGCGGTCGCCTTGTGGCGGCCTTATCTCTTGGGACGACACTTCCAGATCCGTACCGATCACCAGAGCCTGAAACACTTTCTGGAGCAGAGATTAGCCTCACCATTGCAGCAGAAGTGGCTGACAAGGTTGCTGGGATACGATTATGAGATTGTGTATAAGCATGGGAAGGAAAATGTGGTGGCTGATGCACTCTCCCGCCTACCAGAGAGTTCCTTGTCCCATATCTCAGGACCAGTGATTGAGTCGCTGGAAGAGATACAGGCCGAAGTTCAGCAGGATCCGGATCTACAAACCATCATTGCAGCACTGCGACAGGGGAAGCCTACTGAAGCCGGCTACCACTTGCAGGGAGACAGGCTTTACCATCAGGGCCGGCTAGTCCTCCCTGCCACGTCGGCCTGGCGGACGGTCATGATGCAAGAGTTTCACGCCTCGCCCACCGGCGGACACGCCGGCATCTTGCGAACACTACAACGGGTCCGGGCAAATGTTTTTTGGAAAGGGCTGCGACGCGATGTTCAGCGGTTTATACGGGAATGTGAGATCTGCCAGCGACAGAAGTACGAGACTACCTCTCCCGCCGGGCTGCTGACACCGTTGGAGATCCCCCGTCAGATTTGGGACACTGTCTCTATGGATTTCATTGACGGTCTGCCCAAGTCTCAGGGCAAATCCGTCATCTTGGTCGTGGTTGACAAGTTGTCCAAATACGGACACTTCATCGCTATGAGCCATCCGTACACTGGAGCAACGGTTGCTGATGTTTTCGCCAAGGAGATTGTGAGACTTCACGGCATTCCAAGCGCGGTCATATCAGACAGGGACCCGTCTTTGTGAGCAATTTCTGGCAGGAGCTGTTTCGACTTCAGGGGACTTCCCTCCGCATGAGCACGGCCCATCACCCTCAGACAGACGGGCAGACGGAGGTCCTCAACCGTGGGGTTGAAACCTATTTGCGGTGTTTTGTCATGGATGAGCCACGCTCCTGGACTCGGTGGCTCCATTGGGCGGAATACTGCTACAATACCTCTTTCCATACGGCCAGCAAGCTCACTCCTTTTGAGGTGGTCTACGGCCGCCCCCCGCCTACTTTGAGTTCTTATGAGCCAGCCAGCACCGCTCTGCCCGCGGTCGATCGGATGTTACTGGATCGCGACCGGACTTTATCGCTACTGCGGGAGAACTTACGCCTCGCCCAAGATCGCATGAAGATTCGGGCAGACAAACATCGTACCGAGCGGGAGTTTGCGGTCGGCGATGAGGTCTTCCTTAAGCTCCAACCATATCGGCAACTATCGGTCTCTCGACGGACCAACCAGAAGCTGGCACCGAAATACTATGGCCCGTTCCGCGTCCTCCGCCGGGTGGGGCCCGTGGCTTATACTCTTGCTCTCCCGGAGGGTTCTCGCATCCATCCAACGTTCCATGTATCCTTGCTGAAGAAGAAGCTCGGGACCTCCACTACCATCAGCCCTACTCTTCCCGAGGCTACTAGCAGCGGCGAATTGCGGCCTTCGCCGGAGGCGATTCTGTTGACCAAATGGAAGCGGCGGGGTGCCGAGTACCGGCTCGAGCTCCTCGTCAAGTGGGCGCACATGGCCGCCGAACATAATTCTTGGGTTGACTTCTTGGAGTTTCACGAGGCGTTTCCGGATTTCCCACTTGAGGACAAGTTGCCGCTTGAAGGGGGAGGGAATGTTATGCCGCCGCATCCGCTACAATTTCAAGGGCGAACGTACACTCGGCGACCGAAAGCACGGAGGCCAAACAACGGGGCTGAACCATCCGGTTCAGCCCCCAACCTATGAAGACGCCAAGGGGGGACTGAACCGACCCGGTTCAGTCCCCAAGTGGGGGGGCCGGCCGGCCCCCTTGAGCCCCAGGTATTAATAAACCCGGGGCTCCCTTTGGTTGGCATGCATGATCATTCTCAAGGTATTTCCTCTCTCTCTCTCTCCCTAACCCTAATTCCTCTCCTTGCTCTCTCTCTAAATCTTCCCCTAGATTTCTCTTCCTCTTGCAAGTTCTTATCAGTTTCATAATAAAAAGGTTGTTGCATGTAGATAGTCTCTCCTAGATCGTCATTAAGGAATGCATTCCTGATATCAAGGTGATGCAACTGCCAATGTCGATGGACGGTCAAAGAGATCAAGACTCATATTGTATTTAGCTTAGCGACTGGAGATAACATCTTTTCACAATCGATCTCATATTGCTAAATGAATCCATGAGCTATAAGACGGGCTTTGAGGCGCTCAAATGTCTCATTAGGATGATGTTTTATAGTACAAACTCATTTACATCAACAACACCCAAGCCTTTATCCCACTATAGTGGGGTCGGCTATATGGATCCTTTGTCGCCATTGTGTCATATCTTGTCATAATCTCATTAATGTCTAAGTACATGAGTACATGATCATGTCTTTCCTTATAGTTTCATTCAAAGTTTTTATTGATCTACCCCTCCCTCGTTTAACATGCCTAGTGACTAGACTCACAATGCCTAACAGGTGCCTCTAATGGTCTCCTTTGTACGTGTCCAAACCATCTTAGACGAGCTTCTCGCATCTTCTCTGTAATTGGTGCTACTCCTTTCTTATCCATGATACATTCATTCCTGATTTTATCCAATCTTTTGTGTCCACACATCCACTTAAGCATTCTCATCTCTGTAACTCTTATTTTTTGCTCATGTACACAATTCACTGCCCAACACTCAGAACCATAGAGCATCGTGGGTCTAATTGCACTACGGTAAAACTTGTCCTTAAGTTATAGTGGTACTTTATGATCACATAAGATCCCTGACGTGCCTCTCTACTTCAACCAACCCGCTTGGATTCTATGTGGCACACCTTTATCAATATCTCCGTCATTTTGAACTATCGATTCAAGATATTTAAAACACTCACTACGGGAAATATCTTGATCACCCAACTTAATAACGAAGTCATCCGTCCTTCTTGTACTACTAAATTTAAGCTCCATATACTCCGTCTTTGCCTTGCTCAACCAAAAACCCTTCTTTTCTAAAGTATCTCGTCAAGATTCAAGTTTTGCGTTTACATCCTCGCTCGTCTCATCAACCAAAATGATATCATCCGCAAACAGTAAACACCAAGGTATTGCTTGTTGGATGTCTGGTGTGCTTAACTATGATAAGGGTAAAAAGGTAAGGGCTTAAAGCTGAACCTTGATGTAAGCCAACAGTGATACTGTAATAGGGAATTCCCGTGTTAATCCTCCAGATGTCCTCACCCTTGTCACTGAATTTGTATACATATCTTTAATTATGTCAATATATGATACATTTACACCTTTCTTTTTTATGACTCTCCATAAGATCTCTCTTGGAACTCTATCATAAGCCTTCTCAAGATCAATAAACATCATATGCAAATCTTGTTTTCTTTCTCGATAGTTGTCAATGAGTCTCCTCAAGAGATGTATAGCTTCCATGGTCGACCTCCTTGGCATGAATCCAAATTGATTTTCTGAGATGTTAGTCTCTCGTCTTACTCTTCTTTCTATTACTCGTTCTTATAGTTTCAGGTTATGACTCATCAATTTAATTCATCTATAATTAACATAATTTTGTATATCTCCTTTATTCTTAAACAAAGATATCAAGATACTTTCTTTTCATTGGTCTGACATACTCTTTTGACTTCGGTATCTTATTGAAAAAACTTGTAAGACACAAAATTCCTTCATTTCATAGACATTTTCATACTTCGATGGGTATATCGTCTGACCCAACCGTTTTTCCATTTTTCATCTTATTTAGAGCATCATTTACCTCTGCTACTTGAATTTTACGATAAAATGTTATGTTCTTATACTCTTATGATTTACTTAACTATTTCAAGTTCAATTCATTATCTTTTGTTTCATTATAGAGTTGATAAAAGTATCTTTTTCATTGCTTTTTAATATCCACATCATCCGTCAAAACTGTATCTGTTTCATCTTTTATGCATTTTACTTGACTTAAATCTCTTGTCTTCTTTTCTCTATCTCGAGCAATTTTATATATGTCACGCTCTCCATCTTTGATATCTAGTCACTTATAAAACTCATCATAAGTTTGACTTCTTATTTTACTTACTGTATGTTTAGCTTCTTTTTTAGCGACTTTATACCTGTTAAGTTTCCATCATTCCTACAAGCGTAGAGTGATTTATGGCTGACCCTCTTTGCCCTCACTTTGTCTTGCACTTTCTCTTTCCACCGCCAAGATTCTTTATTTAGGGGTGCACGACCTTTTGATACTTCAAGTACGTTCTTTCCACTTATACTTAAATGTGAAGACATAATTTTCCATGAGACATTAGGATCAACATAAAGGTCATCAACTAGTTGTTTCATAATGTTGAAACCGAAAAGTCGATCTCTTGTGGAGTTCACCCTTGGGAAAGGGGTGATCGCACACTTACTTCTCTCCCGCGAGCCAAACGACTAAGGAGATGGAACAAGGAACGGACCCAAGGGCTCGGCGTGGAGGTCCCACCACCCACCCGGAAGATCTTAGAGCGCTTCCCCTCCCTTAGCCAAAAGCCGAGCTAAGGCTATCTCAGAAAGCGCTAGAAGACCGGGGCACAAGAAAAGCATGTCTTTTGAGGTACCCCCTTGGGTTTATTTATAGTTTTCTGAAAATGGTCTGCTAACAGCCAATCTCCACTGTTCTAAATGGCTATACGCAGTCCAAATTGGTATGCCAACAACGTAACTCCGCTATTATAGTAAGCTATTTGCACCCCCAGCAAGGGAATCCAGGTAATTCTGCCTTTGTACCCTACTGGACGAATGATCTGTGAGAACACCATTCGGCGGAAGGGGCGAATGCCGAGAGCACAACACATTCACCGCCTTGAAGCTCTTTGGGCGAGTGCCTGGATGGGCGGCCATTCGGCCACCTTGGCAAGAGCCGTTCCCGCGTGCGCGCTGAGGCGCGAGACCCTTAGGCGAGTGCTGATGGAACTTGCACTCGCCGAAGGGTTACATGGTTCCCCGCAGGGCTGTGCGAATGCCCCTCTCTAGGCTTTGGGCGAGTGTAGGCCCAACTGTCTTATTAGGCGAGTGCTGATGGGGGTCCACTCATCGAATATGGGGTTGTACACAATCTCCGTTCTTTGTGAGCTTCAATAAATCTTGGAAAGAATCATCCAACCCCACATAGTGGATGAGTGGATGCTGATCTGGAAGAGAATCTTCTGTGGGCCCCGCCATGGCCATATAAATATCCATCTAGTGGCAACTGATCCCTGCCTTAACCCTCTGTCGATGTTCTCGCCTCCAATCGCAATGTCTCTTTCCAGGGAAGCTCTAGACCGCCTCCACGCTGTCCAAAATAAAAACAAAGCCTTGATGGGCTCACTCGCCCCTGGCTTTCTCGGAGAGTACCTGGGTCATCCCCAAAGATGGGCTAAAGCGGTCCGGCGCGAACCAGCCAGGGATGAGTCGACCTCTCAAAACCCTTCCCCACCCAAGACATCCTTGGTATTTGCATTCGCTTAGCACTGCTCACCCAGTTTTGTTGCTGAGATAAATTGTTGATTCGTCGCATCTATTTGCAGATCCCGTCGGTGGAGAAGGAAGTTAAGGAGGCGAGTGCTAGACTAGACTCGCTTGGAGATGGGCACGACCAGGCGGCCCGCGAGATCACCCCCCCTCTCCGGCTCGATGTTTCTGCGCAGGAGAAAAGTAATCCTTCTTTTAACCATTAGCTATTTATCCTCTGACTTAACTGTCTTTTCTTTGCAGCTCCCACTTTTGGAACTTTGGGGACGGGGAATCCGGTGCCGAGATTCCCCGTTCGCGGGACGCCTGCAGATCTCGCCTCTGCTCCTCCCCCGGCGGATGCTATTCCCAAACTTGTCGCTGAGCCAGCCATCTTCCCGCCAGGCCTAGGGAAGAGGAATACATCCTTCGAAACCCCCTTCGAGGGGAGGCCTGACACTTCCCACCATCCTTCTGATAAGGACGCGGGTGCCGGACCAGGTAACAACTTACTTTTCTCGCCATCCTTCTGATAAGCATATGTAACACCTTTTATCGCAGGTTTTCACGAGATCTCAAACTGACGTTGATATTGATGAGGAGGAGATCTCGCCCCTTCCTTCTCCAGATTCAATTGCCGACTACCTAGGCAATCCAGAGGACGTTGTTGGGATGAAGCGGCAAGTGGTCGAGATATTCCGGAAACATTCGTTGATGTTGCGCGGGATCGCCAATAGGGTGTGGGAGAATCACGAATCTGCTGAGGAACAGCTACTTAGCTTGGAGTATAGCTATACACAACTAGTTGCTAATCTGTCAGGAGAGGTCGGTGGCGGGACCGAATATCCCGGCCTTCATATCGCGCGGCTCGAATATCAACTATATCTCGCCCAGCGAGAACTCCAGAAGATTCGCTCTATTCACTATGCACGCACCATGCCGGGAGCGGGAAGGGGAGGCCGGGGACGGTGAAGACGGCCCCCCGGTGGGCCTACCGGCACTTGCCTCCTGCTCCTGTTTTATTTTATAAGCTTTGTAATAATAACTGTCGGCCTTTGTGCCAAATGCTGACAATTCGTTATGGTTTATTGTTTGATCTCGCTTTCTTTATTCGTCCTGTCGTATACATTATTCTGTTCTTACGAGTGCTTTTATCTATGTTGTTCCTCCTGCTTGAAACCGTGGTGCGAGTGAGACGGTGTGGGATCTTGCCCAAGTCCAAGGTCGGGCCTGGGGCGGGATCTAAGAATGTGCTATCCGCACTTTTTCATGTTTGGGTTATTTCCCGCCCAACCTTTCTTCTATAAATAGGCTGCTTACCTACCACATTAATCATCGTGTTCAATAGTTTCTTCGTCTTCTTTGCATTCTTTCCGCACTCGCGCTTTGCTCTTTCATTCTTCTAGGCGAGATGTCAGGGGAAGGGGACGGCAGGAACAAGTACGCGGCGACATTCGCAGACTACCCCTTCGTCAACTGTAATATGTCCACGACAGAATACCACTCCATAGTCAACATTTACATCACGCTGGGCTTCACCGCGTGACATCCATCGGACGACGAAGCCATCAACCACTTCTCGCCAGTTGAACTCGCCATTCTCGCCGAGCACTTTGAAGTAGGACTCCGCCTCCCGTTATGGCGTGAAATCCGCCAAGCCTTCCGCTACTTCGGGGTAGTTCCCCCAACTTCATAGCTCTGTTGGTTGCATTCGCTTGCTACATGCGGTCGGAGCGAATGGAATTCAGCCTTCCGATTTTCCGCAAGTTGTTCAACTTTCGCGCCAAGAAGGACTGGATCGCCTTCTTCTCTGTCAACAATCTGAAGGCGAAGGGTCTCGCCAATAAGAACCACAACTGGGTCCAGAAGTTTATTTTTGTCTCCAGCGATTTCGGAAACCTTCGCCTCTCGCCAGTCCGGCAAGAAGAGTCCACCTCTTCCCACCCCCCCCCCCCCCCCCCCAGTCTCGGCGGCCACGAGTCCAACCTTCACCAGTTCCTTCTTGGGAAGGAGTTTGACGTCGTCTTCCTGAGGAGGAACGTCGACACGCTTCTCCCAGTTCTCGTCGGAGAGGGTAAGGAATGCATTCGCCATTACAGGGGGCATCAACTTTGGAAAGTTTCTAACTTATTGTTCATGCAGGGGTGCGAGATCTTCCCCTTAATCCTCCATTCGCCGAAAGTGCCGCCCCCTCATCTGCGCTGGCGCGTGTTGAGGCTGCCGCTGCGGCCTGCAGCAGCCCTTTGAAGCCGTTGTCGGGATCCAGCGGCAAAAAGCGGAAGCTTGTTGTGCCGGCACCTCCGCCTCCTTCCAAGAAACCAACATTCGAGAAACCAGCAGCCACTGAGAAGGCAAAGGATGTCGTGAGGCCAAAAGCCGCCGAGAAGCCCAAGACTGCCGAGAAGCCCAAGGATGCCGAGAAGCCCTCCGCCGCTGGTCTCGGCAAGGGCAAGGAGATCATCATTGACTCTCCTAAAAGCGGCGTCGACGGTGTGGTGAAGAGGGCGGGAGAGGCCGGCGAGACCTCGGCACAGGAGAAGCCGGAACCCAGGGACCATGGGAACTTTGGTCTAGGAGAAGATGTGTTGAACGACAGGGAAGAGCCCCTGTTGGTGTGGGATCGAAATGCCAACAAGGCCTCTATCTCCACCGTGCTCCCCTCTTGGCAAGAGGGCGACACTGTCTCTGGCCAGGCCTATGCATTGGCCTTCGGCATGTGTGGGCGGGACTGCGCCGCCTACTATGACAGGGCGTTGACGAAATCACTCGCCTATGAGAGCTCGCGGGCGCAATTCCGCGCCCTCGAGCTCGCGCATATGTCAGCGCGCCGCAGCATACGCCTTGCGCGACAACTGGCGGATGTCAACACCGCGCGATCCTCTCTCAGCTCGGAGGTGAAAAAGTTGGAGGAGCTCGCGGCCTCCCAGAAGGATCTCGCCCTGCGAGAGGCGGGAGTGGTAAATATCTTCTCGCCTGCTTGTGTATTCGCCGAACTTTTTACTATTCCCCTGATCCTTGGTCATTTTGCAGGATGGCGCGACCGTTGCCGCGAAGGACGTGCGTATTGCCCGCCTTGAGGACGAGAACCGGCGGATAAGGACCCAAAATCAGTAGTGGATTGACTTGTTGATTCCTCCTCCCCGGGGGCGAAGGAGGAGGCCTTGCTACATACCCAGCATGAGATTGACCTAATGATGCCGGAACATGCCATCATGGGGGCTAGGTACGCGCTCCAGATGATGCTGCAAGCAGGCTTCCTCAACAGCGATGGCGAGAAGGTGACGGCTGAGATCTTGATGTCAGGCCTCTTCCAGCCTATTCTTGAGTCCGTGCTGAGCGGGGATGAGGATTCTGACGAGAACGAGCATTCGGTCTCGTCAACCCGAGGCTCTCGCCCCCTCCCCTTTTTTATTTTGTTCTCGCTTGTATTTTCTCTTTTGGGTCTTGAACCCCTTTTTGACAATGTAAAAACTTTTAGATAAATGAAATACATTGTTATAAAAAATCTTACCTCTTTTTTTACTCTTCGCGATGCCGAGTAACGTGGTACTTTGAAATGCATTTGATTCGCGCTCTCGCTTAGCTCGGGGCCGAAAGATCTCGCGACCCCTTAGGCCAACTTTTTGCTTAGAATTACACTTCACGTCGCTCTCGCCATTTTAATCCACGCGCGTGCAGGTTCTTGGTCTTGCGAGAGCAAGCTCTCGGCACTTGCATTACCTTTCCCTCAGCCTGGCGAGATCCCCTTATTTGGCGAGATCTTGCCGAGACCTTATCCCTTCTTCAAAGAAAACCTTAGCCTTCGGATCTGTTTTATTGATGAGATTAGTCGAGGGCTCGTCTTGAAAACTTTGTCCACCGATAACCCTTGCCCTGCCTGCTGGGTGAAAACCTGATAGCCAAAGCGATTCCAGATAGCCTTGGAACAAGGGTCTTACTTTCCCTCGATCAACCATCGGGCGCTACCACCGGCCAAATCAGCTAGGTGAGAGCCTGACGGCGGGTGTTGAGCATCAACCGGACTCAGCCCCAAGGTCATAACGACGTCCAACGGGGATCCCGGCCCTGTCAGGTAGGTGGAAGCCTGACAGCGGGAGCATCCCGGGACCTAACCCCAGAGCGAGAAGATATTCCTTCGGCCAACCTCCGGGCGCTACCACCGGCCCAATCAGCTAGGTGAGAGCCTGACGACGTGTGTTTAACATCAACCAGACTCAGCCCCGAGGTCATAACGACGTCCAACGGGGATCCCGGCCCTGCCAGCTGGGTCGAAGCCTAACAGCAGGAGCATCCCGGGACCTAACCCCAGAGCGAGAAGATATTCCTTCGGCCAACCTCCGGGCGCTACCACCGGCCCAATCAGTTAGGTGAGAGCCAGACGGCGGGTGTTGAGCATCAACCGGATTCAGCCCCAGGGTCATGACGACGTCCAACGGGGATCCCGGCCCTGCCAGCTAGGTGGAAGCCTGACAGCGGGAGCATCCCGAGACCTAACCCCAGAGCGAGAAGATATTACTTCGGCCAACCTCCGGGCGATACCACTGGCCCAATCAGCTAGGTGAGAGCCTGACGGCGGGTGTTGAGCATCAACCGGACTCAGCCCTAGGGTCATAACGACGTCCAATGGGGATCCCGGCCCTGCCAGCTAGGTGGAAGCCTGACAGCGGGAGCATCCCAGGACCTAACCCCAGAGCGAGAAGATATTCCTTCGGCCAACCTCCGGGCGCTACCATCGGACCAATCAGATAGGTGAGAGTCTGGCGGTGGGTGTTGAGCATCAACCGGACTCAGCCCCAGGGTCATAACGACGTCCAACGGGGATCCCGATCCTGCCAGCTAGGTGGGAGCCTGACAGCGGGAGCATCCCAGGACCTAACCCCAGAGCGAGAAGATGTTCCTTCGGCCAACCTCCGGGCGCTACCACCGGCCCAATCAGCTAGGTGAAAGCCTGACAGCGGGTGTTGAGCATCAACCAGACTCAGCCCCTGGGTCATAACGACATCCAACGGGGATCCCGGCCCTGCCAGCTAGCTGGGAGCCTGACAGCTGGAGCATCCCGGGACCTAATCCCAGAGCGAGAAGATGTTCCTTCGGCCAATCTCCTGGCGTTACCACCGGCCCAATCAGCTAGGTGAGAGCCTGACGGCGGGTGTTGAGCATCAACCGAACTCGGCCCCAAGATCATAACGACGTCCAACGGGGATCTCGACCCTTCCAGCTAGGTGGGAGCCTGACAGCGGGAGCATCCCAGGACCTAACCCCAGAGCGAGAAGATGTTCCTTTGGCCAACCTCCGGGCGCTACCACCGGCCCAATCAGCTAGGTGAGAGCCTGACGGCGGGTGTTGAGCATCAACCGGACTCAGCCCCAGGGTCATAACGACGTCCAACGGGGATCCCGGCCCTGCCAGCTAGGTGGGAGCCTGACAGCGGGAGCATCTCAGGACCTAATCCAAGAGCGAGAAGATGTTCCTTTGGCCAACCTCCGGGCGCTACCACCGGCCCAATCAGCTAGGGGAGAGCCTAACGGCGGCTGTTGAGCATCAACCAGACTCAGCCCCAGGGTCATAACGACGTCCAACGAGGATCCCGGCCCTGCCAGCTAGGTGGAAGCCTGACAGCGGGAGCATCCCAGGACCTAACCCCAGAGCGAGATGTTCCTTTGGTTGACCAATCCTCGGGCCTACCAGCTAGATGGAAGCCTGACAGCGGAGACATCTCACGACTCAGCTCGATAAAGACCTGCCACAAGCTTGACCTGCAAGAGGGGTGGGGCATCAAGGAATTTTATTCATTAAAGTAAAGTGCATACATGCTTTCACGGATAGAAACGTTTCAAATCATAACCGCTCCAGGTGTGACTTAGGGTCTCGCCCTCCACATTTCAGAGGCGGTACCCTCCTGATCTCAGTGCCTCCCCAACAATGTACGGGCCTTCCCAGTTGGGGTTGAGCTTTCCCACTGCAGCTGACCTTCCTGCCACATCCACCTTCTTTAGGACCAAATCCCCCTCCGCGAACTGTTTGACCCTGACGTGTTTGTCAAAGTACTTAGTCATTCTTCTCTTTACTTCTTCCCGACGGATGGCGGAGAGATCACGCAGCTCCTCCACCGTGTCGAGGGAGAGCCGCAGCTCTTCCTCGTTCTCAACTTGCCACTCCTCCTTGTCTGCCTTCGCCTCGACCACCCGAGGCTTTCGGACCTCAAATTCTATTGGAAGCACGGCTTCGCACCCGTGGGAGAGCTTGAAAGGGGTCTCTCCCGTAGTCGTGTTTGGAGTAGTTCTCAGGGCCCAGAGAACCGAAGGAAGCTGCTCCACCCAGCTTCCCTTCAAGTTCTCCACTTTTTTCTTCAGGAGGTTCACGATGATCTTGTTCGCCGCCTCCACCTGCTCGTTGCTCCTGGGGTGGTGGACTGAGGCAAATTTGAGGTCGATCCCGAGCTGCCCGCAGAAACTGATGAATTCGGCGCTGGCAAACTGAGGTCCATTGTCTGTGACGATGGCCTGCGGCAACCCGTGCCGGCAGATGATCTCTCCTAAACAAAGTTCCTGATAACCCGGGAGGTCACCTTAGTCAGCGCCTTTACCTCTAACCACTTTGAAAAATAATATATCATGACGAGCAAGAACCTCCTCTGCCCGCTGGCCTGGGGAAAAGGTCCCACCAAATCCATTCCCCAGATGGCAAAGGGCCAGGGGGCTATGATGCTTCTAAGGCGCTGGGCTGGTTGTAGTTGGGGGGGGGGCAAACAATTGGCACTTGACACTTTTTGTGAATTCTGCAGCGTCGCGGCCCAGGGTAGGCCAAAAGTACCCTTGTCTGACAATCCTTCCATCCAGGGTCCGACTCTCACACTCCCCGGAGTGACTCCCACACTCCCCGTAGTGACTCCCACACTCCCCGGAGTGACTCCCACACTCCCCGGAGTGGATTTCTTCTAAGATCCTCTGAACCTCCCTCTCTGTTACGCAACGTGTTAGCATCCCCGAGAGGGTCTTTCTGTACAACTGCCCAACGCGGATGAGGTAGTACGCCGACTTGTATTTGAACTTCTATTTGTCCATCCCCCCCCAGATATTTCCCTGTGGAAAGGAATGTTGTGAAAGGGTTCATCCACGAGGGTGTTGATCCACCTCCATCAGCTCTCCATCTTCGATGGAAGGGCGGAATAGATCAGTGATGGTACCCCCCACCCGGGGACCATGCTTCGCCAGTTGATCGACCTGCTCGTTCTTCTCCCGCGGCACATGTCGGATGGAGAAGGTCTGGAACATGTCGATGACCCCCTTTACCTTTGTCAAGTATAACTGGAGGGTAGGCTCCCTTGCCTCGAACTCCCCGCTGATCTGGGAAGCCACAACGATGGAGTCAGTGAGGACCTACACGTCTTGCACCCCCAGCTCCCTAGTCAGGCGCAGCCCTGCGATCACGACCTCATACTCGGCCTGATTGTTAGTGATAGAAAAATGGATAACTATTGTTTGTTCGATCTTCGTTCTTTGGGGGCTTTCCAAGATCACCCCCACCCCCAAGGAATGTTTACCTGAGGCACCATCCACCATCACCTTCCAAGGGACTGAGCGAGTGAGTTCTACCTCCGCCACCTCGACCACGTAATCAGCCAAGAAGTCGGTCATTGCTTGGGCCTTGATCGAGAGGCGGGGGACAAAGGAGATATCGAACTCACTCAGTTCCACCGACCATTTAGCCAACCTGCCTGAATGCTCCACCCCCTCGAAGATGTTGCAGAGAGGGTGGTCAGTTACCACTCGGATTGAGTATGCCTGGAAGTAAGGTCGGAGCCTCCGAGCCGAGATGACTAAAGCGAAGGCCAGCTTCTCTAAGATGGGATAACGAAGCTCTGCCTTCCTCAGGACCCGGCTCACATAGTATATGGGGAGCAGCTTCTTCCCCTCTTCCCGGACCAGGACGAAGCTCAAGGCCTCTGCTCCGACCCCAAGATACAAAGACAGGTCCTCCCCCTCCTTCGGCCCTTGGAGCAAGGGGCCTGAGTCAACTACCTCTTTAAGGCCTGAATCGCCTTCTCGCATTCCCCAGTCCACTCGAACTTTTGATCCCCCCATCAATGTTTTGAAGAAGGGGGAGCACTTCTCTCCGGCCCGGGAGAGAAACTTGCTCAACCCTGCCAGTTTTCCTGTCAGCCGCTGCACCTCCTTAGCATTCCGAGGCGACCCCAACTCCATGATCGTCTTAACCTTGTCCGGATTCGGCTCCACCCCCGCGGGGGTGAGAAGGTGACCCAAGAACTTTCCCCTGCTGGCCCCGAAGACACACTTCAAGTGGTTCAGCCTCATCTTGTACCGGCGCAAGGTGGTGAAGGTCTCCTCCAGATCCTGGAGGTAAGAGTCCACGTCTCGACTCTTGATCATAAGATCATCTACGTACACCTCCAGGTTCCTCTCCTTCTGTTACCGAAAGACCCTGTCCATCATTTTTTGGTACGTCGCCTCTGCATTCTTCAGCTCAAAGGGCGTCATTTTGTAGTAGTAGCACTCATCCCCCGTGATGAAGGAGACATCTTTGATGTCGGGGGGAGGGGGGTGCATCCTGATCTGGTGGTAACCTGAAAATGCATCTAGAAAACTCATTACAGGAAAACCGACGGCTGAGTCAACCAACGCATCGATCCGAGGCAAGGGATAACAGTTCTTAGGGCATGATTTATTTAGTAAAGAAAAATCGACACACATACGCCACCGGACGTCTCCTTTTTTAACCATAACTACATTGGAGACTCAACCGGGGTATTGTATTTCGGATACAAAGCCGGCTTTGAGGATTTTGGCCACCTCCTCCCTGATGGACTTGGCCAGCTTGTCTGTGATGGACCTTTTCTTCTGCTGGATGGGGCGGGCTTCCGGGTCCAGGTTGAGACGGTGGCAGGCGACGTCAGCATCGATCCCTGGCATCTCTGTCGCGCTCCATGCTTAGACGTCCACGTTCCTTTGGATGCATGTCAGTATCCTCTCCTGATCTGCCGGGGTCAGCCCCCCGCTGATGCGAACCTTCTCCACCCTGCCTCCCTGGGTGAGAACTTCCATCTCCACGACCTCTTCCGCAGCCTCCAGCCTGGACTCCTCCCCCCATTCTCCAACGTCCCTCTCCTCCGGGACAAGAACTTCCTCCGCCTCCATCGCTTCTTCCACGGCCATCGCCTCGGCCGGCTCCTCCTGGTCCTCTTCTGCCACCTCCACCTCGGTGCCGCTCTCCTCCACCTCCATCTCCACTCCACCAGCCTCCTGCTCCACCTCCTCCATCCTCCGCTCCATCTCCTCAGCTCCCTCCTGCCAAGAGATGGAGTTCACGGCGGTGACGTAGCACTCCCTTGCCACCTTGGGGTCACCCCGGACCCGGACCTGGATCCCCTCAGCGTTGAACTTCAAGCACTGATGGAAGGACAGGGGGACGCAACGGAAGGCGCTGATGAGGGGCCGCCCGAAGATGGCGTTGTAACTACTGGGGGCGTCCACAATGACGAACCTACAGTTACGGAACTGCCCCCCCCCCCCCCCCCCCCCCGGCGGCGCGGAAGGCACTGATGAGGGGCCGCCTGAAGATGGCGTCGTAACTACTGGGGGCGTCCACGATGACGAACCTGCAGTTACAGGACTCCCCCCCCCCCCCCAGAGTAACGTGGAGTCCCACTCCTTCTACCTCCTTCCTCTCCCCTGAAAATCCAAACAGTGACACATCCAAGGCCAGCACCCTCTTCGCCTCCACCTTCATCGCGTCGAACGCCTTCTTAAAGATGACGTTGACCGAACTCCCGTTGTCAATGAGGATCCGAGAGACAGTGAAATTCTCGATGGCGGTCTGGATGACCAGCACATCGCAAAAGGAATCCTCATGATCCGGCATATCCTTCCTCGAGAAGGTGATCTTCTCTTCTGGGGGTGGGGTCTGAGATGTGGAGCCAACGCCTCTTCGATACATGGTGTGGAGGCTCGCCCTCTGGGAAGCCTCAATTCCCCCCCCTCCCCCCATGGATCACTCTGATCCCTCCCCGGGTTCCAACATCTGTCCGGTCTTCACACCTATCCTCCTCTGCCCGAGGCAGGACCTCCTCGATCCGCACTTCCTGGCAGCCTTGTTGCTGCTGCTGCTCCCTATTTCCTCTCATCTCGAGGAACTCCGGGCACATGGCTGTGTCGTGCCCCTCCTCCTGGTGGAAGTCGCAGTAGGGCAACTCCACTCTGACTTCCCTTCTCCTCCTCTGCTGACCCCTCCTCCTCTGCATGGCTATCGTCATGGCCTGATGCTGATCGGGGAGAGGGGGTCTCTGGCCCTGCCTCCATTCTAGAGGGTGATACTGACCCTGGCCCCCCTGACGGAGGTCTCCTCCGTGGAAACCCCTTCGCTGGCCTTGGTCTTGTCATTCCGGCTGCCTCCACCCGAGACGGTTGTTCTGTTCCTGACGCCCCCACCTGGGCTGCTGTTGTGGCTGTTGTTCCCTCTGCCGGGGTTCAGCTCTCCTCACCTCCTTCCCCCGGCCACCTCCTGGCCCCTTCTCCTCTTCCGTGGCCCACCTAGCCAGCTTCTTCGCGAACTCGGGATTTGACGCCTCCCCCTCAACTTCCCTTGCCGCCCTCTCCATCAGCTCCTCGTAGGAGAGAGGTGACACTCTCTTCAGTTCCATCCTGAAGAAACCTTATTGCAGCCCCAAGGTAAAGGTCATCATCAGGGTGTGCCCTAGCATCTCTTGGACCTGGGTGACCTCCTCCTGGAACCGGTCGACGTAACTCTCCAAGGTCTCGTTCACCCCCTGCTTGATGTGGAACAGGGACTCCGACTCCTTCCTTTTCTTGGAGGTGGTGAACCTCAACATGAATCCCCGACGCAGGTCCTCGAAACAGTAGATTGAGTTGGCCGACAGTTGGTGGAACCACTCTCTCGCCTTCTCCTTGAGGGTGATGGCGAAGAGTCTGCATTTAAAGGCATCCGACATCTGGCTTATCAATACCACATCCTCGAACCACTGGATGTGTTGGACCGGGTCATCCCTCCCGGTGTAGTAGGACATCTTTGGCTCCCCGAACCCCTCTGGAACTGGGGCAGAGGAGACCAACTTGCTGAAGGGGCTGCCTCCCCCTGCTGGGCGAGTCGGAGGATCTCGCGCCCCCATCTCGCCGAACCGACCTCCACTCGCCGAACCGGGGAATAACACTCGCCCGAGAAGGTCTCGCTCCATCGCTTCCTCTACAACCTCCTTCCCGGCTCGCCTGTCGGGTGCGTCCTCACCGAGGGTCAGGACCGCGAGTACAGGTGTTGTTTGTGTCGAGCACTCGGCACCTGCGCCGAGTGCGAACCTGACGAGGCCGAGTATCTCCCGCCTGAAGTCTTCGAACATCCCCACTGTGGCGAGAGGGGGAGGGGGGCGAGTCGGCTCTATCCGCCCCATGCCCTTCTCCTCCAGTCATCGAGCTTGCCGAAGGTTTTTTGTGTTGACCACCCCACGCTCACCACACCAGAAATGTTGAAACCGAAAAGTCGATCTCTTGTGGAGTTTACCCTTGGAAAAGGAGTGATCGCACACTTACTTCTCCCCTGCGAGCCAAACGACTAAGGAGATGGAACAAGGAACGAACCCAAGGGCTCGGCGTGGAGGTCTCACCACCCACCCGGAAGATCTTAGAGCGTTTCCCCTCCCTTAGCCAAAAGCCGAGCTAAGACTACCTCAGAAAGCGCTAGAAGACCGGGGCACAAGAAATGCATGCCTTCTGAGGTACCCCCTTGGGTCTATTTATAGTTTTCTGAAAATGGTCTGCTAACAGCCAATCTCCGTTGTTCTAAATGGCTATACGCAGTCCAAATTGGTCTGCCAATAGCGTAACTTCGCTATTCTAGTAAGCTATTTGCACCCCCAGCAAGGGCATCCAGGTAATTCTGCCTCTGGACCCTACTGGACGAATGATCTGTGAGAACACCATTCGGCGGAAGGGGCGAATGTCGGGAGCACAACGCATTCGCCGCCTTGAAGCTCTCTGGGCGAGTGCCTGGATGGGCGGCCATTCGCCCACCTTGGCGAGAGTCATTCCCGCGTGCGCGCTGAAGCGCGAGACCTGAGGCGAGTGCTGATGGAACTTGCACTCGCCGAAGGGTTACATGGTTCCCCTCAGGGCTGTGCGAATGCCCCTCTCTAGGCTTTGGGCGAGTGTAGGCCCAACTGTCTTACTAGGCGAGTGTTGATGGGGGTCCACTCATTGAATATGGGGTTGTACACATAACTGTCGTCTTGAAAGCTACCTGTTTTACATCTTCAAGTTCTATCACCGAATTTTTTGCAACATTTTTGTTCTTCTCTTTAATTTATTATATTTAATTTGTGTATCTAACATCACTAACCTATGTTGTGTTGTCAAACTTTCTCCTGATATGACTTTGCAATTCTTACAAATCATTTTATCCATTTTACGAGTCATAAAATAATCAATTTGTGACTTATTTGGTCCACTTTTAAACGTTATTAAATATTCTTCCATATTTATGAAAAACGTACTTGATACAATTTGCTTATGTGTTACGACAAAGTTTAAAATAGTTCGTCTTTCTTCATTCCTTTCTTCATATTCATATCCTCCATGAACGACTGTGTAATCTACATTTTTCTTCCCTATATGTTCATTTAAGTTTCCTTCTATGAAAATCTTCTCTATTTGTGAGATTTCTCTTACTAAATCATCCAAGTTTTCCCAAAATTGTACTTTAATATCTTCATTTAATCCTACTTGTGGCGCGTAAGCACTGCTCACATTAATAGTTTCTTTTCCTATGACCAATTTAAGAGCTAGGATTCTATCATCTTTTCTACTTACCCCAACAACTTCATCCTTCCAAATAGTATCCACAATAATATCTACTTCACTGCTTGTTTTATTTTTTCATGTGTATCATACACTCAAGTCCTCTTAGAGGTGCAGTGGTCCTTGTCAAGACGTCGTATTCGGACCACACGACGAGAACTATTGCATATTTAACACTGCACCCAAGTCCTGGAGTTGCAACGGTCATTATCAAGACGCCGCATTTGGACCATGCGATGCGTTCCTTAAGGGGAACAATATAGCTTTTGCACAATTTCCCAAATGATCCATATCCACGAGGGTGAATAAATTTTATGTTGACCGTCTACCCAACTCAACCCTCACCATTTTTCATCTGGGCTTGGGACCAACATAGACTGGTTTACATCCTCATTTACATCTCACACAAAATTTTCAAGAGGAATGGAGACAAGGTCTCTGGTCTGATTGGCCTAGAGGGTAGTCATTTCCTTATCCATTGCAGCTCGCCCCTACGAATATTGCAGGGATTCCTGCACAGAAGAGGGAATGAAATTACAAGACATAATGAGAGAGAGGGTGAGCAGTAGAAGAGATTACATTCTGGGGGTAACCATAGTCCGATCAACTGGTCGTGGAGCGTCATTAGCAGGGGCAATTATCTCAGGAAATCAGACGGAGGACGACAGTGAGTGTACACACAGAGAGTAAGAGGAGGAGGTGGTGGTTTTCGGAGCATGGGAGGACGCGAGATAGCAGGTGGGAAGTTATCATGAGTCAAGGAGTAGAAGGGTTGATGCTCGAGGAAGGTGATATCAAAGGATGCGATCATTTTTCGATCAGTGGGAGAGTGACACACAACACTTTTGTGTGCGGGAGTACCCAACAAACTTCTACTTGATAGCGTGTAGAGCCAGTTTGTCCACCGTAGGGCGAAGATGATGGACAAAACAAGGGATTCTGAAGACACATGGAGTCAAAGAAAGAGAGGTGTTGAAGGAAAGTGAATGGAGAATGATGTCGCAAAGTTGAGAATGGATGAGAGCATGCAATTAATTAAATATCATGTGGTAGAGACTATGAAGTGCCAATAAATATTGGGTACTCGCATTTGAAACATAAGAGAGCGGGCAATCTCGAGGAGGCGGCAGTTCTTTGGCTTGGTCACACCATTTTGTTGTGGGGGTATATGCACATGATGTTTGGTGGATAATGCCCAACATATTTCTAGTTTTTAAGCTTAAAATATTTTAATTGAGCGCGAGAATTGAGTGTGGGTCTCAACGAAGAAAGAGGGAAATGTATGCAGTAATTTAAAGAGATCGCACAACAAATACAATTATATCATGCGAGAATGATCATTAATAAATGTAAGAAAGTAACAATATTCAGATAACTAACAGTTTTATAAGGGCCGCATATGTCTGAATGAACTGAATCAAAAGGAGCAGAGTTCCTAATACAATGAGGGGAGAAAGTGGAGCAATGTTGTTTCTCGTAGACATATGATTTGCATGTAAATTTAGAAAAAGAAAAAAATATGAAGTGCTTTCTACAGGATAGGAGAGGAGCATGGCCAACACGGGTGTCAACAAAAGTGATAGAGAGAACCGTGCTGGGAAGGTCCAGAGTGTAGAGCCCATTTGACAACCATTCTTTGTCATTGATATTTCGCGCCTACCGATCTTACACCACAATGGAAGAAGAGGAAAATATGATGAAGCAGCCATGATCATGAGTAAGACGACTAACAAAGAGGAGATTAGATTGCGAGTCAAGAACATGAAGTACAGAGCGGAGATAGACGGGGTGAGAGACACATGTCTAGATCCGTAGATTGGGGTGCTTTCTCTATTGGTCATGGTGATAAACTTGGGACAAGCAGCGCCCGTGTAATGATAAGGTTTCTGCGGAGTAATGTGATTCGTGGCTCTAGAGTCTATTATCCAGGAGGGACTTTGAGAAAAAATGATATATGAGATAGAGGTGACAGAGTCGAAAGTTCGAGTAACCAACCCTCGTAGATGTTGGAGTTCCTCCCGCCAAGTGTCAATGTCAGAGTCAGATATGGTAGGAACATCCATTGTCGTAGAAGCATGGTGTTGAGAGTTGGAAGGTCGTTGTGGGAACTCGTGTTTCATGTAACAGGTGGCGTCAGTATTATTTGTCCTGTCACAATGGGTACACAAGTGAGTGTTTTGCCCCTTGGAGCCATTGTGGCCATCACATCTGCGGATCCTAGGATCGGAGCTCAGCTCTGATACAATGTAAAAAAGTGAAATACGAAGCTCAAATTTTTTTATTACTTCATATATCAACTTACAATACAAGTATTTGTATGCATATTTATAGGATGAATCAGTGAAATCTTAACTCCATACCAAGATGTGAGACTAATCTATTCATTAGAAAAATCATCTAATGAGTCAAGAAAAAAAGGCCTTTACCATGAAATTTTATATAGTTTTTTATTTTAATTAGTATTATGAATATGCTGCTATAACGGCTTTTTCAAATTGCTTCATAGAGCAACTTCTTCAAAGGCAACTTCTCCGGTCATGTGATGTAGGAACCTGAAGGCTTTATTTATCCTATCAAGATGGACAGAATTGTTCTTTCACTTCTGTTGAATGGTGGGCTAACCTTCGTTCATACTTTGACCCACCATCCCGAGTACAGTTAGAGCATCCTACTCATTGGGCAAAGTTACTGAGAGCCTGATAAAGGAGGTTCCAGGATCGAAGCCCGGCCTCAACAACCTACCCATTGGTCAAAGTTCCGACCGGGGTTATCCTTGGGTGATTTGGTTGGGATGCTCTGACTACAGTCGGGCTGGTGGGTCAAAGTCCCGACGAGGGTTAGCCTACCTTTCAACAACTTTTAATTCAAAGTAATTTTATGTGAGTTATTAAGAATAAACTTGTGGTTGATTACTAAAGTGTCGTGAGTGAGATAAAAGAGGAGACAAGTTCAGTTCATTGTATCTTAAAATTTATGCAGAGTTTCAAGGAAAAATCATAGATACCAAAATTTAAATGCTAAACACAAATGAAAGATTTAGGCTATGTGTGGCGTTGCATTTTTGCTCCGGTTAGTTTGGACGAAAGCGCACCGTCATAGAATGTATGTTTGACATGTCAACGATTATGACCTCCGTCAAAAAAGAAAACTAGTTTTGGACTTAAAAGTACATAAATTTCGTTCGGTGAGGTCAGGCATTCACGAATGACAATTCATATGATCGCCACCGCTGTGCCAAATTGAGCCTTAATGTGGATAAACTAGCATATTCTTAAGGTAACTCTTACTGCTATAAATATGTAGAAGAAAAGGAGAGTTGGTGGAGGAAAGTAAAATGGAAGAGTGAAGTCATGAAAATTGAAAAGGTAAAAAAGACGATCCTCCAGCAAGCAATCTTGGATCTTGAAAAGCTCTTGTTGATACTCCATGGATAGTCCTTGGCCGTGAACTGAAACTTCAAGCACACTTAAATCATTCTCCCTGTCGAGAACTCTCAATTCTTGTAGGAATTTAGGCAAAAAAAACATAGCTCATTCATCAACTTCATACAAAAAACAAGTTTGTGAGATCGACCTTGGGAAAAGGGTGGAGCCAGGAAGGTCCAAAGTGAGCATAGAGAAACTAAAAGGTCACTTCCAAAAGATTTTGAGATGAATATGAAGATGTGGTCAAAAAAGAGAGTAAATGGAGCACTAAGTAGAGAATGGAGCGAGCCAATGAGTGTTATAGGCTTGGAACGAAGTGAAAATGGAGCGGAAAATATGTATAGGGATCCCAACCCAAACCTCGGCCGTATAATCCGCTTCGACACAACTTGCAGCATAATAGTCAAAATACATGAAACCGCTCAAATACATATAATAGTATTACTACCTATGAAATTCTCCCACAAATCAAATATATTTAGGCAAAACTCATAAATAGGTCCCTCAATTTTGCTTGTATTATGAAAAAGATCCCTCAACTTTTTTCCGCGTGAAATTAGTCCTCAAACTTACCCAAACATAAGAAATCAGTCCCTCGTCAAATTTTCGTTAAATGCATAACAGAGAAACACACATCCTTGGCCTCTATCTCCCCCGAAGCTTCATGTTCTGTTCCGCCTCTGTCAGACTCTTAAATATTTGCTCTCTCTCTCTTAAACACACACACACTCTTTCTCTTAAACTCTCCCTTAAACTCTCTCATAAACTCTCTTAAACTCACCGTGTGTGTGTGTGCGGGTTGGAGTTCCATCTGATACTCTAACAAAGTTTGCCCTTTGTTGCTCTGTTCGTCTTCCTCTATGTTTGTCTTCCTCTATGTTAGTCTTCCTCTCTCTGTCTGTCTCTCTCTCTTTGTTTTTAATCATAGACGCCATTGCAGGAAGAAGGTGGGCAAAAATTTGGAAGAAAGCAAGCACTGTCACGAAGAAGATGTTAGAGTGCTCGAAGCATCCGCGTGACCATCTAGTTTGGAATGGCCTACTCGTTGCCCCAGCGGGGTATTTATAGGCGAAACCCTAAATCCCCGACTACGGGTTTGGATTCCTATCGGATCCTAACCAACTCGTTAAGTAGCCCATTAACACGAATATAAATATACCTCAACAATCTCCTCCTATATTGTATATAAGTGTTAGCATAAGAAAGGTGCTAATTATCCAAAAGTTAATAATGACCAAACAAACAAGAGTTTTTCCAGAAATATGAATATGAGTTTTAGATAACAGAATACTAAACTCAAACCAAATGTTCCAAACATGAATTAAAGCAATAAACTGGAAAGCTCAAACCGATAATTGATCTAAGCGAAAAGCAGATCATCATCATCTGGGTCAAAATCAACTGTCTCTCCTCCAATCTCCACTTTTCCTGCAAACAATTACAACAAGAATGTCATGAGACAAATCTCTATGAATTCAAACATTTGCAGAAATAAAGTGATTAGTTCTAACAGCGGGTGAACTTAATACTTTAACTGAGAGGAAAGAATCCCAAAACAGCATCTCTATCTAACTTACACAAAATTAAATTAATTGATTTCATAGAATCAAACCATGTTCCTTCAATTATTAAGATTATTATTAACGTTCCACAATTGTACTATATCATCAAGTTTGGAATGATACAACAAGCTGTTACTATTATATCATCAAGTTTGGAATGATACAACTAATAATCATAATATCAGGGCACATATCAGCAACCTCAGTACTCCTTTTTGAATGATACCCAATTCAGCCTTTGACAAAGAATAGTTACGTAAGTCATCAAGTTTGGAATGACTGGCAACTATCTCACCTCTAGCTTTCATCAGATAGCATCTGAAATACTTTAGTGTGCTCAACGTAGATGCTTGAATGTAAGCAGACAACGTTCTTAAATTTAAAACATAAGCTAGGTATTAAGTCCTCCTAAATGGACGTTAATCTCATCTCCCCTGATGTTTTAGATGTGAGAACTTACATAAGCCCTTAGTAAGGACATCTGCTACATTATCTTTTGATCTCACGTCCAATAGGGAGATTATCTCCTGACTGGTGAGATAGGTCAACCAGGCCTGTTTCATCCTAAGTTGTCTTCGCTTGCCATTGAACAACGTATTTGTAGCAATGGTCTTTGTGGCCTGATTGTCACAATAAATCGAAATAGAGTGTATTTTCAGACTCGTCATTGGAATGTCCAATATCAGATCTCTTATCCACTCTGCTTCTTCTCCAGCTGAAGCGAGAGCATAGAGTTCTGATTCCATAGAGGATAGTGCAATGCACGTTTGCCTCTTAGACTTCCAAGCTACTGCAGCTCCTCCTAGTATAAACACAAAGCCACTAGTGGATCGACAATCAGCTATTTCCGAGCACCAAGATGCGTCGGAGTACCCTTCAAGCACTGGAGGATGCCCATTGTAACATAAAGCATACTTCTCAGTAAACTTTAAGTATCTCATTAGCCTGTCTAAGGCGTCCCAGTGGTCCTTCCCAGGGTTACTGGTGAATCTACTCAACATGTCGACCGTAAAGGCTATGTCAGGTCTAGTGCAGGTAGTAGCGTACATGAGACTTCCTATGAGTTTGGAATAATCCAACTGTCTGATAGCTGAACATTCATTCGGTTTCAGTCTACTGTTATAATCGTATGGAGTCTCAGCCTTTTTGCTCTTATCGTAACCCCACTTTTCCAGTAGATTCCTAATGTAGTGACTCTGACTCAGTGTAATACCCTTTTTTGTAAAGTTCACTTCCATTCCTAGGATGGTTTTCACCTCACCTAGGTCTTTCATGCTAAATTGTGCCGTCAAGGCAACTTTCACGTCTTTCACCTCAGACTGATCAGTGCCCAGAATTAGCATGTCATCAACGTACAAGCATATGATGGCTACTTTATTTGCACTTGTTCTAACGTACAGACATTTATCTGATAGACTGGATTTGAAACCCAAGCCTTTTACACAGGTGTCAAATTTTTCATGCCACATTTTGGGTGCTTGTTTCAATCCGTATAGTGACTTAATCAACTTACAGATCTTATTTTCTAGACTTTCTATGACGAACCTTTCAGGCTGGTGCATGTAGATCTCCTCAGTCAGATCTCCATTCAGAAATGCAGTCTTGACATCCATCTGATGAACAGTGAAATGTTCAATAGATGCTAGTGCGAGAAGAGTCCTAATAGTCGCATAGTGACATACAGGTGAGTATATATCAAAGTAGTCTACACCACTCACTTGAGTGAAGCCTTTGGCAACTAGACGTGCTTTGTATTTTGCGATACTCCCATCAGGATTAAGCTTCTTCCTCAGAACCCACTTATTGCCAATGGTTTTAGCCCCTTTGGGCCAATCGACCAAAGTCCATGTGTTGTTCTGCATGAGAGAGTTCATCTCTTCGTCTATGGCTTCTTTCCATAATAGAGAGTCTCTAGATCGCATCGCTTCCTTATAAGTGGATGGATCAGCTTCAACATGGTAAGTCACGAAGTCTGTACCGAAGCTTTTAGGCATTTTCTCTGTACTAGATAGCCTTCTGGTATCTAAACCACTCGTGTCTACAGGCTCAATATCAGAGTTACGTTGTTCTGGCTCAACTAAAGGCTCAGTACTAGTGGCTGGCAGACCTGGCAGTGTCAGGTTCTTGTCCTTAAGAAACTTATCCTCAAAGAAGATAGCGTCACTTGATTCTATTACAGTATTAGTGGAGAGATCCAGAAACCTGTTTGCAGCACTATCATCTGCACATCCTAGGTAGACGCAGGTATTAGTCTTGGGTCCAATCTTTGCTCTTCTAGAGTCTGGTATCCTAACATAAGCGATACAGCCTCAGGTCTTAAGATTGTCAAATCTAGGAGGCCTCTTAAACCAGAGCTCGTAGGATGTCTTAGTCAACTTTGCATGGGAACTTTATTAAGAATGTGATTTGACGTGAGGACGGCTTCACCCCAATAGGCCGCAGGCATGCCAGCAGTCAGCAACATAGAATTCAACATTTCTGTTAAAGTTCTGTTTTTCCTTTCAGCGATGCCGTTGGATTGTGGGGAATATGGAGTGGTGGTTTCAGGGATTATGTCATTGCTGGCAAGGAAATCTCTGAACTCTCCCGAGACGTATTCTCCTCCTCTATCACTTCTTAGCCTTTTTATTTTCATGTCAAGTTGATTTTCACCCTATTTTCGAAAATACGGAATTTTTCAAATGCTTCATCTTTGGTTTTAAGAAGGTAAATGTGACTGAATCTAGAGTAGTCGTCGATAAATGTTATCAGATACTTCCGACCGCCTCGAGTGACAAAACTTTTGTAGTCACAAATATCGGAATGTATTAACTCTAGCAATTGTGTGCTCCTAGAAACCTGACTAAAAGGTGTTCTAGTTATCTTAGTTTGAGCACAAATTTCACATTTTCAAATTTGGTTTTTTGTGTCGAGGGGTATGTTGTGAGTTCTAGCTAGCAGGAGAAGTTTTCTATAATTGACGTGTCCTAGTCTTGCATGTAAAGTCTTAGGATCTATCAGATTTGAGTTAACCTGATAACTACCTCGTGTGCTAGACTCAGTCTATACATCCCGTTAACGACATATGCGCAGCCAAAGTAATGTGAGTGAACCATAAGGGTTACCCGACCACCATTAATGTTAAAAGACATACCTGCATCGCACAACAGACTAATCGAATTAAATTAGCAGCTAATGTCGGTATAAATTTAACATTTTCAAAATAAGAGTTTTACCTGAGGAGAGAGTCAAGGTAGCATTGCCGACCTTCAGCACGTCAGCTATAGCTCCATTCGCAACAGTGACAGTCTCTTGCACCTCTTTTGCATCCTCCAGAAGCTTTGGATTGTGGCAGACGTGGCAGGTAGCGCCTGAATCGAGCCACCACTCTGAACTGGCCGTCCCGTTACCGACCATGGCAACAAAGTCGGTAGGCGCAGTCTGATGAACCATGTTGGCTTGATTATTAGTTCTTGGTGTGCTGGATTCGCCCCGTTTGGCTGACGGCACTCGGAAGCGCAGTGACCCCACTTATTGTAGTTGTAGCACTTGCCTTTAAATTTCTTCTTTATTTGTTTGCTGGTGGCAGCAACTGCAGGTGCACTAGTCAGTGGGCGAGTCTTGCCAGGCTTAGGCTTCCGCTTAGGATGCGTGATCATGTTAGCAGTGGAAGACTGCTTGCTGATCGTCTCTATAGCGTGGATAGTCCGGTTCTCATCCTCAATGCAGATGAAGCGCTTGAGGTCTTTAAGACTCACCTGCGTCTTCTTCCGGTACATCTCAGTCTTGAAGGAATACCAGGCCGAGGGCAATTTGAAGATGATCGCCCCTGCAACAAATCCATCTGGCAGAGGGATGTTCTCACTATTGAGCTTGTCCACCAAATTTTCAAACTCAGCAACCTGTGGCAGGATTTCCCTTTCCTCAGTGAAGGTGAATGCCATAAACTTGTCCACCAGGTGCGTCTTGGACATGTTCTCCTCCTCCTTGAACTGCTCCTCTAAGGCTTCCCAGATCTCCTTGGCCATTTTCATCTTGTCGTACGTCTCTGCAAGCCTGTTGGAGAGGCAATTCAGGATGTAGTCTCTGCAGAAATCCTCGTCGTTGACCCATTGATCTTCAACATCACTTCCTTTGAATTCTTCAAAGACAGTCTGCACTGTGTAGAAGATGTTCAAGTACTTCATGCCGAACTGAGTGTTGCGCTTCCAGACACTGAACTCGGCGTTGGAGAACTTCTCCAGCTTGATCATCGGCACGAGAGAGGAGTGATTGATCGCCTTTGACATTTTTGTGTTTCTTTCCACTACGATAGTATTCTACTAGCAATCTTAATTACAAGCAGAAAAAATACTAGAAAGAGATCACCTGAGACCGCAGAGACGATGAGGGTCTTCGGATCCAATCCAGGGAGAGAAAAAATTGCTCCTTTTCGGCTGAACACAATCACCAAAAGCAAGAAGAATTGGAATCGACCACCACCTTTCTCTATGAATAGAGATCCAAGGTCTGGGATCCAACTGATATTGTTGTAGAGAATCTGCTAGCAACTGTCAGTTGCTTATAATTTTTAGTGAGAACGCATCCCAATCTTCAGAAGTTTGGACTAAAGGAATATGCATATCTCCAAATCTGACAAGAAGAATAGCTTTTCAATACTTGATCGGAAGATTAACAGGAATGGATGGAGCCTTCATTCCTTCAAATCGATTGACCACAACATGAGTGGAGTGGCGGAATCCACTCTACTATCAAGGCAGAAATCAAGGAAATCCTCTTCCTCCTCTCCGATCAGCAATAACAGAAATGGATGGAGCCTTGATCCCTTCAGATCGAGTGGCGGGATCTGGAAAAAACAGGAAGAGCGGCGGTCTCGATCCCGATCCCGATCGACAACTGCTCCAGGCGGCGGGACCTGGAAAACCGGAAGAGCGGCGGTCTCCAGGCGGCGAGATCTGGAAAAACCGGAAGAGCGGCGGTCTCCAGGCGGCGAGCTTCTTGGTCTCGATCCCGATCGACGACTGCTCCAGGCGGCGGGATCTGGAAAACCGAGCGGGATTCACGTCACGGGAGCGGAGCGGCTAGGTTTTCCTCCTGTTGGCGATTCCAGATCGGCAACGGCGATGCAGAAAAATCGCGAACCGACAGCAGTGGCTCCTCCTTCACGATGGGAAGCGTCGTGGATACCTTTCACGCCGCGGGATTTGGAAGAGAATGAGATCGCCTTTGACGGGAGCGACGGCTGCGATGAGAATCGCAGTGGCGGCTGTATTTCGTGCGAGAGCGGAGAGCGATCACGGGGACGGGAGCGGGCTAGGGCAGAACTTCGAGAATGTTAGAGTGCTCGAAGCATCCGCGTGACCATCTAGTTTGGAATGGCCTACCCGTTGCCCCCAGCGGGGTATTTATAGGCGAAACCCTAAATCCCCGACTACGGGTTTGGATTCCTATCGGATCCTAACCAACCCGTTAAGTAGTCCATTAACACGAATATAAATATACCTCAACAGAAGAACAATGCAAATAAAGTGAAGATAAAGCGAGAAAAAGGAAGGTGAATAGAGCAAAAAAAGGCATGCTCCTTTAGAGATGAGAGAGAGAGAGAAAGATTAAGAGATAGAGAGAGTTTAAGAGAGAGAGAGAGAGTGAGCAAATATTTAAGAGGCCAACGGAGGCGGAACAAAACAAGGGAAGACGGAACCCTAGGATGTGTGTTTTTTTGTTATGCATATAATGGAAATTTGACTGAGGGACTGATTTTTTATGATTGGGTAAGTTTGAGGACTAATTTCATGCGAAAAAATGTTGAGGGATTTTTTTCATAAAACAATCAAAGTTAAGGGCCCTTTTTATGAGTTTTAGTGTTTTACCATATATTTAATATGGGTTCTAGCTACCAATAATATGAGGACTCAAAAATGATCGTTATTAGCAAGCTTTTGAAAACCGGACCGGACCGGCCGGTCCAACCGCGGACCGGACACACAGCCGGTCCGGTCCAGGTCAGAAAACCGCTCCAGCTGCGGACCGCCCGGGAACCGCTGAACCGGGCAGGCGGACCGGCGGGCCGGGAACCGGGCACGATTTTGCGTAACCGGGCAGGCCAAGAAGCCCAAAACTTTTAATGCTGAAAAAATTCGAAACCATCAGGATTCAAACCCATGACCTTTTTCGGACAAATAGAGGAGTTGACCACCGGAGCTTTTGGTTTTTATTGTTTAAAGTTGTATTATGTTATATGTATATAAATATTAATGTATATATTAAAAAACTTAAATAATTATATAATATAAATTAAATATTTCTTTGATATATTATTATAATAACTTATTAAATTATCTATTAAAAATTAAAATTTATGAAATACTTAAGCTCTGTTTGGCAAGGCGGTGGCAGCCATAAACGCTTTGAACTGTCATTCTTGATCGTCCGACCTTATCTAAGAAGCTTCATCCACTTTATATTCAAAAGTTAAAACTAGTTTTATTTTCTTGATTGTGATCTTAACCGTTGTCATGTCAAAGTTCCATTTCATTACTCTATTACAATGTTTTTTTTATCCAAACTCAACGGAGCAAAAGCGTCACGCAAAACGAAGTTTTATAAGTATAGTGATAATGTATACATTATTTTATTTGTATCACAATATAATCATAATAAATTATCAATTTATAGGTAAATTTATAAGATAATGTTAATTATTTTTATTTTGAATATATATATATATATGTGTGTGTGTGTGTGTGTAACGGTTCAACCCTGGTTGAACCGGTTGGACCGGTTCAACCTTGAACCTTTCACTTCGTCGGTTCGATGTCCGGTCCGGTTTTCAAAACCTTGGTTATTAGAACAATTATGATGTCCTCCATTGTATATGATTTTTTTATATTTATTTAAAGTTGGACTGCCAGCGTAAAATTTAGTCACCCTTATGAATATGGATTATTTGAGAAATTGTGCAAAAGTTAGGTTGTTCCCCTTAAGAAACGTATCGCATGGTCTGAATGCGCCGTCTTGGCAAAGGACCGCTACATCTCCAGGACTTGGGTGTGGTGTGAAATATGCAAGAGTTCTCGTCGTATAGTCTGAATGCGGCATCTTGGCTAGGACTGCTGTACCTTCAAGAGCACTTTGGTGTAGTGTTAAATAGGCAAAAATTCTCACATATTAGACGTCTTAGAGAAGTATGTCGTAGGAATTGTGATCGACTTAGATTTGGAAGTTGGAATATTGGTACGCTAATGGATAAAGCGATGAAAGTATTGGATACGATGATTAGGAGAATGATAAATATTTTATGCCTGCAAGAGACAAGATGAGTCGGTAAGAAAGCTAAATTTTTAGATAATTCAGGTTTTAAATTATGGTATACCAAAAAAATAAAACGAGCATTGGAGTAGGTATTGTTGTGGATACTATTTGGAAGGATGAAATTGTTGAGGTAAGTAGAAAAGATGATAGAATCTTAACTTTTAAATTGGTCATAGGAAATGAAATTATTAATGTGATCAATGTTTACGCGTCACAAGTAAGATTATGTGAAGCTATATATTAAAATACAATTTTGGGAAGACTTAGATGAGTTAGTAAGAGAAATCTCACAAATAGAGAATATTTCATAGGAGTAGAATTAAATGGACATAGGAAAGAAAAATGTAGATTACATCACCGTTCTTGGAGAATATAGATATGGAGAAGGGAATGAAGAAGGATGAATCATTTTAGACTTTGTCGTAGCACATGAGCTAATTGTATCAAATATGTTTTTCAGAAAAAGGGGAAAACATTTAATTACGTTTAAAAGCGGACCAAATAAGTCACAAATTGATTTTTTTTATGACTCGCAAAATGGATAAAATGATTTGTAAGGATTGCAAAGGCATACCAGGAAAAAGTTTGACAACACAACATATGTTAGTGATGTTAGATGTACAAATTAAATATAATAAATTTAAGACGAGAACAAAAATGTTGCAAAAAATTCGGCGGTGGGGCTTGAAGATAGAAAAATAAGTTGATTTGAAGACGACAGTTATGGAACTAGTTGATGACTCTTATGTTGATCATAATGTCTCATGTGAAGTTATGTCTTGACATTTAAGGATAAGTGGAAAAAATATACTTGGAGTAATCAAAAAGTCATGCGCCCTCAAATAAAAAATCTTGGTGGTGGAAAGAGGAAGTGCAAGACAAAATGAGGGCAAAGAGGATTAGCTATAAATCACTCTACACTTGTAGGAATGATGAAAACTTAGCCAACTATAAAATCGCCAAAAAAAGATAAACAGACAGTAAGTAAAGCAAAAAAGTCAAACTTATGAAGAATTTTATAAGTGACTAGATAGCAAAGATGAAGAGCTTGACATATATAAAATTGGTCGAGCTAGAGAAAGAAACACAAGAGATTTAAGTCAAAAAAAAACATATAGGGTGAGACAGATATAGTTTTGACCGATGATATAGATATTAAAGAGTGATGAAAAAGATATTTTTACCAACTCTATAATGAAATAGAGAACAGTGAATTGAACTTGCAAAAATTAAGTAAATCAGAGAAGTATAATGAACATAACATTATATCATAAAATTCAGGTATCAGAGGTAAAAAAATGTTTTAAATAAGATGAAAAATGAAAATGGTGTTGGGTTAGACGATATACCTAACGAAGTACGGAAATGTCTAGGAAATGAAGAAATTTTGTGTCTTACATATTTTTTCAATAAGATACTGAAATCAAAGAGAATGTCAGACTAATGGAGAGAAAGTATCTTGGTACCTTTGTATAAGAATAAAGGAGATATACAAAATTGTGTTAATCACAGAGAAATTAAATTGATGAGTCATACCATGAAACTATGGGAACGAGTAATAGAAAAAAGAGTAAGACGGGAGACTAACATCTCGGGGAATCAATTTGGATTCATGTCAGGGAGGTCGACTATGGAAGCTATACGTCTCTTGAGGAGACTCGTTGACAGCTATCGAGAAAGAAAATAAGATTTGCATATGATGTTTATTGATCTTGAGAAGGCTTCTGATAGAGTTCTAAGAGAGATCTTATGGAGAGTTTTAGAAAAGAAAGGTGTAGATGTTTCGTATATTGACATAATCAAAGATATGTATACAAATTCAGTGACAAGGGTGAGGACATCTGGAGGATTAATACAGGAATTCCCTATCACTGTTGGCTTACATCAAGGTTCAGGTTTAAGCCCTTATCTTTTTACCCTTATCTTAGATGAGCTCACCAGACATATGCAACAAGCAATACCTTGGTGTTTATTGTTTGCGGATGATATCGTTTTGGTTGATGAGACACGTGAGGGTGTTAACGCAAAACTTGAATCTTGCCGAGATACTTTAGAAAATAAGAGTTTTTGGTTGAGCAGGGCAAAGACGAAGTATATGGAGCTTAAATTTAGCAGTACAAGAAGGACGAATGACTTTGTTATTAAGTTGGGTGATCAAGATATTTCCCATAGTGAGTGTTTTAAATAACTTGGATCGATAGTTCAAAAGGACGGAGGTATTGATAAAGATGTGACACGTAGAATCCAAGCGGGTTGGTTGAAGTGGAGAGACGCATCAGGGATCTTATGTGATCGTAAAGTACCACTAAAACTTAAGGGCAAGTTTTACCGTGCTGCAATTAGACCCGCGATGCTCTATGGTTCTAAGTATTGGGCAGTGAATTGTGTACATGAGCAAAAAAATAGGAGTTGCGGAGATGAGAATGCTTAGGTGGATGTGTGGACACACGAGATTGGATAAAATTAGGAATGAATATATCAGGGATAAGACAGGAGTAGCACCAATTGTAGAAAAAATGCGAGAAGCTCATCTAAGATGGTTTGGACACGTACAAAGGAGATCATTAGAGGCTCATGTTAGGCGTTGTGAGAGTCTAGTCACTAGGCATGTTAAACGGGGGAAGGGTATATCAATAAATACTTGGAATAAAACTATAAGCAAAGACATGATGTACTTAGGCATTAGTGAGATTATGACAAAAGATAGGACACAATGGCGACAAAAGATCCATATTGCCGAACCCACATAATGGGATAAAGGCTTGCGTGTTGTTGTATTTAAAGTTAGATTTTACCTTTAATCGTATGACTTTTTTTAATTTTAGTGCAAATTGGACAAAAAAAAGCTCTCTTAATTTTAAGGGACATTTACTTGGACCTCCCCTCTAAGTTTACTAAATTACCGGCTGCGCCCTTCTTGCCTTTGAAATTACAAAAACCTCCCATATAAGTTTATGTTTCATAACATCCATGCCCAAAAAGTCTCCCCCGATGTTATAAATTGTAAACTTACAAAGGAGGTTTTTGTAATTTTAAAAATATAAGAGGTGTTTAAAACTGTAACCTATAAAAAAATTGGTAATTATTCCAACCTAAAAATAAAAAAAATGATTTGTATTTAGCCAGAACATAAGAATTTTACAGCTTTTTTCCCTTGTATTAACATCTAATTAGAATGGTGCAGGCTAAGAAGCCCTAGCTCCAAAGATTGCAGAGAAACTGAAGCTTTCTTGAAGGTTGCAGAGAAGGCTTATAATAGCGAACCCAATTACTTAAATATCTAATTAAATATGCATTGTTGTATTTATTATGTACACACGTGCGCGTACACGTGCGCATATATATAATATACATACGAGGCTTCCCTGTTGGAAGCTTCTTTTGATATATTAATAAAAAAAATGTACGAGGCAAGAAAGTAATATTATTCTTTATATATATTAAAAAATACTATTTATTTTTTTAATTTTGCTCTTCTTTATTACAATTTTTTTAGCTTTTTCATAAGTGAATTTAATTTGTATGTTTTTTTAAGTCTGTCCGCATTCCCTCAAAATATGTTTTTGAGCGGCGTGACAAATTATACGAAATGACAAATGGATAACGTATTGACGTGTCGGGGTACGGGAACCCGGGGCACAACTGCTAATGTGTGCCGGCTTATAGATAGGAAAGACGTTATTTTGTGAAATATTATATTTTCAATTTTATCTCTTTTTTATTACAACTTATATACAATAACACTCAAAGCTTTTATCTCACTATAGTGTGGTCGGTTATATGTATTCTTTGTCACCATTGTGGTTTATTTTGTCATTAATGCTTAAGTGTATCATGTCTTTCCTTATAGTTTCACAAGCAGCCGTGCACGGGAGACCCCGTGCGGGGCGGCGACATTGATTTGGGGCGGTGGCATTTGTCGGGGGCGGCGACATTGGTCGGGGGCGGCGACATTGGTCGGGAGCGGCGACAATGGTCGGAGCAGGCGACATTGGGCGGGGGCGGGGGGAGACATTGGCGAGGTCGACAACATTGGTGGGGCGACAAAATTGGTGGAGCGGCGAGTAGGGGAATAAGAAAAAAAACCTATGCAAATGAGTAGAAGAATAAGAAAATTTATGATCAAATGAAAAAAAAACATACAAATGAAAGGTATTTTGGCATTAAAATGTTACACCATGGTTGGGGGGTATTTTGGGGAGACAAATGTTACACTATGGCTCTTTTAGAGTTTGCTTATAGTATAAAGATTTCAAGTCTTTTTTGGTGTGCTGTCTATCCCTCCCTTATTTAACATACCTAGTGATTAAACTCTCATAATGTTTAATAAGTGCTTCTAATGAATTCTTTTGTATGTGTCCAAAGTCCTAATCATCTTATTACAACTTATATAATTTTTATATTTTATTTATTGTGTTTTTTTTCTATTTTAAAAAGATATCTTTATCCCTTCAATTCTTATTTGCTTTTGTATTTGATTAGACATTTTATAGGGATGTCCAATGATAAGTGTGATGTCCCTTCAATTCCTATTTAATTTTGTATTTGATTAGACATTTTTATAGGGTTGTCCAATGATAAGTGTACTGTCCCTTCATTCCTCTCTGACAGGCACACAAGATATTGTCTATTTTGAGTTTGAATGAATTATGTTACTCATTTGGCATCCATTGATTGTAAAGAAAACAACATAGGCACACAAAATGATATGAACTTCAAGTTAAAGCACACAAGAGCATTACTTTCCCTTGAATAGACAAATCTTGTACAAGAAAACCCCATGCTATTGCCCTCGCCAACGAAGTTAAAGTTTTTGATTTGAATGAGAGTTTGACAAATGATGTATCCACCACAATTTCAATCCCCTATCAAAGCCGATGATTCGGCCCAAGTTATTCATACGATTTATGGCTCCTACTCGTCATAAAACCTTCATTTCTTGTTGAGCAAAATTCAGAAGCAAGTTTATGCTTGCTTGTAGGATCAAGCGCACACATATCTAGTTAATAAGCTCAAACTTAAGTAAAGAGCACATTGTGTCATAAATTCAAATGAGGAATGCTAGACACCAACATCACCATAGCTCTGCGTGATTGAGAGCCCTAAAATGTCTGAAGAACTTTCATTTGACAGGGAGCGATCGAGGAGCGAAGTCAAATGTCAAGGGCTCTCAAATCAAGGAAATGATACCAAGTAATGTGGAAATATTACCAAGTTATTACAAAGGAAATAACCTTTTTCAGTATATTATAACAGGAATTTCAGTCATACTCATCATGTTAAACCAGATGTTATTATTGTGAACCAAAGAACAAGTATGAAGTTCAAATAACAATAACAAGTCCTCAAATGCCAAACCAGTGAAGGGGGTTATCTATTCCTGTAATCAAAACCAGTAATATACCCTGTAAATTTGGAAATTTACAAATTTCACCCCGTCTTTTGAAATTACAGAAAACTCTCCCATTAGTTCAAATTTCATAACACAGCAACACTTAATCTTTTATCCCACTATAGTGGGATCGGCTATATGAATCTTTTGCCGTCATTGTGCCCTATCTTGTGAGTTAAATTTCATAACATTCAAATATAAAAATATCTCCATTAGAGGGAGCTCCGAGGATATTTTGCGCAATGTAAATTCAAAAGGGAGGTTTTTGTCATGTCAAAAGATAGAGGGGTGCAACATGTAATTATGCTAACTGGTTTGATAATTAATAACATAATATTATCAGAACTTAACATTGCTAGTAAGCTTAGGCTCTGTTTGGTGGGACTTATTTTCACCGGTCAAGCGGTTACGACCGCATGAACCGGACCATAATTAAGGCCCGGTTCATGCGGTTGTAACCGTTTGACCGGTGAAAATAAGTCATCCCAAACGGAGCCTTAAAAGCAAAAAAAAAATGTTAACCAGCTTAGAACACACTGTTTTAGGCTTCGTTTGGCACAGTAGTGGCGGTCGTAAATATCTCCATGGTGACTGTTTTAACCAGCTCAAAACGTCATTCGTTAAGGATCACTTAAGAAACATCATCCGTTTGAACATAAAAGTAGATGAAGTTCCTTGGATGCGCGTTAACAAATGACAATTTAATCCCCGTGTTCATGACCGTCACCACTATGTCAAACGGAGCCTTAATTTAGTTGGCGTGAATGGCTTCGGGGCGGCGTTCTTCCTCGAACTGTGGCTTGGGTGTCAGATCAATGAACTGGTTTGATTGGCTTGCTAGATGCGCGATGCTGACTCTGCCCTTTCGTCTGATGTAGTCGGCGACTGCCTTCATTTCCTCGGGAGAGATGTATATATATTTTCCGCGATCATCCATGACACCCGTTAGCCTCCCTGATATGCACAGTTAGAATTTAGCCAGAAGATAAGATCGAATTTTGGTTCATCGAGCTTGAATCGAGCCAATGAGCGGAAATAATTTTAAGAAAACGATTTAAATGTCTCGATTCAAATACGAGCCGACTCGAAAGCAAACCCTTTACAACCCCGAGCCTCCTGACCTGGGTTGTGTAGGTTCGAGCAAATTTATAACCGAGACCGTGTTATCTATAGAGCTTAGTTACCCAAATTTTCCAACTCCAGTATTCTGTTTATGCAGTCCTGAAAAACCATCAGAAAAGAAGATTAAGATAACAAAGCAAAGCGCTTGTGATTAATAACTCTAGAACAAATGAGCAAAAATTCAAGTGATAGCTGTTCAATTCTCTAAAAACCTCAATATTGAATATTAGAGATAAAGAAGCCACATAAACCCCCCATCTATGGTGAGATATAGGCCATGGTTTTCCGCACGGTCGTATATGCGCCCCCGGATTTCCACGGAAATCCAGTGGATCACGATCGCACAGAGGCCTCCACGGTCGCTTTTTTTATGGATTATCCGTAACAAATAATATGGGTCCACCAGGTAAGCCAGTAAGATAATGGGGAATCAGCTTCATCTTCAAGAGGGAAGTTTTCCGAATCACAACTAAGGCTCCTAAATGACTGCTCCATGATAAAGTAGGTAGGGGTGCCGAGACAGCCGAGAGGCTTAAGAAGTCGGTTACATTTTTTTAAGAAGAAATGGTAAAAGCCCCAGATGAAAAGCCCACTCTTGAAGCCCATGTACATTCTCTTTAGTCTCACATCATAGGATTGAAGTTCTCTCCTCCTCTCTCTTCTTATATAATTGTATGCATATATGTACCCAAGCATGATAAAGTTTGAGAAATTAATAAAATTTGGATTATTTTCTCTCATGAGCTCTTCTTTACCGTTGTGGGCTTGCTTCGTTGAAGGGTTGTTGGGGGCGGAGATACAAGGGGCAAGCCCTAGAATGGTAGCGGAGATGAGAGGAAGAAACCCTAGAGGGTGGAGGAAGGAGAGAGGAACTTAGAGAGAGAGGGAGAGGAACTTTAGAGAGAGAAAGGAAACTTCATAATTCATTGCTTGAAAATCAAATACATGAGAAAGGTCTATTTATAGGACCCCGGGTGGCATACCCGTAATTACATAAGATGTATAAAATATTAAAACACTTAAACATTATGACAAGTCAAATAACTAGGACTCAATACACACGACGAGATAATAAGATAACTGACGGAGGACCATAACACGTAACACTCCACCCGTCCATCAATTTGAGCTTGTCCTCAAGCTCAAACTCGAGTAGGATGTGCGACTTCTCTGGCTCTTTGATCTCGCGCCAAAATAGGGCCCTGTAGTGTGTCGCGGTGGAATGGGCAGTAGGGCGTAGCGGTGGCGCCGGCGAAAAGAAAATCGGCTGAAGCCAGGGGTTTGGTTGGTCTGGTGAAGTGGTGGGGAGTAGCAACAACAAGGATGGCGGAGGAGCGACGACCGGTAGCAGGAGGGGATCCGTCGGGGTCACCGAGGCTCGGGCGGGCAGAAAAGGCGGCACAACAGCCGATGGTGGCGACAAGGAAGGGGTCGGCGGAGCAAGAGCAAAACAAGGCGGTGACGACGGCGATGGAGGTGGTTGTGGCGGCGACGATGGCAATGGCGGCGGCGGTGGCGGCGAGGACTGCGGCGGCGGCGGCGGCGGCGGCGGTGGCGGCGAGGGACGGCGGAGACGGCACAAGCTGTGCGGGCTGGGAGAGTGGGACCGGTAAGGGAGGGGCCGGTGGCGAAGGAGGCGGAACAGCTGGTGGAGTAACGTCAAAGTAGCCTGAGTGCTCCAATTGAGCAAGCTTGGCATCGAAGCGAGACATGGAGTCCTGAAATGACGTCGACCACTTCAGCAACATCGAGTGGAAGATAGAAGCAGCCGCGGCACTAAGATTGATGTCCATTAAAATGAGTGGATTAATGGATTAATTGAAGGAGGAATTACTTAAGAAATTGCAGAGTTGGGATTGAGATTTTGGTGGACGTGAGAAATCAAAATAATAATAATAAAGGGATCGGTTTGCTGCCCGAAGAAAAGAAAGGATGGGGCTCAAAGCTTGGACGGGATGAGCTCGATAAGAAGGCGTGGAGAATCCCGTTTTCAAGGATTAAATTAAGATGAGAAAGAAGGAATGGCGCAGGGGTGCCAAGGGGCGCTGGGTAGAGGGAAAAAGGCCAAAAAGAAACAGGAGAAGGAATGAGAGAGGTGAGAGGGAAATAAATATAATAATAAAAAAAGAAGGGGGTGGGGAGGTGAGGCGGGGAAATAAATTATAATAATAAATATAATTTTTAAAAAAAGAATTATAATAAAAGAGAAGATAGGAAGAAGGCGTGCAGTGAAAATAAAACCGGTGGTCTGCCCGAGAGGCGTGGATGAAGAGGCGCTGATACAAAAGCGATGGGGTTGATGCGGGAGGAGGATTCTAGCAGCCTAGCACGGGATCGATAGCGATGGCAGCCATCCGCATGTCTCGTGAATCGTTGGTAGTTTTTCTGTCACCACCACCACCATCGGAGTTGGAGTCGTCGCCTCCCCCTCCTTTGATGGTGCCACCACCGTCCTCGGTCGTTCATGGCGCGCCGCCGCCGCCGTCGCCGTCGCCGCTGTCACGACCCGTCTCGACAGGAGTCAGAGTGCGTTTTGAGACGAGCCGTGATGCCACAGGCATGGGCGACAAGAAAGTCATGCCTGCTAAGGCGGATGCAGAGTAGCTGATTATAGTTATTATTGAGAAAAATAGCTTGATTTTTATGCGGAAGCTCTTTAATTCATCAGTGAAAAGAGTTTTAATGCACATGCACTTGGTAAAATTCATGTTTTACAGGCTACTACAATAGTTCTCATGCAGTTATGATTCAATAGAGGGTGCACATGCATTAATTCCAGATTCTAGTACATAAATATTTAAGTAGCCTAGCAGTTGTCCATGATGCCAGAGAAAATGGCTGATTGCAATTATTACATAAAAGAATTAATTGACAGTAAAAGAAATGTAATCATAGAACCTGAAGCTTGATGCTGATCGGGGTCGAGGACCTGGCGGTGCTGCACGAATTCTAAGGCAATTCCAAGACATAAAGGAAAAGCCTCAGAACATTGAAATAAATAGGAGCACAGTAAGAGTAAAGTGCAGTAAGAGAAGCAGAAATATATGAGTGCATCAATTTCTCATAAAACTGTGTTATTCGAGGCAAGCAAATAAAAATGCTAAACAGAACAGGTTAGTTTATTATACTACTTTGGAGTTTAACATTTAGGCGGACCAAGAGATGTTATTAGCGGTAATCAGTGGAAAGTGGAAGTGTTTTATTTGATGCACGTGATTCTGATGCAAGTCTGAACGCAAGGCTTATCAAAATAATTGAGCTTGCTATGGCCATTTGTTGGTTTCCGTTGTCAGTCAAGCGGAAACTCGAGTCAAAGCGTCACATCAATTGAACACTACCCTTCACTGATTGTGTATGACATTAATGACTTCAAAAATTCATGATTTAGGAGATTCGTAACATGTCGAGACCGGATGCAAATTTAGCGATACAACTGTACAATATTAGAGTTCATGAATGCGGCAAGAGAGGACTTGAGTTATGGAGCCACATTCGCTCAATTCTTAGAACAGACCTAAGAAACCAGACAGACGTCAGAAACCGGATTCGATGACAACAGATTTGATGACACCAGATTCTTCGCCACAAGATTCGACGACACGCACAAAACCGGATAAGGAGCAATATATTTAGCAGGTTCAAGTATGTACGAGTAATAGGACCGTCAAACACTACTTTTCTGGACATTTAATATTCCTTTAGATTAATCATTTCTCACACATAAATATCCTCCAAATAAGCTGTATATATGTATATACGAGCATGACACAAATCACCAATCATTTAATTGTAATAAGAAATATTAACTATATCCTTCAAAATAATCATTGTGGATGTTCACATAAACTATAGGTCTCATAATCATCCATCAAATGGGATCCAATTCATGTAAGTGCGAATCCAAATGACACAATTCTAACAATTCTTAATAATTCTCATTAGGGTATTCGTTAATCATTCCAACATATTTCGGTTTATACATCAAACAAGAAAATTCGTATAATTATGAGATCAGACCAAATAATTGAAATTCAATGATTGCAAGGGAGAGAGAGATCTCTACTTGCCTGAAAGAGGCTAAAACTGGCGGCGGCTAAGTGCGCAAGCAAAAACAGAAATCCTGACTGGACCTGTTCAGGAACAATCACAGACAATATTTGATAAATATACCCGACAAGGATCCAAAATGCTAGCACAAATAATTAAACGATACATAACTAAAACGAGAGAGGGCTAAGAAATTTACCTCCCTCATGAGCGAGGGGACGAGAGATACCACGCGGAAACGGAGACTTTGCGATGCTTGAGTTAGGGGAAACCCTAATTCGGAGAGAATTTGGAGTGATTCCACCACTAGGAACGAGGAGGGGCACTGGAAAACACACATACACAAGGGTTAGACGACTACGATAGGGGCAAAAATCATGGATCACAAAATATATGAAATCGGAGCATAATCTTTACAAGAAAACTCATGAAAATCTGGATAGAGATGAACAAGAGTGGAATCTTACCAATAGGAATCAAAACCGGGCCCAAAGAAGAGAGGGAAGGAAACCCTAAACGCTCTTCTTGCAAAATCGGACCAATCGGAGAGGAAAAGGGCTGCCGAGGGAAGGGGAGGCGGCTGCCTTCGCTGATCGACGAAGAGGAGGCCTTGCCGACCCTAGGAGAAAGAGAGAAGGGAGAAGTCGGCCTCTGGAGGAGCAGGAGGCCGCCAGCCCTAGCATCGGAGGGGGGGGGGGAGCTGTCGACCAAAGCAAGACGGGTAGAAGCCGGAGGAGGCGGCGCCTGGAGCAGGAGGAGGCGGCGACGACCTGCGTGCGGCTGGCTGGAGACGGGAGGCAGAAATCGGCTGGATGCGGGAGCCGACGGGATGCGGGAGCGGGTTGCGGCTTCAGCAGGAGACGGGATTTGCGTGTGCGGGCTTGCGGGATTAAAAGAACCGGGGTGGGGGGGGCTCGGGTAGGTAGGAATTAGGTTAGGTTTTTATAATTAATAAAATAGGTTTTTATAAAACCGGGTTGTTACAGCCGTCGTCGTCGTCGCCACCGCCGCCTCCTCTACCGGCTCTTACTCCGCCAACCCCGGCTTTGCCGCCCCCTTCGGCCACATCACCACTGCCACCGCCGTTGTCGCCGTCATCGCCGTCACCGCAAACTCGACTCAAGCAGTCACCGCCACTGCCATGATCGCCGTCATCGCCGCCACCGCCACCATCGCCGCCACCACCGCCGTCACCGCGACCACTCGCCGCCGATGTACCACCTCTCTCCAAGGTGATCGTCCTTCCATCGTTGTCGCCTCCTCTCCGGCCACCTGCCCCGCCGTTGCCGGTCATAGCGCTGCCTCCTCTACCAGCTCTTCCTCCGCCGGCCCCGGCATTGCTGTCTCCTTCGGCCATCTCACCGCCTCGTCTCCTGACTCTTTTCCCGCCGACCCCTGCCTGGCCGCTCCCACCGGCCACAGCACCGCCTATTCTACCGGCCCGTGCTCCGGTGACCCCGACGGACCAATTTATGATGACGACCGTCCTCTCTCCGCGCTCCCTGCTGTTGTCGCTCACCATCGCTCCACCGACCGTGCGAAAACCATTACTTTCGCCGCGCGTCTTTTCACCACCACCGCTACTCGCCGACACCGTCGCTGCCGCTACACCCGATCAGACATTATTCTGGCGGGAGATCAAGCTGCCCGAGAAACCGACCATCCACATGAAGTTCGAGCTTGGGGACAAGCTCGATGTCAAGGACGGATGGAGTGTTACGGATCCACCGTCAGTTATCGTATGTTATTATTATTATATGTTGAGTCGTTTTGTATAGAATCGTTATTATCGAGTCGAGTCGTACTCTTAGCGTCGTAGTATTTTAATATTCGCGCGTCTATTGTGGTATTTACAAGTATGTCATTATGAGTTCTATTTAAGGGAATTTATGGGGGTCATTGTAATCAAGCAAGAAATTAATCCAAGCTCTTTTTATCTCTCTAACTTCTTCTCCCTCTCTCTCTAGTTCTTCTCTTCTCATCCCTTCCTTTTTAGGATTTTCATCATCTCCCATCTCCTCCACCATTTTTAGGGATTTAATCTCTTGTATCCTCCACCCGCCGCTCTCCGGCAACCCACCAAAATAGGCTCCTAACATTTACATGGTATCAGAGTCAGCGGTCTTCTGATTTTTTGCTGCCCGCTGTTCTTTTGGTTTGAACTTCTCTAACCGCATCTCTTGTGCAAATTGGTACTGGGCGGCCTATGTATTTCTACTTGCAGCTTCGGGTGCGGCTTCTCTTGGCTCTGTATTTCCTGTTTCTGTTGTTCCTCAAGTGGCCTTTTATCGGTTTTTCTTCCATGTGGGTCCCCCTACTTTCCCCTGCGGTCAGCGGACTGGCTAGTCTGTTCACGCGAGTAGCCGACTTCTTCCCTCTATTCGCGATCTGGTCGCGGTCTGTCTGCCACTACTCTATTCGCGGCTTCCTATATTTGCGGCTTCTCTATTCGCGCGTCACCATTCTCCTCTATTCACGGCTTCCTGTATTCGTCATGACTTGCTCTATTCGCGGTCTCCTCTATTCGCTGAAAGCTTAGTTGTGTTTCCCGCCTGATTTGGCGGCTTGCCCGTAGCTTGCCCTTGCTACCTGACCCTTTTTTGTTGTTCCTGTGACTGTCTGGCCGCAAACCTCTCTTCCTTGTCGCTTGGTGTTCTCTGTTCGCCACGGACTGTTTCCCTCTGCTCGCTAGTCGCGTGTTGCTGCTTCTTCTCACAGATCGTGTGCTGCTCTTTCTTCTCTAGTCGCAGCTCTTCTACTTGTTGCGAACCCGTCTAGCCGTTGCGAGCTTTGCCTCCTGCGAACTCCTCTACCTGATGCGAGCTTCTCCGCGGCTTGCTGCTCTTCTCTACTCTACTCGCCAGCCCGCCCTCTTCTATTCGCCAGGCCGCTCTTCTCTTGACCGTCTATCCTCTTGTTGTCATGGACTCAACGACCGCTTCCTCTCATCTCGCTCATGTCACTGCTCCTCCTGAAGTTCATGATGAACTTTGGATCACCACCATCTCTCTCAGCGGGAAACAAAATTATGGAATGGGTGCATTTCGTTTGTCGTGTTATACAGACCAAATGTCTTCTTCATCATCTTACTCGGGACACTCCCACTGTCCCCACCGACGAATAGTTCTGTGATGACGGTCGGGTCCAATCCTGGATCTTCAATTCCATGGATACTGAGCCATACTGAATGGTCATGTATCATGAGATGGCCAAGGCGATGCGAGAGAAGCTTCAATCTCTCTACACCGGCAAAGACAACTTACAATAATTATTTGGCATCATCTCTGCGCTTCAAACACTGGACCCGTGGGCAACAGGCGATTTGACTTCCTTTGTTGCCAAAGCCAAAACTCTGGTGGAGGCCTGGATACAGCATCAACCTCCCTCCACAGATCTAGATACACAACTGGCACAAAAGGAAGCTGTTGGGATTGCTATGATGATGACCCGTGAACCTCTCATCTTCACAGTATCAGGACTCAGATTCTTTCCTCTTCTACAATGCACTCTCTGTCTGATATATGGTATATGCTGCTCAAGGTTACTCCACCATCCGAGGTCCCTGGAAATTTCTCTTCGGCTCTCCTCCAGCAGCCCCTTCTATTTACTCCTGCTCCTCCAGCTCGTGGTTCTTCAGCTCGAGGAGGTCACCTCACGTCTCAGGGACGAGGACGTGCTGGGTGTTCTACTTTTAAATGTGCTTACTGTGGTCGAGATGGTCATCTTGAAGTCACCTGCTACCACAAGCATGGTCTGCCTCCACATCTTACTGCTACTACCGCTGCTCCTCATCCCACCGCTTCAACTCCACCAGATTCTAACTCCTCTACCCAGCAAGATATCAACGCTCTCTGCACCCAGCTTCAACAGCTCCAAGGAGTTATTAGTCGCTCGTCTGGTTCTGTTGTGTCTTTCTCCACTGAAGGTATATCATGTTTCTCCCATAGCCCCCACTGGATTGTGGACTCGGGTGCTACCCACCATATTACCTCCCAAAAACCACCTCAGTACATACAGTTTGCCTATCCCAAGTTCATTATTGTAGCAAATGGCAACACCACTCCGGTTTTTGGCGTTGCTGATCTACGACTTACCCCAACTCTCTATCTCCTCGGTTCTTAATGTTTTGGGGTCACCTTTCAATCTGCTATCAGTTATTCGTCTTACTCAGGAACTTGATTGTTGTATAACCTTCTCTCCTTCCTCCTTTGTTGTGCAGAATCGCCAAACGCGGAATACCATTGGTAAAGGGCGGCTGTCGAATGGGCTTTATCACTTGAATGTTTCACCTACCATCTCACTGCAGTCTCCTCTGTTGATTGACATCGTTGTCTTGGACATGCTCCCCTCTCGATTCTCAAGAAAGCTCTTCCTGATATCTCATTACAAAAGTTTACTTGTGAATCTTGTATCTATATCAAACAACATCGTACTTTTTTCTCCTAAATGTACTCGGAGTGATACTCTTTTATCTTTAGTGCATTTTGATATTTGGGGGCCTTATAAAATCCCTAGTGTTTTTGGATATCACTATTTTGTTACCTTTATTGACAATTACACGCGTCTCACCTGGTTATATCTAATTCGTGATCGTACTGAACTTATATCTATTTTTGTGCATTCATTACTGAGACGTGTACGCAGTTCTCTGCTACCTTAAAGATAATTCGCACCGACAATGCTCGTGAATATACTAGCTGCATCTTCTCTAATTTATGCACCGAGTTTGGAATTATACATCAAACCTCGTGTGCTTATACCCCCCAGCAAAACGGTGTGGTCGAGCGAAAAAATCGTCACCTTCTTGATGTCGCTCGGTTACTCATGTTTCAAATGCAGGTGCCCACACAATATTGGAATTTCACTATTTCTGTTGCATGTCATCGCATGCCCTCCTCCATGCTAATCGCATGCCCTCCTCCGTGCTCGACTTCGCGTCTCTGCTTGGTCTCCTTTTTCCCTCAAAATCTCTGTCCTCTTTCACGCCTCGTTTCTTTGACTGTATATGTTTTGTCCACACTCTTGGTCCGCCTACTGACAAGATTGCTTCTCGCGCCACCAAATGTATGTTCGTCTGCTACTCCCGCACTAAGAAGGATTATGTATGTTACTCTCCTACTGATGGCAAGCTGATCGTTTCAACTGATATAACTTTTCATGAGAATCAACCATTTTAGAAAGATTGCCTTCAATCTTCCAAGATTTGAATAAGCATCACTACCAATGCTAAAAACATAGTGTATTTGATGCATATCTACTTTATGAGTTTGTAGGGCTCTTGGTAGAAATGGTTAAAGGAAAGCTGATCTATACAGCTGAGATAGCTTATAGTTCTCAGCTACATCTTGAGATAATGGTCCATACCGCTGAGAGCCACTGATCTCAGCGTCAAAGACAATACCGCTGAGAATAAAGGTTCGCCTCAGCGGTACAGTTGAGAAGATTCAATTGCAGCCGCTGAAAGCCACAGGTCTCAGCACCAAGTCTAATTCCGCTGAGAATGGGATGAATACTCAGCGTTACAGCTGACACGATTCAAATGTTACCGTTGAAGCCCAGATTCCTTGGCGGAAGTCAACTTTGGCTCTAGCGCCGAAAGCAGGGTTAAGATATTCTATTCTTACCCATGTTTTGACAAGACATTTTCTCAAGACCGTTGCAGTGTGTCAAGGATATATAGATGCAGTTCCAGGTCAATGGAACAGTGTCGTTGCTAGAATTCGTAAAATCACATGCGGCGCACTGCTTCCTGCAATCTGCAAGATAGTTATTCCTGGAGGCTTTCTGAAGAACAAGTTGAGTCAATCTAGACTCATTGCCAGGTCTTCTTCCTAAAGAAGATCAAAAAGAAAAACCTTTGATCTGCACTTTCTGAAGAGATCTTTGAATCAAGAGCTGCTTCAAGTGAAAGTTTATTCAAGCAGTGAACAACTGAAGGCTCGGTTTTTAAGGACAATCTTTTGAGTCCTTCAGTTGTAGTTTTACACAAACATTTAATTCTGTATGATCTTGTATAAGATCTGAGTTGTAAGGCTATTTTCTGATCTGTAGGGGTGTTGACCCTGAGGTAGGACTGTCCTCTCAGTCTGAGTTGTAGGGTTGTGCACCCAGCCTAAGCTGCAGGACTTCTTGTTTAGTCTGAGGTAGGATCTTGTGAAGATCTGAGATAGGAGACCAGTTGGGTCTCTGAGTTGTAGGAGGTGGAGCACTCTGAGGTAAGATTGGTTGCCTGAGGTAGGGTCAGGGAGGTCTGAGAGATCCTGAGGGGTCTGTGTTGTAAGATCAAGGAGCTGAGTTTCTTGGAGGAGATTACCTTATCTAGCATACTTCTAAAAAGATGGTGAGGGAAAGTGGATGTACTCAGACCTTGAGGAACCACTATAAATGTTGTGTTTTTTGTGTGTGTGCGCTTAATCTGTTCTAAATTTATTCTAATTGTTGTAATTAGAAAAGAAACCATTAAAGTGCAAAGACCACCTATCCCCCCCCCCTCTAAGTGAGTTAGTTTATCCATATAACAATCTATCAAACCGCTTTACTCCTCTCCTTCCACACCGTTTCTACCTTCTCATATCACTTGTACGACTGTCCCTGTCACGACTCTGTCACTCCCACTTCTTCCTCCACCACTCTCAGTGCCAGCACTACCTCAACCGCCTCTTTGTGTTTATACTCGTCGTTCTTCCAAGACTGATGCCCTACAGCATCTCCCATGTACCAGCGTTATCCTGCGGCCCGCCGATCCAGCATCAACCTCCATGGCTCATCTCTTGGCAAATTGTGTATCATTACATCAGCTCTCTCCTCCACTCCTCAAATTTGTCATCTCTCTTTCCTTCATTTCTATTCCTAACTCTTTGCAGGAGACTCTTCAACATTCGGGGTGGCGTGCGGTCATGGATGACGAAATGACTGTCCTCTGGGCTAACCAGACCAGAGATCTGGTTCCTCTTCCTCCCGACCAGTCTTGTGTCAGTTGTAAGTGGGTCTTTGTTATCAAACATGCTCCAGATGAGACTATTGAGAGCCTGAAAGCTCGCCTCGTGGCCCGGGATTTCACTCAACAACAAGGCCTTGATTATGATGAAACATTCTCACTGATCGCCAAGTTAAATACGTACGAGTCCTGATCTCCATAGTCGTGTATCGTAAGTGGCTCTTACATCAGTTGGATATTAAAAATGTTTTTCTCAATGGAGACCTACTTGAAACTGTTTATATACACCAACCTCCTAGATTTGAGATCACGGGGGAGTCTCATGTATGTCTTCTCTGAAAGTCTATATATAGTCTCAAACAGTCTCCTCGCGCTTGGTTTGACAAATTCAGTAAGGTTGTTCGTGAAGTTGGCTTTACACGGAGCTCAGGTGACTTCTCCCTCTTGACTCGTCATCAACCAACAGACACTGTAATTCTCCTTGTGTATGTTAATGATATTCTAATTACGGGCGACGAATCCACGAGGATATAAAAAATCAAGCAACATTTAAACTCAGCATTTCAGACGAAAGACCTGAGAAATCTTTGATACTTCCCTGGGCATGAGGTCGCAAGACGACCTGATGATATTGTCTTATCCCAACGGAAGTACTGTATTGCTCTTTTTTAAGAGGCCAGCTCCTCAGGGTGCAAACCTATGGACACTCCTATGGATATAAATCACAAGTTTTTGCACATGGTTCTGACTCTGACCCACTACTTACAAATCCAAAGTACTATCGACGTTTGGTGGGGAAGCTGATTTATCTTACGGTTACACGACCTGATATTTCATTTGTTGTTGAGGTTGTAAGTCGATTTATGCAAGCTCCTCGGGCATCTCATCTCCAAGCCGTTGAACACATTCTCAGATATTTGAAGATTACTCTAGGACAAGGACTTGTGTACAAACCATCTCCCTCTCCATCTCTTGTTGCGTACTCTGACGCTGACTACGCAGGTTCTTTTGAAGATAAGCGTTCCACAACTGGCTTTTGGACATACTTCGGTGGACACCTTATTACCCGGCGTAGTAAGAAGTAGTCTGTTGTTGCTCGCTCGTCTGCTGAGGTCGAGTACCATGCTATGGTAGCTATTGTATCTGAGCTCACCTGGCTTGAGAGTGTTCTTAATAATTTGAGACTCAAACTCTCCTCTCCGGCGACTTTGTTTTGTGATAGTCAAGCAGCTATACATATTGCCAAAAATCATGTATTTCATGAGCGAACCAAGCATATTGAAGTTGGTTGTCACTTCATTCGGGAGAAAGTTAAATCAAAGAAGTTAGAATTAAAGCATGTCCTTGCTACAGAGCAAGTTGCTGACATCCTCACTAAAGCCCTTTCTCGACCATTATATCATCAGTTCTTATCCAAAGTTTTTGGTGCCTACGACTTGTATGCTCGAGCTTGTGGGGGAGTGTTAAGAAGAAATAGTAAAATCCCAATATGAAAAACCCACTCTTGAAGTCCATGTATATTCTCTTTAGTCCCACATCATAGGATTGGAGCTCTCCTCCTCTCTCTCTTCCTATATAAATGTATGCATACATGTACCCAAGCATGATAAAGTTTGAGAAATTAATAAAACTTGGATTATTTTCTCTCTTCAGCTCTTCTTTACACATTTAAAAGAATGTGTAATAGCGCAGCAATCATGCCCTGAATATGAATGGGGCTAAACGATCTGCCAAGTCATGGTATGTAAAAGTGCATCGGCAAAGGGAGCCTTCCTTCTTAGAGGGAGCACCTGCGCAAGCACGTGCAAATGAAATGGAAGCGAGAAAGTTAACATAAACATTAGTAAGAACCCAATAGCCCGAAAACCCAAGGATTCCTCCGCAAGCGATTTTTTTGTTTCTGGTCATTATCAGCAACCTTGACAATAATACACTGTGGGGTGCGGCGGTGGAGAGAGGGGAAAACGAGATAATAGAAAACTCTAAGGAAGGGTTCCATGGCCAGCCCTAGGCTTCAATTTTCATTTCCAAAATCCAAAGTTCCAAGATGAAAAACACAATACGATAATGTGGGATTGATATACCCCCACATAATGGCAAATGCGTAAATAACAGAAAATGAAATAATAAGATAATCAAGCATGACAAGTCATGTTACTATCCCTCCGCCCGTAATACACGCGGCCTCGACATCTAACTTCTTCACTCTCGAATATACCTGCCATGTTGTTGAGTCTCCCTACTGTTCCGCTCTGTCCTCCGTAACAATACTTCAATCTAGAAAATTTGCATTGTCCTCAAGACAAAACTCTGGAAATTGAGTGCGGAAGTCGTTGCGCTCCACCCACATGGCGTCGGAATGAGGTGATGCTTCCAAGCCAACAAAACTTGTTCCCGACCACGACCATCCACGGTGACGGTCTTGCTGTCCAAAATCAATTCGGGCAAGTAGACCGTGGTGCCGTCTGAGGCAATATTTTGTGGAAGCATCTCCTCGATGGAATGATCGCCCGCCACCCGCTTGAGCTGAGAGACGTGGAAAATTGGCTGGATCCGGCTAGAGGCGGGAAGGCAAAGGCAATCTCCTGAAAAGGGTTATAGGACAGGTGGAAAGCTTCGACTGGCCACGGTGAACAACCGAGGACTAGCAGTATGGATGTAGCTTGACGAAAACCGATTCCCCCCTGTGAAACTGGAAGTGTTGGCTGCGCTTGTTGGCGTGGTGAAAATTTTTTATTTTGCCTTGTGGAGGTGGGTCTTCAATACCCTTAGAGTTTCATCCTGTTCCGTGAGCAAGGTGTGTACGGCCCCGACGTGACACTTCCTTGGGAGATGTTGAACAATGGTGGGCAGAGGTCGTCCGTAGACAGCTTGAAATGGGGTCATACAGGAGGAATGGTGGAAGGAGGTATTGTAAGAAAACTATGCCCATTCCAGTCACTTGCTCCAATCTCATGATCAATCGGAGGTAAAGCACCGTACGTCTCCAGGCAGTGATTCAGGACTTCAGATTGGTCATTTGTCTGAGGGTGATAGGCTGAGCTCATTCGCAATTGCATTCCTTGGAGCTTGAATAGCTCCAACCAGAAGGCACTCATGAAGGCCGGGTCACCGTCGCTAACAATCAAATGCGGAAACCCATGGAGTCCCACAACTCCAGTGATGAAGGATTCCTCCACCACTGGTGCCGAGAACGGATGTCGCAGGGAAATGAATTGGTCGTACTTGAACAAACGGTCTATCACTACAAAGATGTAGTCATACCTGGAGAAGCATGTTGTCTAAGTCCTTCCAAATCATCTCGGGTATATGTAGGGGTTGTAGAAGACTCCCGGGAAAAGTAAGACTTGGAATGTTGGCAAATCAAACAGGCGGCGGCATAGTCCTCCACGCAGCGCATCGTGCCTTTCCAATAGAGTGTCGTTGCGAGGCAGAGGTAAGTTGAAATGCTCCAGCATGGCTGACTGTCGGTGTAGCATAGTACTCAGCGAGGAGGTGTGAAATGATGGTGGACGAAGCAAGAGGACCATGCGGCCTCAATGAAATAACCATCCCCCAACAAGAGTATACAGAGGGCACGCGGAGGCATCAATCCGTGGGTGGTCAATGATGGCTATAAGAGGTGTGTCGTCCACTAACTCGCTCTATAGTGTGTCCACTTCCTGCCAGACCGGGCATGACATGGTGGTCAGCTCGGCGGAGCCGGATTGGCGAGAAAGCACGGCCGCCGCTAAATTAGTTTTGCCCGAAGAGAACTCGACTGTGAAGTCATGGTCCAACACTTGTCCATCCAAACTAGTTGTTATGGAGTGGTCATATTCTAGCTAAGAAGATATCACAAGTTGTGACGATCCATGCGAACGACAAAGTATCTCCCTAGCAGGTAGGGCCGTCGGTGCTGCACCGTGAAAACGAGCGTCATCAACTCATTCTCATAGGCAAAGCGGGAATGGATGGTCGCGGAGGACCTATTGAAGTAGGCTATGGGGCGGCCGACCTACATGAGGAGCGCCCTCACGCCGATTCCCAAGGCATCGCACTCCACTGTGAATGGATGAGAGAAGTATGGCATGGCCAGTATCGGAGTTGTCACCAGGGACTGCTGAAGAACTGTAAATGTGGCGTCCGCCTCTAGGGACAAGTAGAAGGTGGGTCTGTCTGACTTGCGGAATAGGCGTGTGAGAGGTCAGGCCAGTTTGTCGTAGTCGTGGATGAAGCAGCGATGGTAATCGGTTAGGTCGAGGAACCCTCGCATCTTCCGAACAGAGGTGGGTGTGGGCCACTGTAAAACTAAGTGATCTTGTCGGTGTTCATGGCTACCCCTTTTGCTGACATGGTATGGCCCAGGTAGGAGATTTGGCGTTGACCAAACACATTTCTTTCTATTGGCAACAAGAGAATATCACTGCAATGTCTCCAAAGTAGACACCAAATGACGCAGATGGTCCTGCCATGTTAGACTGTAAACAAGTGTGGCATCAAAGAACACAAGGACATACTTACGAAGCACCGGACGAAAGATGTCGTTCATGGTAGCTTGGAAGGTAGCGGGGGCATTGGTTAGGCCGAATGACATAAACTAAAAACTCATAATGCTCTCCATGTGTGCAGAAGGCTGTTTTTGCAATGTTCCCGGCACGGACTCAAATTTGATGATAACCCGAACGAAGATCGATCTTAGAAAAATAGGTGGCTCCGCACAACTCGTCCAGGAGCTCCTGAATGGCGAGAATCAGATATTTGTCTGCCATGGTGGACTTGTTGAGGGAACAATAGTCAACACTGAAGCACCAACTGCCATCCTTCCGCGCTATCAGCACCGAACTTGAGAAAGGGCTCGCATTGAGACATATCAAGCCAGCTATAAGCATGTCAAAGATGAACCGCTCAATCTCGCTTTCTGGACATGCCCGTAGCGCTATGGGCAAACCGTAATGTCTCGGGCGTCATCCTGTAGTGAAATGCGATGGTTGGTCAGCCATTACGAAGAAAGACTGGGAAGGCCTCGAACATGGGCGCGGAGGTTAGTAGGAGGTAGGAGAGCTCAGGCGATAATGGAGCATGACCAGGTGGAGGAATGTCCGCCTCCGCAATATAGATTTGCCACAGTCCCGGAAGTTGATTGAATGAGTACAATGGGCAGCCCGTGAGGAGACAGTGGCCCATTGAAGGGCGGAATCGCCCAGGAGAGTGCACGGGCAGTTGACCCACTGAAAAGTCATGTGCATAGAAGCACAGTTATGGTTGACGCCTCCCACAGTCTGCAACCATAATATGCCCAAAATAAAATCCACCCCTCCTAGGGGAAAACATAAAATCTGTGGAGCTATAATCCCCCAACTGAAACGGAAAGTTGCGACAAAGTCCGTCCGTCAAAGATCGGCGATCGTCCCCCAAGTAAACCAAGTAAATTGTTGTCGTATCAGGAGACAGCTGCAGGCGAGTCACTGAGTCGACAAAGACAAAGTTGTAGCTGACACCACTGTCAATCATCACCACCACTGGAGTTCCCCGAAGAAGCCCCTGAGTGAGAAGTGAGAGAGGTCCATCTGTGGGAGGGCGGTCATCGTCCGGTCCATCGCGGTGGGCTCCGCAAGCACTATGGAATCAAAGTCCTCGGCCGTGCTTTTGTCCTCATTTTCACCCATGAGAAACCGCAACTCCTTAAGCACGCAATCATGTGTAGGAGAATACAGTTACTTGCAACGAAAACACAAGCCCTTTCTACACAGATCATTGTACTCGTGTGAGGATAGGCGGTTAGGAGTCGGGGCCAAGGAGGTCGAGGAAGGGGTGGCGGTTTGGCCGATTGTGCTTGTGAAACAGCCAAGTCTCCGGGAGAAGACCGGGAAGGGCCGAGGAATTGAACGTGGCGCGGGATGAAAAACTGGGGGCGGGCGAAGGAGCACACGACCGGTCGGCAGGCCGGATGGAGAAGTCTGCTTCCACTAAGCGGGCGACCTCCATAGCATCAGAGACGTCACGGGGGTGGTGAGTGTGGAGGCGGAAGCGGATGTGAGATTGGAGACCTTGAAGGAAGAATCCCATGTATTGATCCGGAGGAAGGCCAAGAATGTGGTTGGCGAGCTTGATGAAGTCGTCGATGCAGTGGTCCATCGAGGAGGATTGGCGGAGCGCACATAAGCTTTTCACGACATTGTCATAGCGGTGGTCGTATTGTTTGATAAGTGCCAACTTGAGATTCGTACAAGAGAGGGTGACAGAGGATTTGCGGAGCCATCAAACCCAATGCGACGCCGACCCATCAATGGCGAGGAGCATCAAGGAGACCTTCTGGGCTTTCTGGGTGCCATGGACGTCGAAAAACTGTTCGGCCTTAGTAATCCATTTGAGGGGATATACCCACTAAAATGTCAAACTTCGAGTGCGCGGGGGGTGGGGGTGGGGGGGAGGTGGGGGCAGATAGTTGGTAGCACCGCTGAGAGAAATGTTGGTAAGGCGCAAGTCTGTCTTGAAGTTATCAGAGGGAGGAGTTGGCATAGATTTTCCAGGCATGAGGAGGTAATATGAATTTGCATAATCGTAGAGATCAGTCGCAAGGATGCGGGGAGGTAATTTGGCATCCAGTCACTATCTGGGAGCTCTCTAACACTGATGTTTGGGAGCAGTTGCAAACATTATTTTGGACCTCTATTTTGGGTCTCTATTTTGAGAGCTCGTCAAGGTCCCTGTTGGGAGCAGTTACTCTTAGAGCAGTGGAAGGCCAACAAGAGGTCGCAGCTCGTGGGAGATCAGCTACGAGGATCACTGAGAGAAGTTACTCAAGATATTTGTAACGCCCCGGTCTACTATGGGTGCGCTATAGGCTTATCAAATCTATGGAGAGGGGTTGGAGTCACTGGTTTGTAGGCCTATAGCGCACCCATAGTAGACCAGGGCATTACGACATCAACAAGAGATAACAAAACATATTGGAGGCAAATACTCGGTAGATTGTGCTTGAGGTTAATACTGAAATCTGCGTGTGAGATTACGATGGAGGCTAATGTAAAACCTGCAATCGCTGGAAATTAAGAGTTGCAGTCACTGGAGGAATATGTTGAGGTCTCCAAGATTGCTTGAGAATGTTACATTGAAGAAGCCACACGCATGCATGCACAAGGCATTCCCCGAGGTCTCGCCGAGTCCAATTCAACAGGAGAAGTTGCGTACCACGGACATTTGACGCAAAAAAAATCATGACTTCTTCGATTGAGAAAAAAATTTGTTCTGTGATAGGGCAGACAGGAAGAGGCGAGCTTGCATTATTTACCATGCTCAAATAAGAAGAGTAAAATATATGCTTTTAAATGAGAATGCATACATGTAAATGTAGGAGCCTTTAACCTCACTAAATTCATGGAATTGTAGCCCATGTGGGAGCGCATATACCTATACAAATACCACTGTTTAAAATGTCATTTGCCATGTCTACTGACATATCAGTTTTAAGGATAAAACAATATTTTTTTAGTAAAAAAATAGATTATGTTCGTAAAATATAGGCCGGCATACCCGATATTTCCAAAATTGACTGGCAAGATTTTTGAACATATCGTCCACCATTTTTTGTTATGTTAGCAGATTAGTTGTGTATGTTTAAATAAATTTTATGTATTATGTTTAAATCAATTAAACTAATTGTTTCATTCTTTTTAATATCTTATTCTTACAAACAATTCTGTATAATTATTTTACACTATTTTTTCTTATTTCAAATTACAAAAAATAATAAAAAATTCAACATATTTATTAGTTCATTATTATGTCTTTTACATAATTTTGTTATGCTAGCAAAGACTTATAGTAAATTAAGAATATTTAGCTTTTAAATCTTCTTTATTTATTATAAATTTAATGTATTGGTTTGTGCTTGAATATAATTTTTTTATACTCATTGAATTTTTATTAACTCTATAATGAAACAAAAGACAATCACTTGAACTTGAAAATTTTAAAAAAATCAGAGGAGTATAGGAACTTAACGTTTTATCGTAAAATTCAATTATCAGAGATAAATGATGCTCTAATGAAGATGAAAAATGAAAAGGTGGTTGGGCCAGACGATATACCCATCAAATTATGGAAATTTCTAGTGAATCAAGAAATTTTTTGGCTTACATGTTTTTTTAATAAGATACTGAAGTCAAGGAGAATGTCAGACTAATGGAGAGAAAGTATCTTGGTACATTTGCATAAGAACAAGGGAAATATACAAAAATGTGGTAATTACAGAGGAATTAAATTGATGAGTCATACCATGAAATTATGGGGAACGAGCAACAGAAAGAATAATAAGACGGGCGACTAACATCTCAAAGAATCAATTTGGATTCATGTCAGGGCGGTCGACCATGGAAGCTATGCATTTCTTGAGGAGACTCATTGACAACTACCAAGAAAGAAAACAAGATTTGTATATGTTGTTTATCGACCTTGAGAAGGCTTATGATAGAGTTCCAAGAGAGATCTTATGGAGAGTCTTAGAAAAGAAAGGTGTAAATGTATCATACATTGACATAATCAAAGATATGTATCAAATTCAGTGACAAGGGTGGGAACATCTGGAGGATTAACACAAGAATTCACTATCAATGTTGGCTTACATCAAGGTTCAGTTTTAAGCTCTTATCTTTTTACCCTTATTTTAGATGAGCTCATCGGACATATCCAGCAAGCAATACCTTGGTGTTTATTATTTGCGGATAATATCGTTTTGGTCGATGAGATATGCGAGGGTGTAAACGCAAAACTTGAATCTTGGCAAGACACTTTTGAAAAAAGGGTTTTAGGTTGAGCAAGGCAAAGACGGAGTATATGGAACTTAAATTTAGTAGTGCAAGAAGGACGGATGACTTCGTTATTAAGTTGGGTGATCAAGATATTTCCCGTAGTGAATGTTTTAAATATCTTGGATTGATAGTTCAAAAAGACTGAGGTATTGATAAAAATGCGACACATAGAATCCAAGCGGGTTGATTGAAGTGGAGAGGCGCGTCAGGGATCTTGTGTGATCGTAAAGTACCATTAAAACTCAAGGACAAGTTCTACCGTACTGCGATTAGACCAGTGATGCTCTATGGTTTTGAGTGTTGGGCAGTGAATTGTGTACATGAGCAAAAAATGGGAGTTGCTTAGGTGGATGTGTGTACAAATGAGACTGGATATAATTAGGAATGAATGTATCAGGGATAAGACAGGAGTAGCACCAACTGAAGAGAAGATGTGAGAAGCTCGACTAAGATGATTTGGACACGTACAAAGGAGACCATTAGAGGCACCTGTTAAGCGTTGTGGGAGTCTAGTCACTAGGCATGTCAAACGAGGGAGGAGTAGACCAATAAAGACTTGGAATGAAACTATAAGGAAAGACATGATGTACTTAGGCATTAGTGAGATTATGACACAAGATAGGGCACAATGGCAACAAAGGATAAAGGCTTGAGAGTTGTTGTTGTACTCATTGAATTTATTTTAGAATATACATGGCTCATTGTTATGTTAATTTTTTTACTTTTATAGCATATATAATTATGTTTAGTAGACATTAAAAAAACCTTATTTGTAAGATATGGAAACCCAATATTTTGAAATATTTCGGACATGTTACCGACTTCGACATCTGATATTTAAAAATATAATCCAACATGTTGTCAACATCCAATATTTAGAACCTTGACAAATATACACAGACAGAAATATGAGACTGCATAAATGAAGTTACAGACCAACAAAATTGTCATTGTAATATAGGATACACAAAGCAGCCACAATGAAATAAAGAGACCCCAGGCATGAAAAAGGAAGTAGTAGCCTGAATACTATACACAGCTGTGGAAGGGAGACAAGTACCTGAGTGCGTAACTTGAATTCTGCAGCAAGGTCTTCTAATGGAACACATTTTTGCTTCTGCATAAGAGGCGTGGAGGAAAAATTTAATTGCTAATATAATAATATTCCAGCAATTTTCATTAATAATCTCAAAGTACTTTTTGATCTAGATCTCACGTGCAAATGCTTCTATAGTAAACAAATTAATAACTGGGATGAAGATTTGGAGAAGAAATAATAGCCATAACAGAGAAAAGATGCAATTCTATGAAGTATTCATATAACAGCTTCACCACTTTCACAGGAAGTCATCATAAATATAGAACAACGGAGCTTCCCTCTCGAGCAAGGCCAAAGGAAACCCAAGGTTGAAGTAGTAGAAAGAGATGGCTGTGTCAGATTAATACGAATAAGATTTTCCGGCTGACCCACCTCACAGCAGGGGAGGGCATAGAGCCGCCTCGCCAAGCTAAAGCTTTCATTATTGCACTTAGTATTTTCTTTACGTCCATGGCTTTAGATGACCCACCTCACGGCAGGGGAGGGTCTTCATTATTCCAACTACTTGTCAGGCCCCCCTACGCATCCTAGTGCACAGATGGATGCTCACTTCTCACATGTGATGGTTGGTTCCGATTCTTGTCTTGTAAGAACCTCCCAAAGACGTCTTACCGGATGAGGCGTTCAATTTCATCCTTAAGCTTTAAGCACTCCTCGGTGGTGTGCCATGTTCCTCGCCAAGCTAAATCTTTCATTATTGCACTTTGTATTTTCTTTTCGTCCATGGCTTTAGAGGCAGTTAGGTAATATTATGCATGTGAACATTGTCGCCTATATAAGGGAATGTGGTGTGGAGCATAGACGAGCGACTTTGGGTGGATGACGAGTTCTGGGTCCATTCAGTGCCAATTGACGACTTTCCATATATGACGTGCCTGGATCGACGATCGGACTCCGCAGATGTGTCTGAATTCGCGTTGCGAATCGATTTGATATATTACTTCATTAGTTTGAATTATATTTTGGTGTATTTGGGAGGACCCACCTCTGGCCAATCATAGTCGTTGAAGGTAGGATGCCCTAGCTTTTATTTCATTATAAATATGCTTGTAGTGGGATGGTTTAGGTCATTGCAGAATTTGGAGAAAAGTATTCCCGGATTCCCGCGATCCCTCCACGGTGCCGACTCCGTGGAACCTGGGTGACGACTCCTAGGCTTGTATCTCCCTCCTCAAGATACCCCCTAACCCTAGCCCTCATTCTCCCCCTCCAAAACCCCTTGTCGCAGCCTCTACAACCTCCCAAAAACAGCCCACGGATGGCTATCCAGAAAATTACTTCTATTGATTTATACTGTTGAAAAATTAAATTTACTTTTTACTTCGTATAGTTTTCCTCAGCCCCTACAAAGTTGTCGGCCTCCCAATTCCACCACCTGCCGCCCCTGCTACTCTCTCATTCACACCACCCAGGCAAGCCACTCCACCGTCAGCCCCCCTAATACCCACCCAGCAAGCCTCCAGGCCCTCTCCTCACATACGCCCCCTTCAAAGCCCCCCTCCTCCCTGCGGCATTGCAGCCCCCTCTTCCCCCCTTCTACAGCCGTTGTCTCCCCCCCCCCCAACCCCAAATCTGAACCCTGGCCGTCAGCCCTTTCTCTCCGCGGAACCACCTTCCAAAATCCTTCCCTTATCTGGATCAGTCAAAATCTGGAATTTTTCCCCCGGATCCAATCTCATATTGTCGGATCTACCCTCCCCCGCCCAGATCTATACCTACGTGGTCGGATCCGTCCATTTTCGGCCCGATCCATCCATATACCGTCAAGGACAGCCACCTACATCAATTTCCACGCCGTTGGTTCCACATTTGATCGCCGTCCCACGCATCCGGCTCCTGATTCTTCAGTGTCTTGGTCAGCCCACTATTTGGTGAGTATTCGTTGTACTAGATTATTATTTTCAGCATATTTATATTGGATTGAATCTTATGCTTGTTGTGGATCTTTTGTATGGTAGTCGTTTGTCAGATAATTATCGTGATTTGCAAGATTTAATCGCCGTGCGCTCTACCTTTAGCCCTCCACGCAGAGGAAAACCTAAGTCTTTCTCGCTTAAATAAATTATCTGTCTTGTTTTGAATAATCTGTGTGGGATGTTTTAATTATCTAACTGTGGCTTAATCCGTCGGGTTTTGCATAGCATGTAGGGTTAGGTCGCCGATTTTCCGACGCCTATAGATTCATCCTGCGTCAGAATGCAGTGGAGTTTTAGGGGATTTGGAAGTTTTAGAAAGCCTATCTATTTGGAGAGGAACTCTTCAAGGGAACCAACCCTCAAAAAGGGGTGCGAGCAAATCTCGCGATTTGTATCCCCCATGTTTTCTTTTAATGTGAATTCGATTTGACTGATATCATGGAGGGTCAAGGGCTTGCTGAAGTGCTATTTAGACAGATGGGAAGAAGAATAAGTAAAGAAGAAGCATTGTTTCTCATTAAGAAGTGGTAGTAGAAAGAGACAAACTTCTACACCTAGTGAAACAAGATACTGAAATAATAAAAGGAAAAATCGGTAGATGCCAGTCTTGGAAGTATGACAGCTATCAAAGAAAAAATTTCATAAGATTAAAAATGCATATAACAAAGTGGATAAACAAGACAGAAGATAAAAAAAATAATCAAATCTACTTTCACCATCAGAAGATTTACTTCTGAAAAAAGTCATGTAGTAAATTACGAACAGAAATATTAAATAAAAAATGGGGCAGCCCGGTGCACAAAGCATCCCCGATCAGCGAGGGTTCGGGGAAGGGTCCCACCACATGGGTGAAATGTAGGCAAACCTTAATCATGCATTTTTTGCAATAGATTGCATTCAGAACTCGAATTTGTGAGCTCAAGGTCACACCTCAACCGGTGCACCAAGGCTCCTCTTCTAACAAAAATATTAAATATTAGAGAAAAATATTAGAACATCTAAGGCCAATTTGGGAGACCTGTTGGAGTGTCGTCGGTTGTGAACGCAATTATGAAAAATATGAGTAGGATTTCGCTAGGTGCAATCACGAAATCTATTTTTCCCAAACGCCACTATAGTCATGCGGGTGTAGTCAAGGCTTAGCGGTCATGAATGCCCATATCCCAGAATTATAATTTAGCTCCAAAAAGCTGCCATGAAAATTCCAAATGCAGGTAAATCGTCACCACGTAGTTTACTACCACAGTTTCTGATGTAGACTCAATTTTAGGGTTTTCAAAATATTAAATATTTTATAGCAAATATATTAAATTTATCATAAATGAAATTAGAAAGTTAGGGTTTGAATTAAAAAAACACGAGGGCCGAGCGGCAAAATCAAATTTTGCGTGCGTATCTTCAACAACGTCGCTTTGAGCTTTGAGAAGCTCGCTATATTTGTTCGAGTGAACTCCTACGCGCTTTAGGGTTCCAATCCTCTGCGAAATCTTTACGAGCATAAGCCGAATTACAAGCAATAATTTATGAAATAACGATATTAGAAACAGACGAACGCAACGGCAAGCCCAAATTAGTTTAAGCAATGCATAAATTTATACTAAAGGAAAGGAGCAGTGAGTATACCCCAAATGATTTTGCGGCGGAATTGTGACCCCTCTGATCCGTTACACACGGGAAGGAACATTGGATGAGATTTGCGGCAATCGGGTTCCGCAACCGGAGAATGGGCTTGCAGTCGACGGTGCTGAACAGAGCCTGGATGCCGGAGAAAAAGCTTTCTGAAGTCGATGACGCACGGCGAGTCTTCTGCCAACAGTCGCGGTGTTGCTGGGCGGAAGTGTGCGGAACGATGTCGCCAGTAGTGGCGCAGGAAACGTCAGGAGGTAGCCTCGTAGTGACGCCTGGAGCGGCCGGGGAGGACGCCGACGGGCGGAGTTCTTCGGGCTCGGAAATGGTGACGCCAGGCGGAACGATTCGGCTATGCTGGGTTTGGACGAGACCGGTGAGGGCAGAGAACGACTAGATTTTGTTCTCTGTCTTTTCCGGATTGCCCCCTCTGTATGGGGGTGAGCCAAATTTAAAAGCAGAACAATCTTTTTATTTTTGGCATATTATCCTCCTTCCATATTTTGTAGCATAAGATCTCCAAAATTTATTTAATTGATTGCCTCCCAAATACAAAATTTGAAATTTAAATTTATGTTTACTTAAACGGAGCTTGCCGTTATCGTCCTACTGCTAATAATACCGGACTGATTTATTCAGGGTCTCAATGGCCGGTCAAACCACGGAGCCAACAACGAGCATTTGAAAAAAAAAAAGAGTACAGGAAATAAAGTGCACAGTAAAATAAAACTAAAATACAGAAAATACTTGGATGCACTAGAGTGGTGCTTTGCGAGGTGCATCAATTTCCCCGGAGTGGAAAAGGCTCGACCCCGGCGAGACTTTGCAAAGAGTAGCAATAGAGAGATCTGGGCGGCGGTGTCGTAGCTCTTTAGTGCTGATCCATGAACTGTCTGTAATGTCCCGTCCCCGCCAGGAGACCAAGTAACGCTGGTACGTCCCATGGCGAGTACGAAACTCTCGAACATCAAGAACTTGAACTATCTCCTCAGTGCTGGGTGTTTGTACTGAAACTAAGTCTGGTGGAATCTCTGGGGCTGCTGTCGGTGGGCTCGGGCTGGAATTAGGCGGTTCTCCATAAAAAGGCGTCAGATCGGCCACGTTGGATATTGGCGAAATACTGAATTCAACTGGCAAATCTAGGAGGTATGCATTCTCGCCGATGCGCTTCCGGACTTGGAAAGGGCCAAACTTCCTTTGCTGTAACTTGTGGTACGTACTCGGAGTGAATCTTTGTTTCCTGAAATAAGCAAACACTCAATCTCCTTCTGAAAAGTATAACTCCTGTCGATGACGATCGGCCATGGATTTATAATTTTCAGAAGTTGTTCGTAGTTTATTAGTAATAGATTTATGCAGTTCTTGTAAATAATCAACATGGGCTTGCGCATCAAAAGAAATACGTTCATGAACCGGAAGAGAGTGACGATCAAGTAAATGAGGTATAGAGAATCCGTAAACAATCTCGAAAGGAGATTTAGCTGTGGAACGATTAGTAGAATTATTGAATGCAAATTCAGCTTACGGTAGTATAAGATCTCATTGCTTCGGATTTTCCCCCGCCAAACACTTAAGTAGGTCCCCCAAACTCCTATTAACGACCTCAGTCTGCTCATCGGTCTGAGGGTGATATGCGCTGCTAAATTCGAGTTTGGTACCTAGTCGGGCTCACAGTGTCTTCCAAAAGTACCCCATAAAAAGAGTGTCCCTATCAGAAGTGATCGACCTAGGAATTTCGTGCAGTCTAACGATTTCCTTAAAAAAAGGTTCGGCGACGTGTACAACACTAGAAGTTTTTCTACATGGAATGAAATGTGTCATTTTCGAAAATCGATCTACGACTACAAAAATAGAGTCGACCTTCCTCTTAGTGCGAGGAAGTCCTACAACGAAGTCCATCGAGATATCATCCCATGGCCGCTCAGGTATCGGTAAGGGCGTGTATAATCCAGTGTTTTGTGTGTGCCCTTTCTATTGCTGACAAGTCATACAGTGTCTAACGAACTCGATAACATCGTGCTTCATATTGGGCCAATAATATCGTGCACTAGCGAGATCTAACAATTTGGATTGACCTACGTGTCCCCCTATAAACCAGATGAGTGGAGCTCCCAAAGTAATGTCTCTCAAAGTGGACCTTCGTAAATGCACAGGCGAGTGCCCCTAAATAGATAACCCTCACTTATGATGTACTGTGTGGTGGGATCAGTCCCACTGTGCTGACATGAGCTCCAAATATCGTGAAAGAACGGATCGGTGACGTATAGGTCGCGCTGGGAATCTAAATCAATAATGCACGGCTGCAGGGTGACTAATAAATGGGTGCGTCGACTAAGTGCGTCAGCAACTCAATTCGTAATACCGGGTTTGTGCTTCAAGTGAAATGTGAACTCCTGCAGGTAAGCAGCCCACTTGGCATGACGTCTGATCTCCTTCTGGGAGCTCAGATGCTTCAAAGCTTCATGATCAGTGTTTAGCACAAACTCGCGGTGAATCAGGTAGTGTCTCGAATGGAGGAGAGCCTGAACGATAACGTAAAACTCTAAGTCGTACGTGGAATATCTAGGTTTTGCCTCGTTCAGCTTCTCACTAAAGAATGCGATGGGACGACCCTCCTGACTCATAACTGCGCCAATACCTACGATCGATGCGTCACAGTCAACCTCAAAAAATTTCTCGAAATCAGGCAGCGCTAATACAGGTACACTCGTGAGTCTCTCTTTAACCAAAAGAAACGCTCGATCGGCTTCCTCAGTCCAAATAAACAATCTCTTTTCATACAATCAGTTACAGGTGTTATCAAGGTACCACAGTTTCGAATAAATCGCCGATAAAAAGATGCTAGCCCATGGAATCCTCGAACCTCGGTAATTGTCCTAGGGCTAGGTCATGATCCTATCGCCTTGACCTTCTCTCTATCAACTTTAATGCCCTCAGAAGAAACGATATATCCTAAGAAGGTCAGGCTGTCAGTCAAAAACGTGCATTTCTTCAAATTTATATATAATTTATTTTCACGTAGTATATCTAAGACTTGTCTAAGATGAGTCATGTGTTGATCCTGATCAGTGCTATAAATCAAAATATCGTCAAAGTATACCACTACACAAATTCTTATGAGTGGCCTAAGCACTTGATTCATCACTCGCATAAACGTACTGGGAGCGTTGGATAGGCCAAAAGGCATCACTAGCCACTCGTACAATCCTTCCTTAGTTTTAAACGCAGTCTTCCATTCATCCCCAGGTCGAATTCTAATTTGGTGGTATCCACTTTTTAAATCAATCTTTGAAAATACTCGAGATCCACTAAGCATATATAGCATGTCATCCAATCGGGGAATCGGAAAGCGATATTTGGTTGTAATTTTATTGATCGCTCGACTATCCACACACATACGTCATGTCCCATCTTTCTTAGGAACTACGAGTGCGGGGACGGCGCACGGACTCATACTTTCTCTAATGTGACCCTTCGAAATCAGATCGGTCACCTGCCTATGCAGCTCCTCATACTCTTTCGGACTCATACGATAATGGGGCAAATGAGGTAAGCTAACTCCTGGGATGAGGTCTATGCAGTGTTGCATGTCTCTCATCGGAGGTAGCTGATCGGGAAGCTCCTCCGGCATGATCTCAGAGAACTCATCTATGAGGGGACGCACCGTACTAGGAATGTATAACGTAGCGGGGGTGGTATCGATACCAGATAACATATAGACGACCTCGATATCCTTCATCTCCTCCTGGAATTGGGACACAGTCAGTAACATGGTGGCGGAGGGGAAGGATATCGCGGAGACGGTGGTAGAAGGGGGTGAAGTCCTCTCTGGGGCTCTGGGAACAAGGTCATTCTTCTGGGGGAGAAGAACGATCTTGCGACCATTGCGCTCGAAGGAGTGAGAATTCTTCACACCATCATGAACTACGTGTCTATCGTACTGTAAAGGTCGTCCCAGCAAGATGTGGCATACCTCGATAGTAGCCACATGACACCATACAGCGTCCTGATATGTACTGCCTATGGAAAACTCTACGAGACACTGGTGCGTGATAGGAATGGTAGTGCCACTAGTGACCCATGATAGACTATAGGGTTTTCCTAAGGGCTGCGTTTTTAATTTCAGTTTTTTAACCATGCATTGAGAGACAAAGTTCTTCATACTACTGCTGTCTATAATGATGGAGCAGAACTGCCCTTGTATGCGTGCGGTGGTACGAAAGATGTTGTTTCTCAACCACTCGTCATCAATAGGGGCCTTGGGAGTTAGGAGACTATATTGGAGAACACACACTAACTGCTCAGGTTGTTCTCCCTCAACTTCGTACTCACTCTCTAACTCAGCCTCAGGGGTCGGGTCAGTCTGGGATTCACTAAGAAAGATCTCATACTCGGGTTCTGATCCACTCTCAGAATCATCGATGGCGACGAAGTGGCGTCGCGGACACTCAGAAGACTTATGTCCCGGCTCCATACACTTAAAACATCTAAACGTCCCAGGCTGAGGTCTAGTGCCTACAATCTCCTTACCCTTGATGGGAGGGGCAGGGACTGCTGGGGTGCTCGTGGTCGCTACCGGTCGGGAGAACCCGGCAGGGGTGAAAGTGTGAGTCGGGTGGGACTTGTCAGTAGTCTTATTTCCAGATGTTCGTTTCTGCAGTGCCTCTACTATACGTGCGTGATTCGTAGCCTCTCCTAAATCCTTGTAATCAAGGAGTTCCAACTGATCTCGAATGGAGTAGCGTAACTCGTTCAGATAACGGGAAACGGTCATGTCATCGTCCTCTCGGAGGTCGAGGCGAGACTGCAAGACTAGGAACTCGTTTGTGTACTCATCGACAGATAATTTGTCCTGACGTAAATTATGGAACCTACGATACAGGGTTTGCATGTAATCAGACGGAACGTATCTCTTACGCAGTTGAGTTTTGAAATCGTTCCATGTTGTGATAGGGGGCATACCTAAATTAAACCTAGACAGATCTAATTGTCCCCACCAAACTAACGCGGATCCTTTAAGTCTAAGCGTGACATTCTCAACTTGCCTAACTTGGGGCAATTGCTTCCAACCCGGGAATCAATTCATCCGTTCACACCATTCTAGGCAACTCTTGGGCTCTATTCGTCGTTCGAAATCACCCACGTCCAGCTTGATTCCCACATCCTAACGGGGTTGGTGACGTTGTTCGTTGTGTGCTTCCGGATCGGGGTGTGCAAGTTCCCGAGGCCTGTGGTCAGGGTCGTTTTCGGCCAACGGGGCAGGTGTTCGGTTGGCGAGCAAAGGTTCCTTCAATATTATTAACCGACGTGCGCAGTTCGTTCATGATATGTGTGACACTACCCATACCGGCGGTGAGCGTCTCGACAGTTTTCATCAAATCACTCATGCGTCGAGCCAAATCTCCTACGCAGTTTTCTAACTGATCGACCCGTTTTTCCATCGAAAGAAATAGATATATATATATATTTTTTTTTTATTACTATTTTTTTTTAAGAGAGCTTTCCCGAGTGGGAGAAAAATATTTTATAAAAGCAAATTTCCTTTTTTTTTTAAAGACACTAAATAAAATTTAAGATCTTTTTTTTTCATAAATAGAAAAATTAAATTTGTCGGATCAACCGATCCACGATAGAAGTGAATTGAAATCCTCTGATACCAAACTGATGTCGACTCAATTTTAGGGTTTTCAAAATATTATATATTTTATAGCAAATATATTTAATTTATCATAAATGAAATTAGAAATTTAGGGTTTGAATTAAAAAAACACGAGGGTCTAGCGGCTAATCAAATTTTGTGTGCGTATCTTTAACGTCGCTCTGAGCTTTGAGAAGTTCGCTAAATTTGTTCGAGTGAACTCCTACGCGCTTTAGGATTCCAATCCTCTGCGAAATCTTTACGAGCACAAGTCGAATTACAAGCAATAATTTCTGAAATAACGATATTAGAAACAGACGAACGCAACGGCAAGCCCAAATTATTTTAAGCAATGCATAAATTTATACTAAAGGAAAGGAGCAGCGAGTATACCCCAAATGATTTTGCGGCGGAATTGTGACCCCTCCGATCCGTTACACACAGGCAGGAACACTGGATGAGATTTACGGCAATCGGGTTCAGCAATCGGAGAATGGGCTTGCAGTCGACGGTGCTGGACGGAGCCCGGACGCCGGAGAAAAAGCTTTCTGAAGTCGATGACGCCCGGCGAGTCTTCTGCCAACAGTCGCGGTGTCGCTGGGCGGAAGTGTGCGGAACGATGTCGCCAGTAGTGGCGCAGGAAACGCCGGGAGGTAGCCTCTTAGTGACGCCTGGAGCGGTCGGGGAGGACGCCGACGGGCGGAGTTCTTCGGGCTCGGAAATGGCGACGCCAGGCGGAACGATTAGGCTATGTTGGGTTTGGACGAGACCGGTGAGGGCAGAGAACGACTAGATTTCATTTTCTGTCTTTTCCGGATTGCCCCCTCTGTATGGGGGGTGAGCCAAATTTAAAAGCAGAACAATCTTTTTATTTTTGGCATATCATCCTCCTTCCATATTTTGTAGCATAAGATCTCCAAAATTTATTTAATTGATTGCCTCCCAAATACAAAATTTGAAATTTAAATTTATGTTTACTTAAACGGACTTGGGCTTGTCGCTATCGTCTTACTGCTAATAATACCGAACCGATTTATTCATGGTCTCAATGGCCGGTCAAACCACGGAGCCAACAAACGAGCATTTGAAAAAAAACAAGTACAGGAAATAAAATGCACAGTAAAATAAAACTAAAATACAAAAAATACTTGGATGCACTAGAGTGGTACTTTGCGGGGTGCATCAGTTTCACACCGCAACCGTTCAAACACCACAACTATCCAAAATAGAGACTAAATATGAGCAGACCAATGGCTACTGACTAAAAATATCCAGTGAAACAACAGTCCGGAAGAATACATTAGGATTTAGGACAAAGAAGAAAAACTATCATACCTTGATGTATTCGACAAAGTCATAAAGTAAACCATGACTTTCCTCTTGAGTTTCACTTGCCGTGGTGCCTTCCTCTTCAATTGAAAAATCTCCTTTCCATTTCTCAAATTCCAAAGCAGCAGCTTCCTCCTCCTTTGCTTTTCGAGCCAGAGCTTCTTCTTCCTAAATCAACTTAAAAATGTATAAGGATTTGAAATTAACCAGCAATGTGTCTAGTAGCCTGACTAATGTATGCAAGGGGTGCAGGAACAAACCATAGCACGCTCTTTCGCTTCACGGTCCTCGTCCTTTTGTCTCCGCAATTCTTCGTAGCGGTCTTGCTTTGTTTTTCTAGATTCACGTGCAGCTTCATCAGCCTTAGGAAGAGATGTCGTGTTATAAGACTCTTATTTAGAAAGGAGGAAAAGGCAAGAAGAATTTTCAAAACGTGTTCTACCTGTCGTTGTGCTTCACGTTCGTGTCTTTTCCTCCCTTTTTTTGAAGAAGCTTTACCAACATAATTATCATCCTCACGTACCTCCTCGTCACTTTCAGTGTGAAGCTCTGACCATTATATAAATAAATAATTATGGAAAAAACACCTAGCAAGTTTACATAGAGGGACCTCCCCTTTACTCTTCAAAATTACCAAAACCTCCCCATAAGTTTACATTGTTAACATAATGTACAAAATAATGGAGATCGACGACTTTTGGAATATTGGATGGATGATTGGAGATTGTCATCGCGTTCGTCATGATTTTCACATTTTACGTATTTTATTTTATTTTAGTGGACTTGTATTTTGGGAGTTATGTTAAATTATCCACCAGACCATCGTGGTCATCGAATATACTTAACCTAACTTCCCTTCCCCCCCCCCCCTTATATGCCAGCAGCTACCGGGTAAGGAGGAAATCTAGAGTTTAGGTTTCAGAAAAGGAATTGCGCTCCGTCTTTGGAGGTGCGACGCCTCCCCCTCCCCGATGCCGACACCGGGAGCTTGTACCGCCAACGTCAGCCCTGCCATCAGCACCTTCTCTCCCTCCCGCGAGCCTTCAGCTGCTCCCTCTTTTGCCCAGTCCTCGTCCAAGACGCCGGTCTCACCTCCTGGAAGTGCGGTAATGCTCCTCCCTTAGCCTTGCACCCCTACCATCCATCAAAACCCACATGATCCTCCCCCAGCAGCCTCCAGCCCCCTCTTCCATCCCTTGTCCAACCCTATTCCAGCCTCCATCCGCCCGACAACCACCCACGACTTCTCAAAACTCCTTTCCGGCAACCTCCAGCACTCCTACAACCCATTTCCAACCAATGCCAGCCCCTCCATTCCCCCCACAGCCTTCAAGCATCACCCACCAACCTCAACCAGCCCCTATCCCCCTCCTACAATCCTTCCAGCCCAACTAAACAGCCCCCAATCCCCTTCTTCAGCCCTAATTCAGCTCTGAACAGCAACATTTACACTCCCGGACAGCCACCACCCCCACCGGCATCAAGTACTTGGTGAGATTTTATTTTCTGGTGAGATTTTATTTTTTGGTGATCTTTTCTTCGCATTTTATGGATATCTTGTATTGTTAGTTGTTAGAAAAGCCCATGTAAAGAGCTCATTATTGGACCCATTTTTCCTTTTCTCTTTTCTCCTCTTTAGTCCCACATCATGTATAGGATTGATTCTCTCTCCTTCTTCCTCCTATATATTTGTATTCTCTCCTTGTATTTATACACATAAGAAATATATACAAGTTTTCGAGCTCTTTCTACATGGTATCAGAGGGACCGGTCCTCCTTGGGCGGCCTCTATTTTCTTAACCGCCTACCTTGGGCGGTCTCCTTCCCGTCGGCTCGGCGGACTCCTCACTCTATCCGCCTTCCTCTCCTGCAGCCTGCGGTCTCCTGCGGCCTGCAACATCTGTCCGCTCCTCTCCCTTAGCCGCTCGGCTAACTGCGGCCTCTATCTCTGATTCTGCTCCCTCTTCCTCTCTGTGGTTCCACCCTCCTCCTCGGGCTTCTTATAGCCTCCTTCCTCTCTGACCCGTGGGGTCCACTTATCCCAGCTGCTCACTCAGTCCGCTGCGGGCTCCTCTTATCCGCTGCGGGCTCTACTCGTCCGCTGCGGGCTCCTCTTGTCCGCTCCAGGTTTCTCTCCTGCTCCTTGCGAGCTTCTCCCTTAGACCGCTCTCTCTTCTCCCTCGCCTTCTCTAGGTTTATCCGGTCGCGGACTACTCCTAACCGTTGTGGGCTCTCCTCTCTACGGTCCGCTGAGTTTGCCCGCCACCCTTTTGCGGACTGCTCCTGTCCGCCGCGGTCTCTCTCAACTCGCAACTTACGGCCTGCCTCTTATACTCGCCGCGAACTGTTTCAGTTCGCCGCGGACTGCTTCTCCTCACATCTTGTCGCGGACCCGCTGCCTTCTCTTGTCGCTTGAGTTCTGCTACTCGCGACCTCTTCTCGCGGCTTCTACTCCCTGTTGTCTTCTCTATCCGCTCGAGTTATTTTTCAACTCGCGGCCTCTTCTTCTATCCGCTCGAGTCCTTCTACTCGCGGTTTCCTCTCCCTGTCCGCTCGCATTCTTCTTGCGGCCTCCTTTGCTCTGACCTCTGATGTGCTCACCCAGACCGTGCGGACTATCTTCTTTCCGCATTTTGGTCGCGGTCTGTCTGATCGCTGGTGTCCGGTATGACCGTGCGGACTGTTGTTGTTCCGCATTCAGGTCGCGGTCTTCTCCTTCCCCCTGTCGTGCGATCTCCGGCTCTTCTCGTTGTGGTCTCCATCTCCTGTTGCTTCTATGGGCTCTTCTGTCAACTCCACTGGCTCGGCGGCTAGTCCGCCTACAGACCGCCCGGTTTGTCCTGCAGACCGCCCGGTTTGTTCTGCTGAAGTCCGCGACGAGCTGCGGATAACTACTATTTCTCTCTGGGAAGAAAAACGTTATCCCTTTGGTGCATTCTGTTAGACGGGTTCTTCAGACCAAGGGCCTCTTGTCTCACCTTACTCAGGCACCTCCTTCTCCTCCTACCGATGATTGGCTCCGCAATGATGGTCGCGTTCAGACTTGGCTCCTTAATTCCTTGGATGGCGAACCTTATCAGATGGCTATGTATCACGACACCGCCAAGGCTATGTGGGATGAGCTGCATTCCTTATACTCAGGCTGCGACAGCCTTCAGCATCTCTACGACATCCTCACTGATCTTCTCGCTCTCGACACTGGCGGGGCTTCGGATATGACCTCCTTTGTCCCTCGAGCCAAAACACTTGCTGAGGCCTGGATTAAGCATCAGTCATCCACCATTGATCATGATGCTCAGCGCGCTCAGAAGGAAGTCGTCTGCATTGCCATCATGATGGCTCGTCTTCCGTCTCACCTTCAGAGCATTCGAGCTCAGATCCTGGCTTCTCCCACAACACTGTCTTTCTCTAATGTTTGCTCCATGCTTCTCCGCGTGTCACCTCCTCCGGATACTTCTGCTCCTTCTCCCCCTGCCCTTCTTCAGCAGGCCCCTTCCCTCCTACCGTCCCCTCCTACCTCTGCTCGAGGCGGACGTTCGGGATCTCGGGGTCGTGGGCATGGTGGCCAGTGTCGGTCGAAGTGTTCCTACTGCGGGAAAGACGACCACCTTGAGGCGACCTGCTACCGAAAAATTGGTAATCCTCCTCGTCCGACGGCATCTGTTGTTGCTGACGCCCCCTCTACCGCCCCTCCTGATCTTGAGGTCGCCCGTCTCCAGCTCCAGCAACTCCAGGGGCTGCTCAACCCGCCCTCTGCCTCCATTGTCTCCGTCTCCAACACAGGTACCACTTGTTTATCCACCAGCCCGTACTGGATAGTGGACTCAGGTGCCACTCATCACATTACTTCGCGACGGCCTGGCCAGTACTCGGATTCTCCTTATTTGAAGTCTATCACTGTGGCCAATGGGGCGACGATTCCCGTCTCCGGCTCGGCGGATCTTTCTCTTACCTCGTCGATCTCCCTTCGCTCGGTTCTTCATGTTCCGAGCTCCCCGTTCAATTTACTCTTTGTTCGACGTCTTACTAGTGATCTTGATTGTTCTGTCATATTCACATCTTCTTCTTTTGTTATACAGGATTGACGGACGCAGATTACCATTGGTAAAGGCACACAGCGGAAAGGGAGATACCTTCTCGACAACTCTCCCACCATTCTCTCTTCTGTCTCTTCCACTGAGTGCATCGACGTCTTGGGCATGCCCCTCTGCTGGTCCTCCAGCGGGCTCTTCCTAATCTCTCTCTTCATCCATTTCAGTGTGAGTCATGTATCTTCGGCAAGCAGTCACGTTCTTATTTTCCTGCGCATTATACACAAAGCACTGCTCCATTTGATTTAGTTCATTCTGATGTATGAGGCCTTTTTAAGATTACAAGTTTTTCTGATTTTCGTTACTTTATCACATTTATTGATTATTACTCTCGCACTACGTGGCTATGCTTACTTCGTGATCGCTCTGAGCTTCCCCGTATTTTTCGGGCTTTTGTCCTTGAGACCGGTACACAATTCCACACCACCCTCAAAACATAGTGCACTGATAATGCTCGTGAATACACCGGTCACGGATTTACCGATTTGTGCTCTGAATTCGGGATTATTCATCAAACATCGTGTGCCTACACAGCCCAGCAAAACGGTGTGAACGAAAGGAAGAACCGTCACTTACTCGATGTAGCATGCTCCCTCCTGCTTCAAATGCATGTTCTCAAGCCTTACTGGAACTTTGCGGTCTCCACTGTCTGCTTTCTCATCAACCGTCTCCCTTCCTCCGTCCTTCACCATGATACTCCGTTCAGCCTACTGTTTCCCTCCACTCCGGCCTTTCCTCTCCCGCCCCGTGTCTTTGGCAGCATCTGCTACGTCCACCGTCTGGGGCCGTCCTCGGATAAGTTGGATCCTCGGGCGGTTAAACACATCTTTGTCGGCTATTCGCGCACCCAGAAGGGCTATGTATGATATTCTCCAAACTACTCGAAAGATCTTGGTCTCTGCTGATGTTACCTTCCGGGAAGATCAACCATTTTCCCTGCTCCTTTACCCGCTTATCTACCACCAGCTCCCCTCCCGCCATCCATCCCACACCCAATTATTCCCGTTACTACACCACCTTCGCCGGTTCCACCTGCACAGGCTCCTGCTCCCTCCAAACCACCCGTTATCCGTGTCTACACTCGTCTCCCTCCCGGTTCTGTAGCCCCTCTGCAGTCGGCCTCAACCACGGATATTTTGCGTCCTGCTGATCAGGTACCTCCCTCCACTGCTCATCCTCTAGCCAACTATGTCCCCCTTCATCGCCTCTCTCCCCTCATGCACACATTTGTTACTTCTCTTTCTTCGGTCTTTGTTCCTAACTCTGTGCAGGCGGCGCTTCAACATCCGGGCTGGCGGGCAGCCAAGGAGAAAGAAATGTCTGCTCTCTGGGCTAACCAAACATGGACTGTGGTACCCCTTCCTCCGGGTCAGAAACTGGTTGGGTGTAAGTGGGTCTTTGTCATCAAACGTGCTGCTGATGGGACAATTGACCGTCTAAAGGCTCGTCTCGTGGCTCGTGGTTTCACCCAGCAATAGGGGCTTGACTATGAGGAAACTTTCTCTCCAGTGGCCAAACTCAATACTGTTCGCGTCCTCATCTCTGTCGCTGTCCATCGCCAGTGGCCCCTATTTCAACTGGATATCAAGAATGCTTTCTTAAATGGGGATCTCCAGGAGACAGTGTATATGCAGCAACCACCTATGTTTGAGACCACGGGGGAGTCTCAGGTCTGCCGTCTTTTGAAGGCTCTATATGGTCTCAAAAAATCTTCACGGGCATGATTTGACAAATTCAGCAAGGCCCTTCGTGATAATTGTTTTACTCGAAACTCGGCCGACTTCTCGCTGTTTACTCGTCACCGAACAACAGGGACGGTCCTTCAGTTAGTATACGTTGACGATGTCATCATTACAGGAGATGAGTCACAAGGGATACAGGCAGTTAAACTACATCTAAGTTCCGTCTTTCAGACAAAGGATCTGGGGCCCCTACGATACTTATTGGGTCTTGAGGTTGTCAGACGGCCGGATGGGCTTGTCCTCTCTCAACGGGAGTATTGCCTCGACCTCCTTCATGATGCAGGTCATTCAGGCTGTAAGCCGAGTGACGCCCCTATGGATGTAAACCACAAGTTATGCGTCCAGGCATCTGACTCGGATCTTCTACTCCAGAATCCAGAATATTATCGTCGTCTCGTTGTAAAATTGATCTATCTCACGGTAACCAGACCAGATATTTCCTTTGTTGTTGGTATTGTCAGTCGATACATGCACTCCCCTCGAAGATCTCATCTTCAGGCTGTTGAACGCATTCTCAGATACCTTAAAATAGCTCATGGTCAAGGACTTGTTTACAGAACTTCTTCTTCAGCTCCAACATTGGTGACATACTCAAATATTGATTATGCTGGTTCCCTTGATGACCGGCGATCTACCAGTGGTTTTTGCACCTACTTTGGAAGACATTTGGTTACATGGCGAAGCAAGAAACAAGCGGTCGTTGCTCGATCATCACCTGAGGCAGAATACCGGGTAATGGCATCTGTAATGTCTGAACTGACTTGGCTTGAGAGTCTTCTCACTGATCTGGGTGTAAAACTACCTTCACCGGCTCTTCTCCTCTGTGACAGCCAAGCTGCTATACATATCGCCAAGAACCCGGTCTTCCACGAAAGAACAAAGCACATTGAAGTCGACTGTCACTTCATCTTAGAGAAAGTTCAAATGAAGAAGCTCGATCTAAAGCATGTTCCAGGGTCTGAACAAGTTGCGGATGTGCTCACAAAGGCTCTTTCCAAACCCCTCTTCTATCAGTGCTTGTCCAAGCTTGGCGCATACGATTTGTACGCTCCAGCGTGCGGGGGAGTGTTAGAAAAGCTCATGTAAAGAGCCCATTATTGGGCCCATTTTTCTTTTTCTCTTCTCTTCTCTTTAGTCTCACATCATGTATAGAATTGATTCTCTCTCCTTCCTCCTATATGTTTTTATTTTCTCCTTGTATTTACACACATAAGAAATATATACAAGTTTTTGAGCTCTTTCTACATTAGTAATACTTGGCTTGAATTAATTTGATTACCATATCTTGTTATTGACGTGCAAAAAATTATTCGCTTCACATTTCAATTTCAGGCACTCCCAATTAATTTCGAAATAGTCACGTAATTACTAAACATGATTGTTTGTGCTTAATTGAGATAAAAAGTGCGAGAAATTTAAAATTAATATGGTTTAATTAATTGCACGTCGGAACTCATTGCATGATTGAATCACTCACATTATCATTAGGTTTAAGGTTTATGTGGTAGGGTTGTGGGCACTGACATCTTTTCTCTCATCTTTAGCGTCGTGTTGGTCGATTGTATTTGATTGTGATTGTTTGCATGACATCTTGGGTTAGGGCTTTGTGTCGTTGCGTCAACCTATAGACCCGTTAGGGAGGGTTTCGTCATTTTAATAAGGGGAGGTTTACGTAATTATGTGAAGTTGGAGGGGAAGTCCCAGTAAATTACACTTACATTTAAGTTCAATATTTTTTTGACCATCTATCATAAGAATGAAACTGTTTAAATGATTATAGGCATGTGTTCCTTTCAATTAAAAGAAAGTATCTTGGTACACACTGGTATTCTATGAAACAGAAATTGTGTGTGGTAAATTTCTCTCAAATCTGCCTAGTAATTGTTCTTTAAAACTGCAAAGCACATTAAATGCTAAGCAGAGACATTATACGGACATGTTAGCCAAAGGCATGCATATATTTCTGTTTATGTGTTCAGGGTATTTTTCTTTGAGTTTGTGGGAAGCTAGGTCTCACACATTTAATGAAGAAAAAAAATCTCTAATATTAGCAAAAAAATAGTAGAAATGAGGCAAGATCTAAACAATGTAGAAAAATAAGAGAAATTAATATCATGAACATAGACAAATTATTTTTTGAGGCTAACTAAACGAAATTTGTATGGAAGGACGGAAAGTTAACCATGTGCACTAGTCGAGGCAACAGAAGAACTGGCAGCTGCTGTTCTCCTGCGCATGCGACGGGTTCCAGACTGATGAACAACTCTCTCTACCTATAAATAATAACTTCATAAAGGTTAGTTAAAACAATATGAGGAAGATCTCTCTAAAAGAACACCATACACAATAACTCCAGAATCTTCATGAGTTGCAAACAAACAAAAATGAAAAAGAAACAATAGAAGCGTCTGTTTTACATAATTTGGGAGATACACTGTGTCACATGATACCCAAAAAAAGATTATGAGAGAGGAACATTAAAAAGAGATTATTAGCAAGAGTAGTTTGAAGCATAGCTCTAAAAGATGAGAGTTAAAGGGAAAGAAAAGGAAATTCAGGAAAAGACACAGGTATTAATGTACAATCATCCTCCTATTGACCAATAATTTTGTAGATGCAATAATATGTTTCTACCTTTGTATATGAATAATTGATTGAGAAACTTACATATATACACATATACGCGTATATATATGTGTGTGTGTGTGTGTAATCGAAGTATTTGTTACGAGCCCTTACGTCACTTTGACCCGCTCTGTAGCAGGGCCACAGCCAATACACCTAAACCCCTTTTTGCATGTGTTCTCGATATGACGGGTTGTTGAGGCGGGGGCTCGATCCCCCAACCTCCTTGATGAGAGGCACTTAACGCTTACCCTCATCACCAACTGATCCGCGAAACAGTTGGTGATGAGAGCCTCTCCAAAAGGCTTTTGTCAAAGGGAGGTCTCGGGTTCGAATCCCGGCTCCAACATCCGACCGCAGGGTTTAAATATCGGCTAAGCTAGCTCGGTCCCGCGGAGAGTAGATTGGGGTGCGCAGGTCGCGGACCTATTACAGAGCGGGCTAAAAATGCGTAAGGACTAGTAACAGTATCTTAAATGTTAGAGATCATTTACAATATGACAAAAAAATCACATACACGACATTTAGTACATGTAAACTTCAAATTCAAACAACAACACTCAAGCCTTTATCCCACTAAAATCAGAAAGCTAGGTCTACAAAAGGTTTGCCGAGAAACATACAAGTAATGATTACAAGATTCATAAAGCTCGAGGGATCGGCATAAGAATCTTTAATGCTAAAATCCTTAGCAAAAAAGAATAAAAAAAGGGCAGCCCAGTGCACAAAGCATCCCGTGCAGCAAGGGTCCGGGGAAGAGTACCACCACAAGGGTGAAATGTAGACAAACCTTACCCTGCATTTTTGCAAGAGGCTGCTACCAATCCTCAAACTCGTGACCTCAAGGTCACACGGCAACAATTTAACTAGTGCGCCAAGGCACCCGTTCAGCAAAAAAGAATAAATAAATAAAAATTGAGAGTAGAACGTCTTGGGTCATGGGATAAGTAAAGAGTTCTTCTAGAGATTTCAAACTGTTAGAAAAAGAACATGTAAAGGCCCATAAAATGGACCATCATAAGCCTTCTTCCTTTTTATGTAATAGTCTCACATCTTAAAAAAGAGACTTTTCTCTCTCTTCTCTCCGTATATTTATGTACCCATACTTATATTTACAAACACATACAAAGTTTCACAGTTTTTTTCTCAAGTGTTTGTGTCTTTTCTACATAGTATCAGAGTCACTTGATCCCTCTGTCTAATTTTCTAACTGCAACCCCCACTGCGGTCTCCTGTCTTTAGGCGGTTAGTGGTTATGTCTAACCGCAACCCTCTTGCGGTCTCTTTCTCTCCAGACTCTGGCGGACAGACCCTTTCTGTCTGCAGGGTACTAGGCGTGTTGTTCCCACCTTCTGTTTTTGGATCTCCTCTAGCTTTTATAGACTTCACTGCTGAGTCCCGCCGTGCTGTCACCCTGCGGTCTGCTCTGTGTCTACCGCGGTCTGCCCGGTTCGGCCTCATCTTGTCTGCTGCTCTTCCTTGATTGCGCGGTCTGTCTCTTTAACCGCTGCGGTCTGTCTCTTTAACCGCTGCGGTCTAGTCTTTGGACATTGCTCCTGTCTTTGTTCGTTGCAATCTACACGTTACCTGTTGCGGTCTACTTGTTGTTCATCGCGGTCTGACCTTGTCGCGTGGTTTGGTCTGTGTTGTTGCTAACCGCGGTTATTCTCAATGTCTTGTCGCTAGATTGTGTTCGTCGAGACCTGCGGTTTTGCTCTGTGTTCGCCCAAAGTTCCCTCTTTGCTCTGCTTGTCGGCTTCTGCGTCTTAACCGCAGCCCTCTGTTCCTGTCCGTGACCTTTTCTCAGTCCGCACTTAGTGCTTGCCGTTCTGCCGCACTTCGTGCTAACTGCTTACTTCAGTCGGGCTCTTGTTTTCTCTCAGGCTCTATTTGTTTGGGCGTTTCGGTGCTCCGTTTTGGGCAAACGCCGTCGGAAGGCGGGTAGACAAATGAACCTCCGACGGCGGTTGCTCCGTTTCCACCCGCCCGCCTTGAGAAACGCCCCAAAAAGCTCCGTTTGGAGCAGCCACCTCCCCCCTCCGTTTCGAACACTCCGTTTCCACCCGCCGGATCGACCCGCCACCGCCGAAACAAATGAAGCCTCAGTCCGCCACGGTCTCTTCACAGTCTGCTACTCCTCAGTCCGCCGCGGCCTTGCCGGTTAGCCTTCTTCAAACCACGACGTCATGTTATCTGCTCGATGTGGTCTTATCTCATGCTCCCCGCTTCTCAGTCTCACTGCTCGCTGGCGGTTTTGTCTCCTGCTCGCTGCGGTCTTGTCTGGCAGTTGTTGCTCTTGCCTCCTGTGTATTGTCAGTTCTCCAGATTTGTTGTTGTTGCCTCTGTCCCTGTCCGCGGTGGTAAGTCTGCTCTGCTTGCTTAGCCGCTTACCCGCCTTGACGGTTAGCCGCTTCGCCTAGCCGCGTGGTCGTGTGGTCATGGATTCCTCTACTGATTCTTCTCCTCCAGCCTGTTTGGTCCCTGCTCCTGAATTACGTGACGAGTTGAGAAACACCATCATATCGCTTATTGTGAAGAAGAATTTTGTTGAGTGGGTTCATTCTGTCTGTCGGGTACTTCAGTCAAAGAGACTTCTGAACCATCTAACTAAGGATACTCCTTCTGCACCTATTGATGACTGGCTGCATGACGATGATCGTGTTCAGACTTGGCTTCTCAACTCCCTTGATGGCGAACCTTACCGTATGGCCATGTATCATGAGATGGTCAAGGCGATGTGGGATGAGCTCCATTCCATGTACTCTGGTAAGGGTGCAAATGAGTCGAACTCGAGTCGAGCTTGACAAAATTTCCAAGCTCGAGCTTGAGCAAATCATTTTGAGCTCGAGCTCGTCGAGCTCATTTTGTCCTGGCTCGAGCTCCAGCTCCAGCTCGAGCTTAGAGCTCGCGAGGTCGAGTCGAGCTCGCGAGCTCGAGCTGCTCACGAGCTTTTTAACTCATGAGCCTGATTTTCTTTATATTTTTTATTTTTTATATAAAAATATAGGAATAAAAAGCTCGTGAGCTCATGAACAATAATATCCGAGCTCGAGCTCAAGAACGAGTCGAGCTTTTTTCAAGCCAGCTCATCTAGCTTTCGAGCCGGCTCAGCTCAACTTGCACCATATACTCTGACAAGGATAGTCTCTAACACCTGTACGACATCAACACAGATCTCCAGTCCCTTGACTTAGGCAGTGCTGCTAACTTAACCTCCTTTGTTGCTCGATCCAAGATGTTGGTTTAGGCCTGGATTCAGCATCATCCCCCGACTACGGATCTAGCTGCCCAACGCTCTCAAAAGGAAGCTGTCGGTATTATCATGATGATGGTTTGCGTTCCGCCTCATCTTCACAGTATTCAGGCTCAGATCCTCTCATCTATTACTATTCCCTCATTCTTTGATGTGTGCTCCATACTGTTAAAGGTTTCATCGTCTCCTGATGTTATCGGCCCTCCTTCACCGGCTCTTCTCCAGCAATCTTCTGCATCATTACTCCCTCTCTCCCCCTACCCGTGAGGGACGTACAGGCTCTCGGGAGAGGGGTCGAGGTGACCGTCCGAGGCCTAAGTGTTCTTTCTATGATAAGTATGGACATCTTGAGACGAGCTGCTACCATAAACATGGTCTCCCTCCTCGTCCAAATGCTTTTGTTGCTGCCCTCAGCCCTTATGCCACTCGTGTTAATCTTGATGAAGTCCGCCTCCAGCTCCAACAACATCGGGGGTTGCTCCACAACTCACCTTTCTTTGTTGCCTTCGTCTCTCATTAAGGTATCGCTCGTCTCTCCACTAGTCCGCGTTGGATAGTGGATTCAGGTGTTACTCATCATATCACCTCATTGAAGCCACCCAAATACTTGGATTCTTCGCATCCAAAGTTTATCACCATAGCCAATGGCAACACCACTACTGTCTCCGGCTCTGCTGATATACCTCTCAATCCCTTTATTTCTCTTCGCTTGGCTCTTTATGTCCCGGGCTCTCCGTTTAATTTGCTTTTTGTTAGTCGTTTTACTATCAATTTGGATTGCTCTATCACATTCACCCCTTTTTCATTTTTGATGCAGGACCAACGAACGCGGAGTATCATTGGTAAAGGACGACTGCACAACGGGCTCTACCTTCTTGATGTCTCCCCTATCGCTCTCTTTTATGTCTACTCTGTTGACTGGCATTGGTGTCTTGGACATGCTCATCTTCCGATTATCAAGAAGGCCTTTCCTGATGTTCCTCTTCTTGCTTTTACAAGTCATTCTTGTATTTTGGGGAAACAACATTATTCCTCTTTTCCTCCTCAATGTGCCCAGAGTTCTGCTCTTTTATGTTAATACATTTTGATGTTTGGGTATCGTACAAAATAATAAGTGTGTATGATTATCGTTATTTCATCACCTTTATTGATGATTATTCTTGAATGACATGGTTGTACTTACTTTATGATCGCTCTGAGCTTCCTTGTGTATTCTGGACTTTTGTTCTTGAGCCTCGCACACAATTCTCCGACAAAATCAAAACACTCCGGACGGATAATGCTCGCAAATACAATAGTCATGAGTTCGATAACCTCTGCTCTGAGTCTGGGATTATTCATCAGACTTTATGTCCATATACTACTCAACAAAACGGTGTGGCCGAGCGCAAAAATAGACATCTTCTTGATGTTGCGCGATCACTTGTGATTCAAATGCATGTTCTCAAGGCATACTGGCACTTTGCGATTTCGATGGCGTACTATCTCATTAATCATCTTCCCTCCTCAGTCCTCAACAACGCCACCCCGTTCAGCCTCCTCTTCCCTTCCACACCTCCATTCCCTCTCAAAACTCGAATATTTGGTTGTACCAGCTATGCTCATTTACTAGGTCCCTCCACCGACAAGTTCGATCCTCAGGCAGCCAAACATATGTTTGTTGGTTATTCCCGCACTAAAAAAGGGTATGTTTGTTACTCTCTCACTACCCGCAAGATGACTGTTTTGGAGAATGTTACATTTCTAGAAGATCAACCGTTTTTTTTCATTCCAACGTCATCTCTTCCACCACCATCATTACCAAGACTTGTCATCCCAGTAACATCTCCACCACCACCACCTCCACTCCTCCCCTCCCCAGCTCCAGTTCTCCACACCCCCCCTTCTTCATGTTTATACTCGTCGATCTCTCAGCTCCGCCGCCCCGCTGCAGTCGGCTTCAACCTCTGGCACTCGGCGACCTGTCGACCCGGCCTCTGCCTCCCCAGCCCATCCTATGCCAAATTATGTATCATTACATCGCCTGATCTCGGTGCTTCAAATCTTGGCTACGTCATTATCCTCTATTTTTGTCCCCAACTTTGTACATGAGGCTCTCTGGTGGAGACCAGACCGGCTCAGGTCGACACAAAAGTGTCTGACGTCGCACCCGTCCGGACTTATACCGGCCCTGAGATATTACATTTTTGTGTCATATTGTATTTTTGTTGTTGTTGTACGTGTGTGAATATATATATAAACATTCAATTATATATATATATATAGTTGAATGTTTATATATATATTGAAAGAAATTGTACCTAATCACCTAGAGGGGGGGTGAATAGGTGACCTTATCTTTTTAAACTTTTAGGCAGAATTAATCACAGAATTCACAGAACTTTAACACAGCATACACAGAATCAATCACACACACAGAGTACACACAGTTTTATAGTGGTTCCCCAAGGTCTGGGTACATCCACTTTCCCCCTTCGCTTATCTAGTAGTGTACTAGATTCGGCCCAACTTCTCCAATATTCCTCAGATCCTCAGATCTTACACTCAGAACCCCAAATAGGTTCCTACAGCTCAGAGTGATCTCACTCCTACAACTCAGGCACACAGCCCTACCACTCAGTCTTCACAAAGACCTACACTCAGCCTTCAACAAGGCCTACACTCAGAGAAAAGTATCTCCGACACTCAGGCACACAGGCCCTACCACTCAGCCTTTATAATTTCAGGCTTACAACTCAGATCCCTTAAGATCCTACAAGAAATTAAAATTACAATGTATATAACCACAACTCAGAATAAGAGAGAAGAGTTGATAGGTTTCTTGATGAGTTCTTGGAAGAACTTTGCTGAGATCAACCTCCCTTGCCTTCCTTCAAAGCTTCTTGAATTTACAACACAGTAGGGTTGAGTCTCTAAGCAAATGATCTTCAATCACTGCTGACTTAAGAATCAGATCTCAATCTGAAACTTTTCTTCACAGCCTGATTCAACAGCTGTCTTCTTAGAAGGAGCTCTCTCTCTCCAACTTCTTAGATCTTCACTTGAAGGTCTTCTTCTAGTTGTGTTGTACTTCAATGATTCATTGATGATTTTTTTTTGTTGAAGTAACAGGCCTTTATATAGGCTTCCTTCATGGTGACCGGCTAATCCGGTTTCTAACAACTTTCTGACAGCTCTGACAATTGCAGTAGACCGGCTGGAATGGCAGCTGTCAAGTCATCCAGTCACTTCTTGAATTTTCTGTAACTGTCTGAAAGCGTCGAGACAGTCAGTCTTTAAGTGTCGACACTGATAGACTAAGTGTCGACACAAGTAGACTAAGTGTTGACACTAGCCTTCATGGTGTCAACACAACTTCTTGTGTTGTAGAAATTACTTCTCGACACTGCTTCTTCAACATGTGTCGACACTGATCCTGTGTGTCGACACAAGTCCTTGTTCTTTGATACTTTGTTGATTTCTTGTAAGTGTCGATACTTGCTAAGTGTCGACACATCTCCTAGGTGTCGACACATGCCTTCTGTGTTGATACTTTTGCTGTGTGCCGACACTTCTCCTTGTGTCGACACATTCTTCTTGTGTTGAAACTTTTGCTGTGTGTCGACACATTCTTCATGTGTTGAGACTTTTGTTGAGTGTCGACACATCTCCTTTGTGTCGACACTCATACTTAGACTCTGTTGAAGTTTGCTGAGTGTCGACACAGCCTCCTAGTGTCGACACTTGTACTTGAACTCTGTTGATGTTTTGCTGAGTGTCGACACAGCCTCCTAGTGTCGACACTTTTTGATGTCGACAAAGTTCCTCTGGGTGTCAACACTGCTTCTAAGTGTCGACACTGCTTCTCTGGACATTTCTTCATTGTGTGTCGACACAGCCTGTATGTGTCGACACTTTCCTTCTGCTGTCGACTCTGCATTCCTGGTGTCGACACAATTACTACAAGTGTCGACACTGCTTCTCAAGGTGTCGTCACAAGTCTTCTTAAGTGTCGACACTTTTCTTCTGGGTGTCGACACATGGACTTAGAAACTTTTCAGCTTTCCCTGCAATTACTTAACCTGCACAAGGTAACTTAAAATACATCAAATACATTTTGATGTATATCATTGAGTAAGGTGAGGCTTCTTCAAATCATGTACATTTATTCTAATGTACCCAACAATCTCCCCCTATTTGGAGAAGTCATAACCCTTAGTCAATGATATACACCATACATAACAAATTTACAGTATGATGTAAAACATGATTATATAACAGGGTAAGTACATAAACATGTATAAACAAAACATGTATACACAAATATCTCAGAACAGTAATATAATAGAATTAACACATATCACATTGTTCTAATAACTTCAACATTTTCATTATTCAAAAGTTTACAGAGAGTTTTAATACAAATGATTACAATTGTAAACTAAAGAAAATTTCTATCATAAGGCTGCTCAGACTCCTTGATCACAATGCCCTTTCCTGATTGTATCTTTGCTTGAACAGGAGCTTCAGTATCTTCAGCAGCAGCAGGCTTCTTTCCCTTAAGATCTTTCTTTTTCAATTCTTCAGCCTTGATCTTTTGCCTTTTAAAGTAATGATAAGGCTTAGGGAAGTATTTGCTAGGCTCCTGTGCAGTAGAAGGTAGCTTTCTCATCTTAGCCTTTCTTCTATATTGAACAATAGCCTCTTGTCTGGTCTCATGTTTCCTCCACTCCAGTTCAGAATACTATTTGCCTCTATCCTGAATATTATCTTTAGCAGTCTTTCAAGCAGTCAAAATGATATTCCTGGAGGTGGGGCTCCATTGTTCAAAATCAGGCCTAAGTTCAGCTTGCTCTCTAAACCTTTTCTTAGATAATTGTGTTTCTTGTTCTTTTAGCACTGCCTCTGGCACTGGCTGTACTACTTTCTCCAAAATAACATTCAGATTACCATCAGGAGGATTATACATGGACTGTACCTTCTGATGTATCATATCAAAGTCTGCTTGAGGGTATATTACCTGAGCTACTTCAGCTGGCTCTCCTCCAAAGTAAGCAGGATTTATTCCAAACTCTGCCACATTATCATCATCACATAATGGAGGATATCCAAGGGTGGCTCTGATGCAATTTGAAATCCATTTGGCATGATCAGAGCTGGCTTTGACTAACACTCTCTCCCCCTTTATGACTTCTCTAACAATGTGATCCTTAAGATCATCTTTCTGGAATCTTATTTGATAATTCAGATAATTAACCTCATCCTTATAGAAAGGTTTGAACTTCTGAAATTGTTCTGCAATGGCCTTCTGAGACGTTTCAAGAACAGTCTTAAAAGCAGTCAGGCTTTCCTGGAATTTCTTATCAAACTCAGCTTTGGCAGTTGAACTCTCTACAGGTTGGGCAGTGGCTATCTTCTTGATCTCAGTGACAATGGCATTATGGGAAGCTGTTAGATTATCATTCATTCTTATCTGATTCTCCAGTACATATCCCTGTTTGACAGTCATGTCATCCACTTGAGTCTTGATCTTCTCTTGATGTGTAGCCAAATAGACTACTGCATTTTCTCCCTTATGGAAGCAGTCAGTCATTTCTTTCTTGTTCAGATTCATTTCAAATCTGATTGACTTGATGTCTTGGGCCAGATCAAATTGCAGTGACTTCTGACCTTCATCTATATACTTTTCCAGAGCTGCTCTCTGCTCATCCATCTTAGTCTGCATAGCCACCATCAATGAACTGTAGTCAGTATATGGGACAGGCTGTGGTGCAATTGTTTGCAGTGCCTTTTTATATGTCTGGCTCCTCCTCTTGAAGACTTGAAATTTCCTCTTCTTGGCTCTCACAGCCTCTTCATCTTCAGATGCAGATGTGCTAGCTATATCAACCCTTTCCTTTGGGCTAGGAGGTAAATCCTTCCTAGGTAACTCCTCAGCATGCTGTTGCATCTCAGGTTCTTGTCTTGCAGTTTCTACTTCAATCTCCACATGCTCCCCCTCAATATGGATCTCCTCCCCCTCAGCAGCAGCTTTCTCTTTCTCAAAATCTGTTTGTAGAAGATCAGGGAATAACTCTTCTAATGTAAATTCCTGTTGAGGAAGGGCTGGAGAATCTCTTATCTCATCAACCACTAGATCAGCAACAGATGTGTCATCTATGACAACATCTTGGGGTTGGCTATGTGTCTGTGTTTGCTGATTAACATGAGGTAATGAATCAGATAAAACATCATTCTCAATAGGGAAATCTAATTGGTTGATTTCAGTTATTACCTCAAGTATGGTCTGAGTAGCTTGTTCACTCTTTAGTGGAGTTGGCTCATCCACCAGTAGAGGCTCCCCCTGGAGTGGATCCAGGTGAATTGGGCTAGCTTGTGGTAGCTCCCCCAGCCTTGGTGCATCTACTTGTCCTGCTGGAGATTGTCCAGCATTTCCAGTTTCTTCCTCATCAGGAGTAAAAACAACTTGCTCTTCAGAGCTGCTTGAGGATTCTTGAGTCACAGGAGCTGACTTCTTCTTCTTTTTCTGGGGTGTGTACTTTACTGGAGATGGCAGTTCTTTGGTTAGTACTCTTTCCCACCTTGAGAAAATTCTCATATCAATCTTCCTCATGTGGTTAATCTTTGAACCTGCAGCTTGGTTCATTACCTCAGCTATACTGCCAGCTAGGTAAAGACTTAGTATTCTACCCAGATTTGGCTTCTTCATACTTTCTTTAATCTTATCAAACATAACTGTTGCCCAATCAGTATTTAGTTTGAATATTATCCTTGTCATAAGGCTAAACATGTAAGCTGAGATTCTGTCATGGCCTTCAGGCTTGCTCAGGATGACTTTGTCCACAATCTCAGATAGAAACTTGTCTTGCATATTCATTCCCTTTCTGTTGAAAATAGATCCAATTTTCATTTTGGAGTCCAGTCCACACCATGTTAATGCTTCTCTAGTCTTAGAAGCAGAAACATCTTCTTCTTCCTTAATCCTTGGTAGTTGTAGTACCTTTCTCAGACTCTTAGGAGAGACCTTCACCTTTTCCCCATGAACTCTTGACTTAATCTTGAGTCCTGATTCATCTATTGTTGCTGTATTCAGAAACTCCAGGACCTCCTTCTTCCAGATCTTGATTGGTTCTGAAACAAGAAATTCTAACCCAGTCTCGGCTATTAGGGTTATCACGCCTTTGATCTCAGGTTCTGCATCAGCAAATGCATGTCGCACGAGTTCATATCCTTCATTCACATTCTCTTCTAGCTTGGGCGTCATTAGGGTTTGAAGAAATTTGAATTTAGAGAAGAGAGATGTCGACACACAAGTTTGGTCTCGAAACTTTGGTGAGCGTGTCGACAGACAATGGCGAAAACCTATTTATACCTTTATAGAATCGAAGATGAAAGGGCGCGACAAAATACTTAAATTGTGTTGACACTGTTGAAAAGTGTCGACACTTACATTGTCTCGACAACGATGTGTCGACACAAGTATAGTCGACAAAATATATGTGTCGACACTTGTATATGTGTCGACACTACTTAGCTCGACACTTAGTCGAGACTTTACCAGACTAATGTTGAGTAAATTCTAAGTGTCGACACCACCTTGGATATGTCGACACCTACACTGCATGTGTCGACACTTATTCTCTGAAGTGTCGACACAGACTTCTTAGATGTGTCGACACCATTTCTTTGAAATGTCGACACCACTTTTATGTGTCGACACAGACAACTCTGTGTGTCGACACTTTTTTACTTAGCCAATTTTTGTAAACTATTCTAAGTTTATCATCCATAATTCAATTTTGAATTTATTGAATTTGGTTTCATCTAATGGCTTAGTATACATGTCAGCTAGCTGATTATCTGTACTAATATACTCTAGTGAAATATCTCTTTTTTCCACATGTTCTCTTAGAAAATGATATTTTTTTTTTATGTGCTTAGTCCTACTATGGGAGACATGATTGTTTGCAATAGAAATAGCACTAGTAGAATCACAAAAAAAAGGTGTTCTACTTACTTGAATACCATAATCTTCTAGCTGATGTTGAATCCATAGAAGTTGAGCACAGCAACTTTCTGCAGCAACATACTCTGATTCTGTTGTGAAGATAGTCACACTTGTTTGCTTCTTGCTACTCCATGATATCAGTCTTCCACCTAGGAATTGACATGTTCCTGTTGTACTTTTTCTATCTTCCTTGCAGCCTGCAAAATCTGCATCTGAATAACCTGTCAGTTCAAAGTCTCCATTCCTAGGGTACCAAATGCCTAGATAAGGAGTGTCTTTAAGATATCTCAGAATTCTTTTGACTGTTGTCAAATGAGATTCTTTAGGGCAAGCTTGGTACCTAGCACAGACACATGTAGCATACATGATATCTGGTCTACTAGCAGTCAAATACAATAGGGAGCCAACTATCTCTTTATACAAAGTCTCATCTACAGGTTTCCCTGCATCATCTTTGCTTAGAGACATGCTTGACCTCATAGGAGTTTTCATGGTAGTGGATGATTCCATACCATACTTCCTTATCAATTCTAGGGTGAACTTAGACTGGCATATGGATAAACCATCCTCAGTCTGTCTAACTTGGAGACCCAAGAAGAACTTAAGTTCCCTCATACTGCTCATTTCGAATTGTCCTTGCATTAGTTTTGCAAACTTTTTGCAAAGACTACTTTCAGTAGACCCAAATATGATGTCATCTACATATATTTGGACTAAAATGATCTTGCCTCTGGATTCCCTAAGGAATAGAGTCTTGTCTACTTTCCCCCTTGTGAATTTATTCTCAATGAGGAAACTAGACAGGGTTTCATACCAAGCCCTAGGGGCTTATTTTAACTCATACAAAGCCTTCCTAAGTCTATAAACATAATTAGGTTTAGTTGAATCAACAAAACCTGATGGTTGTTCCGCATAAACTTCTTCCTTCAGATTTCCATTCAGAAAGGCTGACTTACCATCCATTTGGTATACTTTAAACCCTTGATAGCTTGCATAAGCCAGGAACATTCTTATAGCTTCCAGTCTGGCTACTGGAGCAAAGGTTTGATCAAAGTCAATACCTTCTTCCTGCCTATAACCTTTTGCAACCAGTCTTGCTTTGTTCTTTATAATAACTCCATATTCATCCAACTTGTTCATAAAGATCCACTTAGTCCCAATAATATTGTGGTCTTTTAGTTTAGGAACTAGCTCCCAGACATTGCATCTTTTGAACTGGTTTAGCTCCTCTTGCATAGGCTCAATCCAATGAGGGTCTAGGATGGCTTCTTCAAATTTCTTTGGCTCTACTTGGGATAGAAAACTGGAGTAGAGTACTGAACTTATATTTCTGCTCCTTGTTTGTACCCTTTGTCTGAGATCACCAATAATTTGATTGGCTGGATGATCTTTTAGATGTCTATTTGCTGGAGGCAGACTGTCTTCAGGTTGTACACCTTCATTCTCTTCAACTTGCTGCACCCCTTGGTCTTCTTCTGCATCAGGTGTATCTGGTACTCCCCCTGTACAACAGCCACCTTCTTCTACTTGCTGACTTGCAGTAGGACCTTCTGCAATAGTTAGCTTGTCCATCTTCTCAGTCACACATGTAGAGCTGCAAACACTTCTAGACAATTCATTGTTAATGAGTCTAGCTTCATCAAACACTACATGTACTGACTCTTCTACAACTTGAGTAGTCAAGTTGTAGACTCTATAAGCCTTACTGTTGTTGTACCCAACAAAGATCCCCTCTTGGAATTTGGCAGCAAACTTGGTTAAGTAAGACTTATCATTGTTAAGTATATAACATTTACAACCAAAGATCCTGAAATATGATAGATTTGGTTTTCTGCCTTTCACAATCTCATAGGGGGTCTTATTGTGCCTCTTGGTGATAGTAGCTCTATTAATCACATGACATGCAGTATTAACTGCCTCAGCCCAGAAATATTCTGGTAGAGTTGTGTCACTTAATAGGGTTCTACCAGCCTCAATCAAGGTTCTATTTTTCTTTTCAGCAATATCATTTTGCTGAGGTGTTCTTGGTGAGGAAAATTCCTGAAATATCTCAAACTCTTCACATAGCTTTGTCATACTATCAGACTGGAATTCAGTACCATGGTCACTTCTTATTTTGACCATTGTACTGTCTAACTCATTCTGAATTTGTTTGACAAAACTATAGAAGATACTAGGTGTTTCAAATTTTTGCTTTAGGAAGAACACCCAGGAAAATCTTGAATAATCATCTACAACCACAAATGTGTAGACCTTCCTACCTAGGCTGTGATTTGACATAGGACCAAATAGATCCATATGCAAGAGGTATAGGCACCTCACAGCATCTTTGTTCTCAATGCTATTAAAGGTGGATCTGGTCTGCTTGCCCTTTTGACAAGTTGAGCATATCTCATCCTTAATACACTTAACCTGAGGACTATTCCTCACTAACTCTTTACTATAGAGTTGACCAATTATCTTATAGTTAAGATGGGCTAGCCTCTTGTGTCATTTGACACAATGAGAGACTTTCTCATCAGCTACAAGACACACAGGAGAAACATTATTCTCACACAAAATGTCTAGACAATAGACATTTCTCTTCCTATAACCTGTCAGAATGATCTTTTGATCTTTTGACCTCCTGATATGACAACCATATTTGACAAATGAGATGTCATATCCTAAATCACTCAGCTGACTTATACTAATTAGATTGTGTTTCAAACCTTTAACATAAGTCACTTGAGTAATTGTAATAAGGTTGCTAGAAATGTTACCAAAGCCTTTGATGATTCCGTTTTCAGAACCACCAAAGGTGAATTTAGGACCATTCTTGATTGGTGTATAGTCCTTTAGCAATCCCCTAGTTCCAGTCATGTACCTGGAACATCCACTGTCCAAGTATCATATTGGGGCATGGTCACTTGGACTCACCTGCAAAACAGATTAGTTAACCTTAGAACCCAAAGAATTCTTGAGTCCTTGGTGCTGGTTAGTTTGCCTCTTAACAAAACTACCTGTAGTTTTTCTAGCAGACAGATTGCTACTCACCTTGGCACTTGAATTGTGCCAACAGTCTATGGCAAAGTGGCCTACCTTGCCACAACACCAGCATTCAAATCTGTTGTACCTTTGCTTAGGTACAACCCTAGTTGTAGTATCTACAGCAGGCTTGTTGAGTACTGGGGCTTTGTCCTTAGACTTGGACTTTACAGTCCTAGCAGATTTTGTAAACCCTAATCCAGTTTTACCCTTTTGATGTACAAATTCATCTATCAAAGGTAAAATAGATTTTGGTTTAGAAAATCTTGCTACTATATCTCTCTCCTTCTGAAGACTAATCTCCAGATTTCTAATTTGATCATTTTTAAATGTTATAGTCCTCATCTGAATAACAGTAATGTGCTTCAGTCTAGCTATTTCATTTAATTTCTGATCAATCAACTTATCAAAATCTGATGCAGCCACTTTGAGATTAGCAATCTCCTTAGCCTGACTCTTGGCCAAGGATTTGTTTTTCTTCAAAGCTTGCAACACTACTCTATATTCATCAATCAACTGATGAATATCTCCTTCAGATTCAGATTCACTAACATCACTTGATGCTGAAGTATCTGAATCTGACTCAGTACTAGAAATTGAACTAACAGAACAATTTTGTACCTGACTAGGTCTAGGCTGATCCTTGATTTTGTCTCCTTCTGATAAGGCCATCAGACCCTGGCACTGATTGTCCTCATGCTCATATATTAAGTTCATTAATTGTATGAACTCATCTTCCTCTTCTTCAGCAAACAGTCCAATGTAAGCTTCAGCTTCTGAATCTGATTCTGAAGATGACATATCATACAGACTTTTGTCCTTCTTAGCAACAAAGGACCTTTTCTTCTTGCTCTTGATTTGAGTCTTCTTCTTATCAGTAGATTCTTTTCTCTTCTCTGGACAGTCAGCAACAACATGTCCATGTCTGTTACAACAATAGCAAACTATCTTTGAAGATGTAGTTTTACTTGACTTGGGTTTTCTCCTGTCATTCTTTGATGACTTCTGTGAAGTGAATGACTTAGATCTTCACTGTTTTTTCTTAAGAAACTTCTGAAAATGTCTAGTGAAAGCTGCAAAATCTTCATCACTCTCACTGTTTTCAAAATTCTTGCTTTCTGACTCATCTGTCTCAGTCTCAGCAACTTTTGGAGGTGGAGATGGAGACTTACTTTTATATTTCCTAGTGGCTTCTGACTTGAAAGCCACAGCTCTTTCTTTATGCTCAACTCTGGTAGTCTTCTCCTCCTCCTTCCTTACCATTAACTGCATCTCATAAGATAACAGTTTGTCAAACAATGTTGGAGGAGGAATGTCTGCTAATTTGGTCATTTCCCTTATGACACAAATCTTAGTATCTCAGTCTTTAGTTTGGGATCTCAAGAACTTATCATTCAGCTCATAGTTGCTGAATTCTCTTCCATAAGACATCAACTCATTGACAATCCTATAAAATTTCTTGTAGCACTCAGTTATGCTATCAGACTTTTCTTGTCTGAAACTTTCATATTTTTGATTCAACAAAGACTTCCTGTCCTGTCTAACTTCTTCTGAACCCTCCATATAAACTATCAGTGTATCTCACATTTCTTTAAAAGTTTTACAGTGAATCAAATTCTGAAATGTTGCATCATCTATTGCACTTACTATAATATTCTGGGCCCTCTTGTCCATAGTGGCCAGAATAATCTCATCCTTGGTCATTTCAGAATAGTCTTTTGGAGTTCTCTGATTTGCATCTAGAACTGATACTTTCATTGGCTCATATGGCCCTTCTTTGACTGTGATATAGATTCTAGGATCAGAGGCTTCCATAAATAGTCTAACCCTTTCTTTCCACATGCCAAAAATCTCCTTTCTGCAGATTGGCAACTTCATGAATCCAAGTTCTTTGTGATTCTCTGTTGAACCCATTTTCTTGATTTTCTTGATTATGCTGAGTCTGGCTACAGGATCTTTTACTCATACTGTTATGTCCTTTTTGAGTAACCTCCCTCTGATACCACTTGAAAGAAATTGTACCTAATCACCTAGAGGGGGGTGAATAGGTGACCTTATCTTTTTAAACTTTTAGGCAGAATTAATCACGGAATTCACAGAACTTTAACACAGTATACACAGAATCAATCACACACACAGAGTACACACAGTTTTATAGTGGTTCCTCAAGGTCTGGGTACATCCACTTTCCCCCTTCGCTTATCTAGTAGTGTACTAGATTCGGCCCAACTTCTTCACTATTCCTCAGATCCTCAGATCTTACACTCAGAACCCCAAATAGATTCCTACAGCTCAGAGTGATCTCACTCCTACAACTCAGGCACACAGCCCTACCACTCAGTCTTCACAAAGACCTACACTCAGCCTTCAACAAGGCCTACACTCAGAGAAAACTATCTCCTACACTCAGGCACACAGGCCCTACCACTCAGCCTTTATAATTTCAGGCTTACAACTCAGATCCCTTAGGATCCTACAAGAAATTAAAATTACAATGAATATAACCACAACTTAGAATAAGAGAGAAGAGTTGATAGGTTTCTTGATGAGTTCTTGGAAGAACTTTGCTGAGATCAACCTTCATTGGCTTCCTTCAAAGCTTCTTGAATTTACAACACAGTAGGGTTGAGTCTCTAAGCAAATGATCTTCAATCACTGCTGACTTAAGAATCAGATCTCAATCTGAAACTTTTCTTCACAGCCTGGTTCAACAGCTGTCTTCTTAGAAGAAGCTCTCTCTCTCCAACTTCTTAGATCTTCACTTGAAGGTCTTCTAGTTGTGTTGTACTTCAATGATTCATTGATGATTTTTTTTGTTGAAGTAACAGGCCTTTATATAGGCTTCCTTCATGGTGACCGGCTGATCCGGTTTCTAACAACTTTCTGACAGCTCTGACAATTGCAGTAGACCGACTGGAATGGCAGCTGTCAAGTCATCCAGTCACTTCTTGAATTTTTTGTAACTGTCTGAAAGTGTCGAGACAGTCAGTCTTTAAGTGTCGACACTGATAGACTAAGTGTCGACACAAGTAGACTAAGTGTCGACACTAGCCTTCATGGTGTCGACACAACTTCTTGTGTTGTATAAATTACTTCTCGACACTGCTTCTTCAACATGTGTCGACACTGATCCTGTGTGTCGACACAAGTCCTTCTTCTTTGATACTTTGTTGATTTCTTGTAAGTGTCGATACTTGCTAAGTGTCGACACATCTCCTTGGTGTCGACACATGCCATCTGTGTTGATACTTTTGCTGTGTGTCGACACTTCTCCTTGTGTCGACACATTCTTCTTGTGTTGAAACTTTTGCTGTGTGTCGACACTTCTCCTTGTGTCGACACATTTTTCATGTGTTGAGACTTTTGTTGAGTGTCGACACATCTCCTTTGTGTCGACACTTGTACTTAGACTCTGTTGAAGTTTGCTGAGTGCCGACACAGCCTCCTAGTGTCGACACTTGTACTTGAACTCTGTTGATGTTTTGCTGAGTGTCGACACAGCCTCCTAGTGTCGACACTTTCTGATGTCGACAAAGTTCCTCTGGGTGTCGACACTGCTTCTAAGTGTCGACACTGCTTCTCTGGACATTTCTTCATTGTGTGTCGACACATCCTGTATGTGTCGACACTTTCCTTCTGGTGTCGACTCTGCATTCCTGGTGTCGACACAATTACTCCAAGTGTCGACACTGTTTCTCAAGGTGTCGACACAAGTCTTCTTAAGTGTCGACACTTTTTTTCTGGGTGTCGACATATGTACTTAGAAACTTTTCAACTTTCCCTGCAATTACTTAACATGCACAAGGTAACTCAAAATACATCAAATACATTTTGATGTATATCATTGAGTAAGGTGAGACTTCTTCAAATCAGGTACATTTATTCCAATGTACCCAACATATATACATATACATATATTAAAAAAAACAAAAAGAGTTATCTATTTTCAAAAAAAACGTATACATATATAATACTTATATATATGAAGGATCAAGCGCATAACCAACTGTTCCAAAAGCCCGGACTGTTGGAAAGGGTGCTACTTAATTTCTTAAATAAGTAGAAGAGCGTCACGGGTCAAGTGAAGGAACGCCGGACCCAACAATCTCCCCCCCCCCCCCGGCGTCCAGCACAACCAGTCGGCTTAGAGGTGGAGTTACCACATGGCCCACATGGCTCAGAGGTGGGGTTACCACATGGCCCATACGGCTCAGAGGTGGGGTTACCACATGTCCACGTTTGCACGGCTCAGAGGTGGGGTTACCACATGTCCACGGTTGCTTGACCCGCCGGACCCACACAGGTAGAAGGGAAAATCAGGATTTAATAGCGCTCCCCCGGTCTTGAACTCGTGACCTCCTCTGATACCAATTGAAGGATCAAGCGCATAACCAACTGTTCCAAAAGCCCGGACTGTTGGAAAGGGTGCTACTTAATTTCTTAAATAAATAGAAGAGCGTCACGTGTCAAGTGAAGGAACGTCGGACCCAACAATATATATATATGATAATGTGCCTGTTCATTCATTTCCCCCAGTCGGTCCTGTTCTCCTCCTTTAATCATCCCGAGTTCTCCATTCTGAACTCATGCATGATTAGGGCTAGCCCGCACCAGCCCGACTTCAGCGCCACTGCCCTGATTCCGTCGCGGCTCGCGATGGAAGCGTGCTTTCTCTCCCACGACCTGCACACCTCTGCCTCCTCCGGAGCCCGCAATTTGCTGGAGCTTCCACGATCCAACCACATGGCGCGTCCATGATCGGTCCTGCTTCGCCGCAACTGCCAGAGCCACAACATCCACCATTCCTGGTCGCTGATTATGTCGTCGTGAGGAGGAGGTTCCTTGTTATTTTAATTTAGTTTGTGTTTATTTGTTTGGATTTCCTGTTTTTGATAAAGCGCTGTAAAGGGGTATGTATTCGCTGTTTTGGTGAGTCGATGATATTGAATAGAAAATTGTGTTTTGTTTTGGGCTTGTCGTGGATCTCCTGTTTAGGCGTTAGTGGTTGCATGTGTGCTTCCAGTAAGAATTAGCCGTGTGATTTTGTTCGTGAATAAGGAAATCAGAGAAGTTATTTCCTGTTTGGGATATTCCGTGGAACCACTCTTGAGTGTGAGAGTGAGCGAATTTCTCCTTGGTGCCCGTGTGCGAAAGCGGCTGACCTCGGAGCGGGAAAATCGACGGTGGCGAGGAATTCCTCGCGTGATCGCCGTCAACTTCGGATAGGAAAAGACGTCTCTTTCCATAGGTAACTTGCTTCTATCGTTTTTCTTTGTGTGAATCTAAATTTTCTCTTAAGATATTTAGATTCATTGTTAGATTTTCGCCCGAATTTAGTAAGAGAACGCTACGTCGAAAACTCCAAACGAAAATGTATTTGGAATTCACGATTTCTGTTTTACTATGACAAGTAGAACGGAACGAAAGTTGCGAACTTCCTTTCCCGGATTCAGAATTGAACCATTATTTAAGAAAATCCATTTTTTAACAAAGTTGTATTTTTGTGCTTTACAAAAAAACAAACGTTAATTCATTTCATAAAGTTTGCGCAACGCCCGCTCAAAATATTTTTGCAAAAATCAATTTTTCATTGCACGCATTTAGGGTTTTCTAGAAAAAACCGACAAGCGCAGACCTTACGCGCCGTCCTGCATCAATTGGTATCAGATCCAGGTTCCAAAAATTTTCTATTTTCAAGATCCGCTCTGCGTAGAATAGGAACCCTCATAGCATTGCATTTTCAAAAAAAGGCAAAAAAGAGATTTTTTTTTTAAATTGCAAAATCATACATTGCATTTTACTTGTGTGTTTGCATGTATCTGCGTAGTGGTAGGTTAGTGATCATGAGTTCTCCACCTCACAATTCACCACATGAACATCTTCTCGAGGTAAACTCGGAGATGCGTCACGTTGAACGTGGCCAAGCGAGTCATGTGAACGAAGGGAATAAACCATCCCAGTGGTTTCTACCTTAATGCTAGCATGGATAGTTTAGAAGTACCCCCTCGAGCGTCAATATCACCTCCAATTCGAGATGAGCATTCTGTCAGTCCACGGCACGAAGACCCACCACACTACGTAGAACGATCTACGCTTAAAAGGAATCCTCTTTTTGAGGATGAAGCTAGAGATCCCATAGATGGGTGCGAGTTCGAGTACGAACAAGGTAGGAAATTTCTGGAACCCCATCGTGATCCTTTCTTACGCCCTTATGATAATTATCAGGAGAGGACTCACTACGACGTAGCAAGAGATGAACGTCCTTGAGACCATCGTCAGCCTATGCCAGTTATACATCATGAAGATCGACCTAGAGATTAGCATCGACCGCCACCCTCACGGCGTCGAGACAATCGTGATCCTTACGATGATGATTACGACTATCCTCCCCGGGATAGGCGACCGGATCTTACACGCGTTTTTGAAGTTAGATTCGTCTCTTTATGATAGTTCTATGGATCTTAAGATCTTTTCAGTCTGGGTTATATATATAAAGATTTATTTTGAGTGGTATCGTATGACGGAGGACCAAAAGGTTCAGTTTGCCAAAATGAGATTGTCTGGGCGAGCGAAAATATTTTGGATAGGTGAAGAACGTAGTTTAGAGAGGAATGGATGCCCTCCCATTACACATTGGGCACACATGAAAGCCATATTGGAGCAGCAGTACATTCCCCAGCACTACCAGACCCGTCTACGAGACGAGCTGATGTCCCTACGTCTATGGTCCAAATTTGTTTCTGATTATTTAGCTGAGATAAAGGATCTTATGATTAGGTGCAACATATTCGAACACCCACGTGACACCTTATCTAAATTTAAGTGTGGGCTACGATCTGAGATCCGAGATGAATTGATTTGATATGACCACTATTCTCTAGCAGAGACCATATCTATCGTCATCGATATCGAGGAGCACTAGAAGAGAACCTCCTGGTTCAAACCTCAAAACAAAACAAATACCCCTTACAAGAAAGAAAAACAGAAATGTAAGGAGAATGGATCGAAGCCTACTTCGACCTATACGAGAGATCAAAAAGGGAAGTCCCCCATGGGAACTGTGACCCCTTCACAGATCCAATGTTATGAGTGTCAGCAGATGGGTCATATATCTAGTGATTGTCCCTAGAGGAAAGACACGCTATATATTCATAAGGTGACAGAGGAGGATGAGCCTGTAGAAGAGACTTTAGAAGAGAAAGACTCACACGTTTTGAACTATGAAGTATATGGTACGCCTAGTGAGTAGTGATGAGGAGATAGATCCTAGCATTCTAATGGTAAGATGCATGTTATCTACGCCACAGGAATCCACCGATTATTGGCGGATGAACATCTTCCAGGCCTACTTTAAGACTGGGAAGAAAGTGTGTCGTTTAGTAATAAATAGCTGGAGTTGTATGAATGTCATCACTGAGACAGCTTTAGCCCGCATGAGACTCACTGTTGAGCTGCACCCATCTCCATTTCAGGTAGCTTGGGTCACCAAGACTACATTATCGGTGACTAGGAGATGTTTAGTGTCCATCACTATCGGTACATATTTCGATAAGATCTGGTGTGATGTTATGCCAATGGATGTGTGCCACGTATTACTTGGGAGACCTTAGTTATATGACCGAGATGTTCTCATACATGGCAGATTCAACACTTGCTCATTTCTATTGGACGGAAAGAGAGTAATGTTGAATCTAGTGCGACCCCCAGCACCAACATCCTACACGAGAGATAGTGCAAAAGAATCTCTTCATCCCACTGAAAGGAAAAAGACTTTTAGCATTATACGAGACACTGAGTTCCATCGAGAGAGTTTTGATGGTGGATTCTATTATGCCTTAGTGGTCTTACAGGCATCTGGCGTACTAGAGAGGTATGAGTCTATTCATATACATGCTAGGAGACTCTTAGAGGAGTTCCAGGATATACACTATGATGAGCTTCCGGCAAAGTTACCTCCTATGAGATGTATTCAGCACGCGATAGATCTTGTTCCTGGAGCTTCCCTCCCACATTTACCGCATTACCGATTGAATCTTGCCGCCCATGAGGAGTTGTAGAGGCAGATCAGAGAGTTACTTGATAAAGGCTTTATTTGTCAAGCCTTTGTCCATGTGCGGTACATGCCCTCCTTGCCCCGAAAAGGGATGGTATTTGGCGTATGTGCGTTGACAGTCGTGTTGTCAACAAGATCATTGTGAAATACTGACTCTCGATACCCCAACTGGATGACATGTTGGACATGTTGACTGGAGCCACGATCTTCTCTATGATCGACCTTCGTAGCGGTTATCATCAGATTCGTATATGCGAAGGAGATGAGTGGAAGACTGTCTTCAAGTCGAAGGACGGTCTTTATGAGTGGCTTGTGATGTCCTTTGGGTTATCCAATGGCCCTAGTACTTTCGCTCGGATGATGACTCAGGTCTTCAGATCTTATATTGGGAATTTTGTAGTAGTTTATTTCGATGACATTTTGATATATAGTCAGACTGAGAGTGAGCACCAGACTCACCTACGCACTATCTTCGAGCTCCTACGAGCCGAACGATTATACATCAATTTGAAGAAATGTGTTTTTATGATTGAGTCTGTTATCTTCTTGGATATATAGTGAGCCCTAATGGTATCACTATGGATCCCGAGAAAGTATGAGTGATTCGTGAGTGGCCTACCCCTCAGAATATTCACGATGTACGTGGTTTCATGGACGAACCACATTTTAACATCGATTCATTAAAAACTTCAGTACAATTATGGCACCCATCACTGAGTGTACGAAGAAGGGAAATTTCAAGTGGTCGTCATCGGCAGCTAAATCCTTTGAGATTATCAAGGATAAGATGTCCACTGCACCAGTTTTGCGACTCCTTGATTTCAGTCAAGTGTTCGAGGTATCCTATGATGCCTCAGGAGTTGGGATAGGAGGTGTATTTAGTCAAGAGGGTCATCGAGTTGGATTTTTCAGTAAAAAACTCTCAGACACGAAGCTGAATTATTCCAACTATGAACGCAAGTTTTATGCAATTGTACAGACGTTATATCATTAGAGGCATTATCTGTTGTCTTAGGAGTTTGTCCTCCACTTTGATTATCAAGCGTTACGATATATCAATTCGCAACAGCAGTTGAACCCTCGACAGGCGAAATGGGTTTCTTATTTACAGGAGTATACCTTCGTTCTCAAGCACTGTAAGGGAACGAAGAATAGGGTTGTTGACGCGCTTAGTCGAGTCACCCTCGCATTGTCACAGATGCGTGCTCAGGTGATATGATTTGAGCGTATCAAAGATGACTATTCCAGTTGTCCCGATTTTAGTGGCATTTATGATGCGATACGATCGGATCCCTATTACGATGAGACTAATTATCTCATTCGGGATGGATATTTGTTTCGTAAAACCCGTCTGTGTATTCCCCACACTTCGTTGCGAAATTTCGTTGTATGAGAATTACATGGCGGAGGCTTAGGTGGACACTTTGGACGTGATAAGACGATAGCCTTAGTAGAAGAGCGATTCTATTGGTCTGGGATGAGCCAGGTTATCGCACAGATTGTCAGTAGCTGTCGCACTTGTCAGGTGGCGAAGGGAAATAAACAACCCGCTGGATTATACACACCTTTATCGGTGCTCAGTATTCCTTGGGATGATGTTAGCATGGATTTTGTGCTTGGGTTGCCACGAACTTTTAGGAAACATGAGTTCATACTTGTAGTGGTTGATCGGTTCTCTAAAATGGCGCATTTCATCCCCTGTAACAAAACTGATGACGCCGCATATAGCTCGCATTTATTATAAAGAGGTTGTAGCACATCGAGGGATACCTAAGACTATCGTTACTGATCGAGACGTTAAGTTCACCAGTTATTTCTGGAAGTCACTCGGGAGATTGTTATGTACTAAACTTCTATTTTCGATCGCTTATCACCCGCAGACCGACGGTCAAACTGAAGTTGTAAATAGAAGTTTAGGAAATTTATTGCGATGTTTAGTATGAGGTCACCTGAGAAATTGGGATTTAATTCTTCTGCACGCTCAATTGGCGTATAATAACTCGAAGAATAGATCCACGGGTTTATCACCCAATGAGGTTGTCTGTAGTCACACTGCACGAGTGCCGCTAGATTTAGCACCACTACCACCCACTTTTAGGACTAGTCAATTTACACATGAGTATTCATTGCATTTGCATGATTTGCATAAAGAAATTGAGCGAAAATTACATAATACTTACGATTTATACATAACTCAAGCAAACAAGCACAAAAAACTACTAGTTTCAAGTAGATGACTTAGTGATAGTTCGGATAAATCCAGAACGATTACCCTCGGGTCCTGTAAGAAGCTAGCTGACCGTAGAACTGCACCCTTTCGAGTAGTAAAGCGGATTGGGCAAAATGTGTATGAACTTGAGATGTTTTCCGTTTGGGGAGCGAATCTGGTTTTTAACGTAGTCGATCTAACTTTATTTCACGATTATCCGCATGAGTCATTAGATTTTCTCTTGCCTTCTCCTCCATTTGATTTTTCTGGATTGGTGAGTTCTGGTGAGGAATCACATTCAGGACACACTGATTTTCATTCCGCTACTGACACACCACCTGCAGTTCTACCATCTTCCACTGACAGTTTTCAGGCTAAGCATGAGACACTAAGTGATTCTTCCATACCAGTTCCCAGAGCCGCGGACAGACTTCCGCGAAAGATTTTAGTTCCCGAAGAGATATTGAATGACGAGATACTTGTTGAGTTGGCATGGACGACCCGAGACCGAGACCAGCTGGGTCTTAGCCGAAGAGTTAGAGTGCATGGATGCTGATCTTTTACAGCACTACTGCTCGAAGCACTCACCAGAGATGAGTGATTTCGAGAGGGGGTAGTTGGTGGAGATCAAACCCGATCAGGTCAACGTAAAAGTGTCCGACGCCGCACCCGTCCGGACCTCTATCGGCCCTGAGATATTGCGCTTTTTTGTGTCAGGTTTTTTTTTATTGTTGTATGTGTGTGAATATACATATATAAACATTAAACTATATATATATTAAAAAAAGAGTTCTGTTATAAAAAAAACGTGTATATATATAATACTTATAGCATACATATATATATATATGATAATGTGTCGGTTCATTCATTTCCCCCAGCCGGTCCTGTTCTCCTCCTTTAATCAGCCCGAGTTCTCCATTTTGAACTCACACATGATTAGGGCTAGCCCGGACATGCCTGACTTCGGCACCAATGCTCTGATTCTGTCGCAACTCATGATGGAAGCCCGCTTTGTCTCCCACGACCTACACACCTCTGCCTCCTCCGGAGGCCGCAACTGCTAAAGCTTCCACAATCCAACCACATGGCATGTCCATGATCGGTCCTGCTTCGCCGCAACCGCCGGAGCCACAACTTCCACTGTTCGTGGCCGCTGATTCTACCATCGTGAAGAGGAGGTTCCTTGTTATTTTAATTCAGTTCGTGTTTATTTGTTTGGATTTCCTGTTTTTAGTAAAGCTATATAAAAGGGGTATGTATTCTCTGTTTTGGTGGGTTGATGATATTGAATAGAAAATTGTGTTTTGCTTTGGGCTTGTCGTGGATCTCCTGTTTAGGTGTTAGTGGTTGCTTGTGTGCTTCCTATAAGAATTAACCGTGTGATTTTGTCCGTGAATAGGGAAATCAGTGAAGTTAATTCCTGTTTGGGATATTCCATGGAACCACTCCTGAGTGTGAGAGCGAGCGAATTTCTCCTTGGTGCCATGTGCGAAAGCGGCCGACCTCAGAGTGGGAAAATCGAAGGTGACGAGTAATTCCTCGTGTGATCGTCGTCGACTTCGGATACGGAAAGAGGCCTCTTTTCATAGGTAACTTGTTTCTATCGTTTTCCTTTGTGTGAGTCTATTTTTTTCTTTTAGGATAATTAGATTCATTGTTGTGTTTTTGCCCGAATTTTGTAAGCGAACGCTACGTCGAAAACTTCAAACGAAAACGTATTTAAAGTTCATGATTTCCATTTTCCTACGACAAGGGGAACGGAACGAAAGTTGCGAACTTCCTTCCCTAGATTCAGAATTGAAATATTATTTAAGAAAATCCATTTTTAAAATAAAGTAGTATTTTTTGTGTTTCACAAAAAAATAAACGTTGCTTCATTTCATAAAGTCTGCGCAACGCCTGCTCAAATTATTTTTGCAAAAATCCATTTTTCATTGCACGCGTTTAGGGTTTCCTAGAAAAAGTCGACAGGAATGCCGACCCTACGTGTCGTCCTGCATAACTCTCCAACATTCGGGCTGGCGTGCAGCCATGGAAAAAGAAATGACGGTCCTCTAGGCTAATCAGACGTGAGATCTGGCTTCTCCTCCTCCGAGACAGACTACTGTTGGATGTAAATGGGTCTTTGTCATCAAGCATGCCCCAGATAAGACGATTGATCGTCTTAAGGCCCGTTTGATGGCTCGTGGATTTACTCAACAACAGGGTCTCGATTATGAGAAAACATTCTCTTCAGTGGTCATGCTAAACACGGTTCGTATCCTTCTCTCCTTAGTTGTGCATCGTCAATGGCTCTTACATCAACTGGCAAAAATATTTTTCTCAATGGTGATCTCCAAGAAACTGTCTACATGCAACAGCCTCCAGGCTTTGAGACCACGGGGGAGTCCTGAGTTTGTCACCTTAAGGAGTCGATTTATGATCTCAAACAATCACTTCGGGGATGATTTGATAAGTTCAGTAGGGATATTCGGGAGGTTGGCTTTACTCGGAGCACAACTGCACGACAGATTTCTCTCTGTTCACTTGACATAAAACAATAGGAACGGTTCTTCTTTTGGTGTATGTCGATGACATCCTAATCATAGGAGATGATTCAAAAGGAATACAAGTGGTCAAACAGCACTTTAGTTCTGTTTTTCAAACAAAAGATCTGGGGAACCTTCAATACTTCCTTCGCCTTGAGATCGCAAGACATCCTAATGGCATTGTCATATCCAAGGTTTTAAAAACCGGATCGGACCGGCCGGTTCGACCGGTCGGACCGCCGACCGGCAAGCCGGGCGGTCAGGTCAGGCCTCTAAAACCGGCCCCGCTCAGAACCGGGTAAAACCCGGAAAACCGGCTGTTGGGTACATTGGTTTAAATGTACCTGATTTGAAGAAGGCTCACACTACTCAATGATATACATCAAAATGTATTTGATGTATTTTTGAGTTGTCTTGTGCAGGTTAAGTATTTGCAGGGAAAGATGAAAAGATTCTAAGTCCATGTGTCGACACCCAGAAGGAAAGTGTCGACACTTAAGAAAACTTGTGTCGACACCCAGGCAAGCAGTGTCGACACTTGGAGTAATTGTGTCGACACCAGGGATGCAGAGTCGACACCAGACAGAAAGTGTCGACACAAGGAGCTGTGTCGACACTCAATGAAGAGAAGTCCAGTGAAGCTGTGTCGACACTTAGCAGTTGTGTCGACACCCCGAGGAACTGTGTCTACATTAGAAAGTGTTGACACTTGGAGGATGTGTCGACACTCAGCAAAAGTCAGCAGAGTCTAAGTATAAGTGTCGACATAATAATGAATGTGTCGACACTCAGCAGAAGACTCAACACTTGAAGAAAGTGTCGACACAAGAAAGAATGTGTCGACACTCAGCAGAAGACTCAATACATGAAGAAAGTGTCGACACTAGGAGGCTGTGTGGACACTCAGCAGAGTTCAACAAAAAAATTCGAAGTACAAGTGTCGACACAAAGGAGATGTGTCGACACTCAGACAAAGTCTCAACAGAAGAAGAATGTGTCGACACAAGGAGCTGTGTCGACACTCATCAAGTATCAACACAGAAGGCATGTGTCGACACCAAGAAGATGTGTCGACACTGAATAAGTTCAACACATGAAGATGTGTCGACACAAGGAGTTGTGTCGACACTTACAAGAATTCAACTAAGTACTGAAGAACAAGAAGCTGTGTCGACACACAATATCAGTGTCGACACATGATGAAGAAGCTGTGTCGTGAAGTGAATTCTACAACACAAGGAGTTGTGTCGACACCTTGAAGGCTAGTGTCGATACTTAGTCTACTTGTGTCGACACTTGGTCTATAAGTGTCGCCACTTAAAGACAGACTGTCTCGACACTTTCAGACAGTTACAAATATTTCAAGAACTGACTGGATGACTTGACAGCTGTCATTCCAGCCGGTCTACTGCAACTGTCAGAGATGTCAGAAAGCTGTTAGGAACCGGATCAGCCGGTCACCATGAAGAAGGCCTATATATATAGGCATATACTATCAACAGATAGAGATGATCATTAACAGAAGATTCAACACAGATTAACACAAATCAGTTGAAGTGATCTAAAGATCTAAGTAGTTGGAGAGAGAGAGCTCCATCCAAGAAGACAGCCGTTGGAACCAGGCTGTGAAGAAGGATTCAGACCTAGTTCTGAATCTTAAGTTGCAGAGATCAAAGATCAGCTGCAGAGAAGATCAACCCTATTGTGTTCTACATTCAAGAAGGTTTGAAGAAAAGCCAAGTGAGGTTGATCTCAGCAGAGTTCTTCCAAGAACTCATCAAGAATCTGTCAACTCATCTCTCTTTTTCTGAGTTGTAGGTATATACACTTTGTATCCTTATTTTCTTGTAGGATCCTCAGGGATCTGAGTTGTAAGCCTGTAATTATAAAGGCTGAGTGGTAGGGCCTGTGTGCCTGAGTGTAGGAGATCTAATTCTCTGAGTGTAGGCCTGTTGTGGCTGAGTGTAGGCTTTGTGAAGAAGCTGAGTGTAGGTCTTTGGAGAAAACTGAGTTGTAGGGCCTTGGGCCTGAGCTGTAGGAACCTGTTTGGGGTTCTGAGTGTAAGATCTGAGGATCTGAGATAGTGGAGGAGTTTGGCCGAATCTAGTACACTACTAGATAGGCGAAGGGGGAAAGTGGATGTACCCAAACCTTGGGGAACCACTATAAATCTGTGTGTTCACTGTGTATATGTGTGATTCTGTGATTGCTGTTTGATTTCTGTGAAGTAATAATTATAAATCTGTGATATAATCTGCAATCTGCCTAAAAAGGTTTAAAAAGATTAAGGCACCTATTCACCCCCCCCCCCTCTAGGTGATTAGGTACAATTTCTTTCGAGTGGTATCAAAGCGAGGTTACTCAAAAAGGACTTAACTGTCTGAGTATATCCTGTTGGCAGATTCAGTATAAGTAAATTGCAGAATCAAGAAAATCAAGAAAATCAAGAAACATGGGTTCAACAGAGAATCATAAGGAACTTGGATCCATGAAGTTGCCCATTTGCAGAAAAGAAATTTTTGGCATCTGGAAGGAAAGGGTGAGACTATTTATGGAAGCCTCAGACCCTAGAATATATATCACAGTTAAAAAAGGGTCATATGTGCCTATGAAGGTTTCAGTCCTGGATGCAAATCAGAGAACACCTAAGGACTTCTCTGAAATGACAAAAGATGAGATAATTCTAGCCACAATGGACAAAAGGGCTCAGAATATCATTGTGAGTGTCATAGATGATGCTACCTTTCAGAATTTGATACACTGCAAGACATCTAAGGAGATGTGGGATACCTTGATAGTGTATATGGAGGGTTCAGAAGAGGTGAGACAGGACAGAAAGTCATTGTTAAACCAGGAATATGAAAGTTTCAGGCAAGGTAAGTCTGATAGCATAACAGAATGCTATAAGAAGTTCTATAGGATTGTGAATGAGCTAATGTCCTATGGAAGAGATTTCAGTAATTATGAGCTGAATGATAAATTCTTGAGGTCCCTAACAAAGGATTGGGACACCAAGATCTGTGCCGTTAGAGAAATGGCCAAGTTAGCAGATATCTCTCCTCCAACATTGTTTGGAAAACTGTTATCCTATGAGATGCAGTTGATGGTGAGGAAAGAAGAGGAGAAGACTACAAGAAGTAAGCATAAAGAAAGGACAGTGGCATTCAAGACAGAAGACACCAAGAAATACAAAAGTAAGTCTCCATCTACACCTCCAAAAGTGGCTGAGACTGAGTCACAGATGATTCAGAAAGCAGAAAGTCTGAAAGCAGTGAAAGTGATGAGCACTTTGCAGCATTCACAAGACACTTTCAGAAGTTTCTAAAAAAGAAACAGTGGAGGACAAAGCCATCCACATCACAGGGAAAAGATGATTATTATCAGAACAAGAAATCATCAAAGAAAGACAGGAGAAAGCCCAAGTCAAGCAAAGCAACCTTATCAAAAATTGTTTGTTATTGTTATAACAGACAAGGACATGTTATTGCTGACTGTCCAGAGAAAAGAAAAGAGTCTAATAATAAGAAGAAGACTCAATTCAAGGGCAAGAAGTAAAGGTCCTTTGTTGCCAAGAAGGACAAAAGCCTGTCAGACATATCTTCATCAGAAACTGAGTCAGAAGCTGAAGCATACATAGGACTGTTTGCTGAAGAAAAGGAAGAAGAGTTCATCCAGATAATGAACTCTATATATGAGCAAGAGGACACTCAGTGCCAAGAACTGATGGTCTTAACAGAAGGTGACAAAATCCAGGAGCAGACTGGACCTAGTAAGGTACAAAATTGTTCTTTAAGTTCAATTTCTAGTACTAGTTCAGATTCAGTTACATCAGCATCAAGTGATACCAGTGGATCTGAATCTGAAGAGTATATTCATCAGTTGATTGATGAATATAGAGTTCTATTGCAAGCATTTAAGAAGAGCAAATCCTTAGCCAAGAGTCGGGCTAAGGAGATTGCAAGTCTCAAAGTGGCTGCAACTGATTTTGAGAAATTGTTTGATCAAAAATTAAATGAAATAGTCAGACTGAAAAACATAACTGTTATTCAGATGGGGACTATAACATTTAAGAATGATCAAATCAAAAGTCTGGAGATTAGTCTTCAGAAGGAGAGAGACATTGTTGCTAGGTTTTCTAAACCTAAGTCTGTTCTACCCTTAATTGATGAATTTGTTCATCAAAAAGGTAAAATTTGATTAGGGTTTACTAAACCTGCTAGGACTGTTCAGTCCAAGTCTAAGGGAAAAGCCCCAGCTCTCAACAAGTCAGTTGTAAATAAAACAGCTAGGAATGTACCTAAGCAAAGGTACAATAGGTTTGAGTGCTGGTGTTGTGGCAAGGTAGGCCACTTTTCCATGGACTGTTGGCACAATTCAAGTGTCAAAGTGAGTAGCAAACTGCATGTTGGAAAATCTGCAGGTAGCTTTGTTAAGAGGCAAACTAACCAGCACCAAGGACCCAAGAATTCTTTGGGTTCTAAGGTCAACTAATCTGTTTTGCAGGTAAGTCCAAGTGGTCATGTCCCAATATGGTACTTGGACAGTGGATGTTCCAGACACATGACTGGAACTAAGGGATTGCTAAAGGACTACACACCAATCAAGGATGGTCCTAAAGTCACCTTTGGTGGTTCTGAAAAAAGAATCATCAAGAGTTTTGGTAACATTTCTAACTCTCATATTACAATTACTCAAGTGGCTTATGTTAAAGGTTTGAAACATAACCTTATTAGTATAAGTCAACTGAGTGATTTAGGATATGACATCTCATTTGTTAAAAATGGTTGTCATATCAGGAGGTCAAATGATCAAGAGATTATTTTGACAGGTTATAGAAAGAGGAATGTCTATTGCCTAGACATTATGGTTGAGAACAATGGTTCTCCAGTGTGTGTTGTAGCTGATGAGAAAGTTTCTTATTGTGTCAAATGGCACAAGAGGCTAGTCCATCTCAACTACAAGACAATTGGTCAACTTTATAGCAAAGAGTTAGTGAGTAATGGTCCTCAAGTTAAGTGTATTAAAGATGGAATATGCTCAGCTTGTCAAAAGGGCAAGCAGACTAGATCCACCTTTAGTAGCATTGAAAACAAAGATGTTGTGAGGTGTTTATACCTCTTGCATATGGATCTTTTTGGTCATATGTCAGTTCACAGCCTAGGTAGAAAGGTATATACCTTTGTGGTTGTAGATGACTACTCAAGGTTTTCATGGGTGTTCTTTCTTAGACAGAAATCTGAAACACCTAGTATCTTCTATAGATTTGTCAAACAAATTCAGAATGAACTAGACAGTACAGTGGTCAAGATAAGAAGTGACCATGGTACTGAATTCCAGTCTGATAGCATGACAAAACTATGTGAAGAATTTGTGATATTTCAGGAGTTTTCTTCACCAAAAACACCTCAGCAAAATGGCATTGCTGGGAGGAAAAATAGAACATTGATTGACGCTGATAGAACCCTATTAAGTGATACATCTCTCTCAGAATATTTCTGGGCTGAGGCAGTGAATACTGCATGCCATGTAATTAATAGGGCTACCATTACTAAAATCCACAACAAGACTCCCTATGAGATTGTGAAAGGCAGAAAACCAAATCTATCCTATTTCAGGATCTTTGCTTGTAAGTGTTTTATACTTAACAATAGAAAGTCTTACTTGATCAAGTTTACTGCCAAATCACAAGAGAGGATCTTTGTTGGGTACAACAACAATAGTAAGACTTATAGGGTCTACAACTTGTCTACTCAAGTTGTAGAAGAGTCAGTACATGTAGTATTTGATGAAGCTAGACTTATTAACCATGAGTTGTCTAGAAGTATTTGCAGCTCCACAGGGTTGACTAAGAAGATGGACAAACTCACTATTGAAGAAGAATCTACTGCAAATCAGCAAGTGAATGATAGTGGTTGTTGTCCAGGGGGAGTACTACATGTACCAAATGCAGAAGAAGATCAAGCAGTGCAGCAAGTTGAAGAAGCTAAAGGAGTTCAACCTGAAGTCAGGCTGCCTCCAGCTAATAGACATCTAAGAGATCATCCAGCAGATCAAATCATTGGTGATCTAAGACAAGGGGCACAAAAAAGGAGCAGAAATCTGAATGCAGTACTCTACTCCAGTTTTCTATCCCAAGTAGAGCCAAAGAACTTTGAAGAAGTCATTCTAGACCCTCATTGGATTGAGGCAATGCAAGAGGAGCTGAATCAGTTCAAGAGATGCAAAGTCTGGGAGCTTGTTCCTAAACCAAAAGACCACAACATAATTGGAACCAAGTGGATCTTTATGAACAAGATGGATGAACATGGAGTGATTATTAAGAACAAAGCTAGACTGGTTGCTAAGGGATATAGGTAGGAAGAAGGTATTGACTTTGATCAAACCTTTGCTCCAGTAGACAGACTGGAAGTCATAAGCATGTTCCTGGCCTATGCAACCTATCAAGGATTTAAAGTATTTCAAATGGATGTGAAGTCAGCCTTTTTGAATGGCAATCTGAAAGAGGAAGTCTATGTGCAACAGCCATCAGGTTTTGTTGATTCAACTCAACCTAATTATGCCTATAGACTTAGGAAGGCTTTGTATGGGTTAAAACAAGCCCCTAGTGCTTGGTATGAAACCATGTCTAGTTTCCTCATTGAGAATGAATTCACAAGGGGGAAAATAGACAAGACTCTATTCCTTAGGGAATCCAGAGGCAAGATCATAATAGTCCAAATATATGTAGATGACATCATATTTGGGTCTACTGAAAGTAGTCTTTGCAAAAAGTTTGTAAAACTAATGTAAGGACAATTTGAGATGAGCAGTATGGGGGAACTTAAGTTTTTCTTGGGTCTCCAAGTTAGACAGACTGAGAATGGTTTATTCATATGTCAGTCTAAGTTCACCCTTGAACTGATAAGGAAGTATGGTATGGATTCATCCAGTACCATGAAGACTCCTATGGGGTCAAGTATGTCTCTTAGCAAAGATGATGCAGGGAAACCTGAAGATGAGACTTTGTATAGAGGGATAGTTGGCTCCCTTCTATACTTGACTGCAAGTAGACCAGATGTCATGTATGCTACATGTATCTGTGCTAGGTACCAAGCATGCCCTAAAGAGTCTCATTTGACAGCAGTCAAAAGAATACTGAGATATCTAAAGGGCACTCCTTATCTAGGCCTTTGGTACCCTAGGAATGGAGACTTTGAACTAACAGGTTATTCAGATGCAGATTTTGCAGGCTGCAAAGAAGACAGAAAAAGTACAACTGGAACCTGTCAATTCCTAGGTGGAAGACTGATATCTTGGAGTAGCAAGAAGCAAACAAGTGTGACTATCTCCACAGCAGAATCAGAATATGTGGCTGCAGGAAGTTGTTGTGCTCAACTTCTATGGATACAACATCAGCTTGAGGATTATGGTATTCAAGTAAGTAGAACACCACTGTTTTGTGATTCTACTAGTGCAATATCTATTGCTAACAATCATGTTTCCCATAGTAGAACTAAACATATTGAGATAAAATATCATTTTCTAAGGGAACATGTAGAAAAAGAAGATATATCACTAGAGTATGTCAATACAGATAATCAACTAGCTGACATGTATACTAAGCCCCTAGAAGAAACCAAGTTCAATAGGTTCAAAATTGAATTATGTATGATAAACTTAGAATAAGTTTACAGAAATGGCTAAGTAAAAAGGTGTCGACACACAAAGTTATCTGTGTCGGCACAGAAAAGTGGTGTCGACACTTCAGGGAAAAGGTGTCGACACATCTAGGAAGTTGGTGTCGACACTTCAGAAAATTAGTGTCGACACATACAGAGTCGGTGTCAACACATCCAAGGTGGTGTCGACACTTAAGATTTACACAACATTAAGCAAGTAAAGTCTCGACTAAGTGTCGAGCTAAGCGGTGTCGACACATAGATAAGTGTCGACACATATGTTCTGTCGACTATACTTGTGTCGACACATAGGTGTCGAGACATTATAAGTCTGTGTCGACACTTATCAACTGTGTCGACTCAATTTGAGTTTCTTGACGCGCCCTTTCATCTTCAAACCTAGAAAGGTATAAATAGGATTTTGTCATTGTCTGTCGACACGCTTACCAAAGTTTCGAGACCAAACTTGTGTGTCGACACCTCTCTTCTCTCCATTCAAATTCTTCAAACCCTAATGGCGCCAAAGCTCGAAGAGAACGTAAATAAAGGCTATGAACTGGTGCGGCATGCGTTTGATGACGCAGAATCGGAGATCAAGGATGTGGTAACCCTAGTCGCAAACTCAGGGTTAGATTTTCTTGTTTCAGAGCCAACCAAAATATGCAAGAAGGAAGTATTTGAATTTCTGAATGGAGCAACCCTAGACAACTCTGGACTCAAGATAAAGTCAAGGGTTCATGGAGAAAAGGTGAAGGTATCACCTAAGAGTGTGAGAAAGGTACTAAACCTACCAAGGACAAAGGAAGAAGATGAAGTTACTGCTTCTAAGACCAGAGAAGCTTTAACATGGTGTGGACTGGATTCCAAGCTGAAAATTGGATCAGTATTCAATAGAAAAGGGATGAACAGCCAAGGCAAATTTCTCTCAGAAATTGTTGGCAAGGTGATCTTGAGTAAGCCTGGAGGGCATGACAGGGTATTAGCCCATATGTTCAATCTTATGACAAGGATTATCTTCACATTGAAAACTGATTGGTCTGTAGTAGTCTTTGATAAGATTAAAGAGAGTCTGAAGAAACCCAATTTGGGTAGGATACTCAGTCTTTACTTGGCTGGTAGTATACCAGAAGTAATGAGTCAAGCTGCAGACTCTAAAATCAATCATATGAGAAAGATAGACATGAGACTCTTCACAAGATGGGATAGGGTCTTGACAAAGGAATTACCTACTCCTGAGAAAATAACTCCACAGAAGAAGAAGAAGACAGCCTCAGTGGCTCAAGATTCATCTAGCAGTTCTGAGGAGCAAGTTGTCTTCACTCCTGATGAAGAAGACACTGGAATTGCTGAAAAGTCTCCAACTGTACAAGAAGTTGCAGAGAGGCAGGGGGAGCTACCTCAAGCTAGCCCAATACACCAGGATTCTCTCCAGGGGGAGCCTCTAGTAGTGGAAGAGCCAACTCCACTAGAAAGTGAGCAAGCTACAAACACCATACTTGAGGTACTCACTGAAATCAATAACTTAGTTTTCCCTATTGAGGATACTGTTTTGTCTAATTCATTAAATAATGTTAATCAGCAACCTCAGATTGATAGTCAACTCCCAGATGTTGTCATGGAGGACACATCTGTTGCAGCTCAAGTTGTATCTGATCAAGTTGTTGATGAGACAAGTGATTCTCCATCACAACCTCAACAAGAATTTACAATGGAAGATCTCTTCCTTAATCTGGATCAAACAGACTTTGAGAAAGCAAGTGCTGCTGCTGAGGGGGAGAATGCTCCAGTTGAGGGGGAGCAAGTGGAGATTCTGGAAGAAACTGCAAGGAAAGAGCCTGAGAAATCAAAGAAAGTTGAGGAGCTACCTAAGGAGAGGGTAGAAATAGCCAGCACATCAGCTTCTGAAGATGAGGAGGCTACAAGAGCAAAGAAAAGGAAATTTCAAGTCTTCGAGAAGAGGAGCCAGACTTATAAGAAAGCTCTGCAAACCATAGCACCACAGCCTCCACTACAGCCAGCACCAACTGTAGATTACAGTGCTCTGATGGTTGCTATGCAAATTAAGCTTGATGAGCAAAGGAAAACAATAGAAACATATATGGATGAGGGACATAAGTCTTTACAGTTTGATCTGCCCCAAGATATTAATTCTATTAGATTTGAGATGAATCTAAATAAAAAGGAGATGACTGACTGCTTCCACAAGGGAGGGAATGCAGTGGTTTACTTGGCTACACATCAAGAGAAAATAAAAGCTCAAGTGGATGACATTGCACTGAAGCAAGGATATGTTCTGAAGAACCAGCTCAGAATGAATGACAATTTGACTGCTTCACACAATGCAATTGTCACAGAGATGAAGAATATAGCTGTTGGACAGACTACTTCTACTGCTACTGCTAAGGCAGAGTTTGATAAAGCTTTACAAGAGAGTATAACTGCTGTTACTTCTGCAATTGAAAATTTTCAGAAGTTGATAACTGAAAAACTCCAAAGGTTGACACCTTTCTTTAAAGATGGAGTAAACTATTTGGATAACCAAATAAGATTTCAAAATGATGATCTAAGGGATCACATGGAAAGAGAAGTCATAAAGGGGGAGAGGGTGTTAGTCAAAGCCAGCTCTGATCATGCAAAGTGGATTTCTAATTCTATCAGAGCAACTCTTGGTTATCCTCCTTTATGTGATGATGATAATGTTGCTGAGTCTGGGATTAATCCTGCCTATTTTGGAGGTGAGCAAGCTGAAGTAGCTCAGGTGATCTATCCTCCACCAGATTTTGATATGATACAAACAGATATACATTCAATGTATAGCCCACCTGAGGGACAGCAAAATGTCATCATAGAGAAGGTGGTTCAGCCAGTCTCTGAGGCTTTACAGGAAGCTATACTAAAAGAACAAGCTGAACAAGAAGCCAGATTGTCTAAGAAGAGGTTCAGAGAGTAAGCTGAACAAAGGCCTGATTTTGAGCAGTGGAGCCCCACTTCAAGAAATATTATTTTGACTGCTTGGAAGGCTGCTAAAGATAATATTCAAGACAAAAACAAGTGGTATTCTGAACTAGAATGGAGAAAGCATGAAAACAGACAAGAAGCCATAGTGCAATATAGAATAAAGGCAAAGATGGGAAAGCTACCTGCTACTGCCCAGGAGCCTAGCAAGTACTTTCCCAAGCCTTATCATTACTTTGAGAGACAGAAGATTAAAGCTGAAGAGCTAAAGAAGAAGGAGCTGAAAGAGAAAAAGCCTGCTGATACTGAAGATGTTGAAGCCCCTGTACAAGCCAAGATACAGTCTGGAAAGGGAATAGTGATCAAGGATGCTGAGCAAAAATAGAATAGAATTTTCTTCAGTTTACAATTGTAATCTTTTGATTTTAAACACTTTGTAAACTTTTGTAAAATGAATATGACAAAGCTGTTAGAACAATGTGCTGTGTGATAAATCTATTTCATAATTGTTCTGAGATGATATCTATGTATACATATTTGTTTAATACATGTTTATGTTTGCTCTGTTATATAATCCTGCTTTACATCATGCTATGATTTTATTCTGTATGGTGTATATCATTGACTAAGGGTTATGACTTCTCCAAATATGGGGAGATTGTTGGGTACATTGGTTTAAATGTACCTGATTTGAAGAAACCTCACCCTACTCAATAATATACATCAAAATATATTTGATATATTTTTGAGTTGCCTTGTGCAGGTTAAGTATTTGCAGGGAAAGATGAAAAGATTCTAAGTCTATGTGTCGACACCCAGAAGGAAAGTGTCGACACTTAAGAAAACTTGTGTCGACACCCAGGCAAGCAGTGTCGACACTTGGAGTAATTGTGTCGACACCAGGGATGCAGAGTCGACACCAGACAGAAAGTGTCGACACAAGGAGCTGTGTCGACACTCAATGAAGAGAAGTCCAGTGAAGCTGTGTCGACACTTAGCAGTTGTGTCGACACCCAGAGGAACTGTGTCTACATCAGAAAGTGTCGACACTTGGAGGATGTGTCGACACTCAGCAAAAGTCAGCAGAGTCTAAGTATAAGTGTCGACATAATAAAGAATGTGTCGACACTCAGCAGAAGACTCAACACTTGAAGAAAGTGTCGACACAAGAAAGAATGTGTCGACACTCAGCAGAAGACTCAATACATGAAGAAAGTGTCGACACTAGGAGGCTGTGTAGACACTCAGCAGAGTTCAACAAAAAAATTCTAAGTGCAAGTGTCGACACAAAGGAGATGTGTCGACACTCAGCCAAAGTATCAACAGAAGAAGAATGTGTCGACACAAGGAGCTGTGTCGACACTCAGCAAGTATCAACACAGAAGGCATGTGTCGACACCAAGAAGATGTGTCGACACTGAACAAGTTCAACACATGAAGATGTGTCGACACAAAGAGTTGTGTCGACACTTACAAGAATTCAACTAAGTACTGAAGAACAAGAAGTTGTGTCGACACACAATATCAGTGTCGACACATGATGAAGAAGCTGTGTCGCGAAGTGAATTTTACAACACAAGGAGTTGTGTCGACACCTTGAAGGCTAGTGTCGACACTTAGTCTACTTGTGTCGACACTTGGTCTATAAGTGTCGACACTTAAAGACAGACTGTCTCGACACTTTCAGACAGTTACAAATATTTCAAGAACTGACTAGATGACTTGACAGCTGTCATTCCAGCCGGTCTACTGCAACTGTCAGAGATGTCAGAAAGCTGTTAGGAACCGGATCAGCCGGTCACCATGAAGAAGGCATATATATATAGGCCTATACTATCAACAGATAGAGATGATCATTAACAGAAGATTCAACACAGATTAACACAAATCAGTTGAAGTGATCTAAAGATCTAAGTAGTTGGAGAGAGAGAGCTACATCCAAGAAGACAGCCGTTGGAACCAGGTTGTGAAGAAGGATTCAGACCTAGTTCTGAATCTTAAGTTACAGAGATCAAAGATCAGCTGCAGAGAAGATCAACCCTATTGTGTTCTACATTCAAGAAGGTTTGAAGAAAAGCCAAGTGAGGTTGATCTCAGCAGAGTTCTTCCAAGAACTCATCAAAAACCTGTCAACTCATCTCTCTTTTTCTGAGTTGTAGGTATATACACTTTGTATCCTTATTTTCTTGTAGGATCCTCAGGGATCTGAGTTGTAAGCCTGTAATTATAAAGGCTGAGTGGTAGGGTCTGTGTGCCTGAGTGTAGGAGATCTAATTCTCTGAGTGTAGGCATGTTGTGGCTGAGTGTAGGCTTTGTGAAGAAGCTGAGTGTAGGTCTTTGGAGAAGACTGAGTTGTAGGGCATTGGGCCTGAGCTGTAGGAACCTGTTTGGGGTTCTGAGTGTAAGATCTGAGGATCTGAGATAGTGGAGGAGTTTGGCCGAATCTAGTACACTACTAGATAGGCGAAGGGGGAAAGTGGATGTACCCAAACCTTGGGGAACCACTATAAATCTGTGTGTTCACTGTGTATGTGTGATTCTGTTATTGCTGTTTGATTTCTGTGAAGTAGTAATTATAAATCTGTAATATAATCTGCAATCTGCCTAAAAAGGTTTAAAAAGATTAGGTACAATTTCTTTCACCGGCCAGTTGAACCGACCAACTGTAAACCGGGCCGGTTTTTGAAAGACCGGGCGGGCCATGGCACCCAAAATTTAATACCGAAAATGAGGGGACAGCAGGTTTTGAACCCATACCAATTTGAAATCAAGCAAGAAAGCAAGTCGCTCAGCCATTTGGTCATTGATGATTGCTTTTAAAATATATTATATACATAAAAATTAATACATATTTATAAAAAATAATTTATATAATAAAAACACATGCATATAAATGTATAATTGACAGTCAAGTCAGACGTGTGACGGTCATATTTATTAAATATTATCTTATTCTTTATTATTTAATTAGGACAACGCGTTCATGGTCGGCAAGTCTCGCGCGTACATTTGGAAATTTCCCTTATTCTGATATTATATATATAACGGTTCAACCCCGGTTAAACCGGTTGGACCGGTTCAACCTTGAACCTCTCCCTCCGCCGGTGCGGTGTCGGTCCGGTTTTAATAACCTTGGTCATATCTCAATGAAAGTACCGTCTCGACCTTCTTCGGGATGCGAGTTATTATGTTGCAAGTCGATTAATACTCATATAAATGTAAATCACAAGCTGTGTGTGCATGTTTTTGATGCAGATCTTCTTCTTCCAAATCCAGAATACTATCGACGTCTAATTGAAAAACTGATTTATCTAACAGTCACAAAACCAGACATATCTTTTGATGTTGGGGTTGTCAGCCAGTTTATGCATTCTCCTTGATATCTCATCTACAGGCTGTCGAACGTATTCTGAGATAGTTGAAAACAGCTCCTAGTCAAGGGCTGGTATACAAAACTCTTTCCTCGTCTACTCCAACATTGGTTGTATACTCAGGTGCTAATTATGTTGGTTCCCTAGATGATCGGCGTTCCACCGTTGGATTTTGTACTTACTTCGGAGGTCACCTTGTTACATGCCGCAGTAAGAAACAGTCTGTGGTTGCTCGATCTTCGGCCGAAGCTGAGTACCGTTTGATGGCGTATATTGTATCTGAGTTCACATGGCTTGAGAGTCTCCTAGGTGATATGAGAGTAAAACATTCCACACCAGCTACCTTATTTTGTGACAGTCAAGCTGTTATACACATAGCTAAGAATCTTATCTGCCATGAAAGAACGAAACACATTGAAGTTGATTGTCACTTCATTCGAGAAAAAATTCAGATGAATAAGCTAGAATTGAAACATGTTTCGGCTACTGACCAAGTTGCTGATATTCTCACTAAGGCCCTACCAAGTGCTCTATTTTATCAGTTTTTATCCAAGTTGAGTGCCTACGACTTGTACACTCCAGCTTGCGGGGGAGTGATAGAAAAAGAACATGTAAAAGCTCATATAATGGCCCATCATAGGCCTTCTTCCTCTTTATGTAATAGTTTCACATCTTGAAAAAAGGACTCTTCTCTCTCTTCTCTCCCTATATATATGTACTCATACTTGTATTTACATATACAAGAAGAATATACAAAGTTTCACAATTTTTTTTCCACGTGTTTGTGTCATTTCTACACAAACTAATAAATTCTAGCCGCATAAAGGTCCATTGCTCTGGATTGTTATGAGAATAGAAGGGTTAAATCCAATGTCATCTTTAGTTGGTTTAATAGCTTATTGACAAAGACAGGAATTGGAAAACAAAAGTATACATATTGTATGCTAATCAAATTTACAAGTATTTGGAAAAACAAATCAGTAATAAAAAATTTCATAAGTCAAATGGCATGTGCTAAGTATCTACATTAGTAGTCTTGGTTTGAGTGCAGGAAAGGTTATATATGCCAATTACTCAAGAACTATGAATTTGGAATTTCAGGGTGAAAATAAGTAACATAGAAAACTCAAGCTACTCATTGGTAAAAAGTATCAGTATGAGTAACAGTATAGTGCAGAGTATCCAAAAAGTATAATGTCCCTTGAAAGCATGTCAAGTACATACTTTCTCTTAGAGAAGTAAATCACTTGATTGGACTGTGCCACCTCGATGTGCAAGTACTTTAATCTACCAAGATCGTTCATATGAATTTTCACTTTAAAAATATTTCTTCAAAACCCCACATCTCCTTCATCATCTCCTATAAATCTATAATAACTATCTCATTTGTATAGACCACCAAAAGAATTATGTGTCCCTGATGGTGCTGACTGGAGGTATTGGAATTTGGAATTAATGGAATACTAAACGGGAGCCATGGCTATGACAAATAGGCTAAAAGGGAAGGACCAGTTGAGGTAGGAAACGACATTGAGTGCTTAGAAACTGGGAATGGCTACTATGGAAACCTATGAGATAGCTTGTCAAGAACACTGATGCTATCGTGAAAGCATATTATTGTACTCTCTATTGAACATAAATGGTCTATTTCTACATGCAAGATTATAGACAATCTGGTGGAGACCAACCCAGATCGGGTCGTCGCAGAAGTGTCCGACGCCTCGTCCGACCGGACCTTTACCGGCCCTACTAATGACATTACTTTTGTCGTTTTTAAATTTTACTGTATTGTGTAATGGTGTAAAGTATTTGTGTGAATATATATATATATATATATATATATATATATATATATATATATATATATATATATATAGTTTTGTTAATTATCATTCAAAAACCGGTCCAGCTGCTTTCCCTGTAAACAGAAAGAAAAAAGAAACCGTTGGTTCATTATCTTCCCGATCCAGAACCGTAGGAATGGCGGAATTCACGCGCCCGCTAGGGCTCGGCAGCCGCGCCATCCCCGACAGATACGCTGCTCCAGGAGAAGCTCCATGCATGGTCTCCCCACGACGCAGCCACGTCTAAGCTTCGCAGGGCAGGGAGTCGCTTCTCCGATCATTTCAGCCACGACGCCCCTGTCTCGGTGGTTCCATCTCCACGATTCGAGCTCGGCCATGGCCGCCCATGGAAGTTCATTTCATGTCGTTCTATTTTATTGTGTTGTTGTTTTCAGAACCCTACAAATAAGAGATCCATGTTCGGTAGAAAGGGTGAATGATGAAAATTTGAAGATTGTTGTGACTGTGTTTCCGATGGAGTTTGATGTGTGCTCCTGTTAGAAGTTAGGCGAAATTAAAACTCTATGTGAGAGTTGTAGGAGTAAGATGGTGATGAATGAAATATTGAAATCGAATTGTTGTGATTGTTGCTTTCCGATTGAGGAGTGCCGTGAGATGCTCGGTGAGAGAGCAGTAGGAATTAGTGGTTGTAATTAGTTTTGCTGTGGGATTTGTCTATCCCCATGAACAGCCCTATAAGGATTTTGAAGGTTTGATTGTTGTTTTTGATTATAAGCCTAATTATTCATGTTGTGAGTTTGTCGTATTGTTCCTTCCGCCGGTAGAGGAGATGAACAGTGATTTGAGTAACTTGTTTTAAGGTCTAAAATTAATGAACAGTGACATTTAGGTTGCTATAGAAGATGGAATTGCTGTGAGTTGTATTCCATGTTTGGAATCCTGTAAAGCAATTTGGGATTGTTGTGAGTTAGGAGTTAGAGAAATCAGTGTGTTGCTGCAGTTTAATTGCTCCCGTGAACAGTTGGAAAGATTTAAGGTAGCTGTGTATTGTCTTGGTTTCTCTCCCGTGAGCAGTGGAGAATAAATGTTATTGTGCTCTTGAGTGTTCTCCTGATTCTCTTGTGAGTTCTTCTAGTTGGAGCCACCTTGAGGGAGAGAATAGAGAAGTTAGGTTTTATAACCTGTGAACATGAGTGAATTTAGTTCGTGTGTTCGAGATTTCGTGGGACAACTCTGGTGCGTGAGAGTGGGTGAATTTAGGTTGTTTGGTTTGTGGCATCCTTACTTTGTTGAGTGATTCCGTGGAACCACCTCGTGTGAGGGAGCGCTTTGATTCTTTGGTGCCCGTGTGCGATAGCGGTTGACCTCGGAGCGGGAGATCGAAGGTGACGAGGAGTTCTTCGTGCGATCGTCATCGACTTCGAATACGGAAGACGTCTCTTTCGTGGGTAATTGTTTTCATTTTTTCATTTGTGTGCGCCTCTATATTTTTCTCGTAGGATAATAGACTCATTGCTAGGTTTTCGCCCGAGTTTTGTCAGCGAACGCTACATCGAAAACTACAAACGGAAGCGTATTTGGAATTCACGCTTTTCGTTTTGCTACGACAAGGGGAACGGAACGAAAATTGCGAACTTCCTTCCCCAGATTTAAAATTAAACCATTTTATTAAGAAAAATCATTTTGAAACAAAATAGCGATTTTGTGCGTTACAAAGAATTTAGTTGCTTCATTTCTTAAATTTCGTGCAAATTTCGTTGCGCAAGGTTCATCGAATATTGCATGCATTAGGCTTTCCTAGAAAAAGCCGACAGGCGCGCAAACCCTACTCGCCGTCCTGCATCACAATCTAACATGGAGAACATTAGAATAGCTTCTTATTACAAAAAATATGTCAAATCCTAGCAAGACTTATAAAGACTTCAAAAAATAAGCTTAACATACAATGGTTAGAGAAGTCTTTAGATTCTATCTAATTAGAAACAATGTATTGCATGTAGATTCAACATTATTCAATCTATTTTTAAAATAGATTATGAAATAGGATAAGACAAATGCTATATATTTCAATCTTCAAGCGATATCGCAAGTCATTCAAACAAGATAAACATGTATTTTCCTAGAAATTTGAAATTCATATTACAATTCATGGAAGAAAATAATACTACAAGGCCTGAACAAGGCGGCATAATGAAAGAATAGATAACTTATAATATAAGGAGAATGAGATAAATAAAGGAGCGAATATATGTAGAAAAAACATATGGAAACCTCAAAGAATAGAGGCAAGAGATACAGAAAAAAAAAGCATATAAAGACCTCATTGCTGGGAGAAGGGAGAATGATCAATCACAAGAAAGAAAGTCAGGGCAAAATTTATTTTTCGATTCATTAATATGCTCAAATTTTAGTGAATAGCAAAACCAAAGAAAAGACGACCTTATTAATAATTATAAAAAGCATTCAAAAATATAAAAATAATAACTAGTCCAAAATGGAAAATAACTATACCCATCATGTTTGAAAATAATGAGAATAAAACATAATGACACAATTGACAACTAAACAAAAGTATTTTGATACATATAAGGCCAAGGTTGTATGAATTGAGATCCTAGCTGGGATCGTTTCAAGGTTGGATCGGGTCGGATCGTAGGATCGGAGCGAGCATCACAAGATCCTACAACATTCATAAATTAAGGTTTAAAATATGAAATTGAACTTTGTATTGTTCAACTACATGTTCAATTAACACAAATTGAACTTTGTATCATCCAAAACCAAAAGAGAAGACATAGTGGCGAAACAAGTTCACTTTCAATTTCAGGTAGCAATCCCAATAGCTACTAACAGTAAAAATGAACTTGGACCACTGGATTGCTGGAAGCCTGGAAGCGGGAAAACGTCACCTGAACTGTTGGATTGCTAGCACGCTGGAAGCAGGAAGCCTAATTGCTCGTACACTAGAATGGAAGAGATGATGTAGGCCTCGAAGCAGCAAGCTGTTGGATTTCTTGTATGCTAGAAAAAAAATGTAAAGATGTTGGCGACGTCTAAAATGGAACTAGGGAAGGGAAAACGCTTTCTGGACGGGAAGTGGCTGAATACGTCGCCCTCAGCCTCCATCGGTAGTCGGCACTCGGGATAGGGTTAAGCGGTGGAATATAATTTTGTGATGGGGTACGGAGGTCGGGACTGCAATACAATTAAGTGATGGGGTATGGGCATTGGACCAATTGAATGAGGTGAGGATAGGGTTGAATGCATTTTTATTTTGTTTGGGTGGACCGGTTAAATAGGGTCGGAGTCGCGGCCCGAAGATTCGGATCACAATCCTGATCGTATAGGTGCCGATTTCAATCTTGGATAAGATTCGGAACGATTTATAAAATTTGGATCCTACGATCCAGATTGCAATCCAGATTAGAGAAGTATTTTGTAGAACCTCAATTCCACTAGGCTACATAGAACCAGAGAAAATATTGATTGACAAAGAGATAAGTCCCCTAACTTTACTTTAGAACCAGCAAAATTCATCTGGATCATAATTGAAAAGGATCTATTTAGCTTCCTATTTGAAGGAATGATAAATAAGGACACAAGTAGACGCTAACTGGTTGACTAAACATAAATATTCTGGCACACAAAACTCAATGCACATTCTTTATGTATTTTTTCCTAACAGGAAGTTGGGAGAAGAATCTAATACCTTAAATAATCATATTGGCAAAAATTCCTTTCACTGATTTTTATCTGTTTAGAATTCTAATATATTCATAGGAGCTTTGTCTGGCACCAGAGTTCATTTTGTTCTTAGCTATAATTTGCAATTCTCAGTTATCTATATAGCTCTTAAGTCTCTGCGCTATAAAAACGCTTGAAAAACAACTAAATCCCTGTATTAACAGAAAATATGTGTTTCTAGTGTACAATTTGAAGGATTGGGAATCCTCTAATGGCTGCAGATAAGCTCTCCCAAGTATTTTCCGTCCGCAACTGACTAAACCAAAAGTAAGCATCTGATCTCAATTTTGAATGCACTGTTAGGTTTTGTGGATGAAGATTAAAAATCAGGAAAACAAGCCCCGATAAACGCTCCAGTAAAAGAACCGATCGGAAAATTACTGCAGTTGATGATTTGGATAGAAATGAGAAAACCTAATGGAGGACAGCAGGATAATTTGGTGGGAAAGGGAGAATTACCCTCTCTTGTTGTGGCTCTTCCTCGTGATCATGAGGTGAAAGAGAGATCTGGCGGCGCCTCCACCACAGCAGAGGAAGGACGGCGAACACCAGGATCATGCATAGTATTCCCCCTAATACTCCCCCTTCCATTCAGCGGGATGGCCGACGATGATCTCCGACGTGAAACAAAGGGAAGCGGAAGTTCCCGACGTGGGTTCTATGTTTGATTAGGCGCAATATTTTGGGGGATTGCTAACAGCACTCCTCATATGATTATTTGCACCACATCCATCTCCCCAATTTTATGGAAGTCACATCCCGTCTTCCTCTTTGCTGAGTTGCTCCCGTTTCCGGCATCTTACTTGCGTCATCTTACTCAATTAGTTGTCTCACGCACACCACTATGGGATATTTTTGGGCGCGTCAAAAAAAAATATCAGGGTGCGGCAAGAAAAATAACGGGATGGGATTATATTTTCAAATTGCGATTAACAATAGGGTGCGAAATAGCCAAAACCGGGTTACGGTTATTTTTTTATTTTTTTTTTTGTAAAGCCCATACGGATGGTGAATAACTTTTGTTCATTTGTGCCTCAAGAGAACTGGGGTTCATCCAGATGGATGTGGCGAAGAACATTTGCTCTTTCGTGACTCGGGAGGACCGGGGTCCGTCCGAGTGAAGGTGGCGAAGAACCTTTGTTCGTTCATGCCTTAGGAGAACTGTGGTTCTTCCTGATGGAGGTGGAGAAGAACCTATGTTTGTTCGCGTCTCAGGAGGATCGAGGTCTATCCAAGAGAAGGTGTAGATGGACCTTTGTCCATCTCGCCTAGGAGGTGCAAACGGACCTTTGTCCATCTCCCCTGGGATGTGTAGACGAACCTTTGTACATCTCAACTGGAAGGTGCAGAAAGACTTTTGTCTATCTCGTCTGGGAGGTGCAGAAGGGCTTTCGCCAATCTCGTCTAGGCTTCTCAGCGGTCATTGCGTTGGACTAGACCAAAGCTCATTGTATTGATGTTGAAAATGATACATGAGAAGGCCAGTCTGGTCCTGCAACTTGTTATTGATTATTGGTATAAGAGGTGCATGTTTTGCGTTTTCCAAGTCCGGGGGAGTGTTTTCCCTCCTGGAGCCTTCAGCTTGTAGGTCCCGGGTTTTACTACTGTTGTGGCGACAAAAGGTCATTCTCAAGTTGGAGAGAGCTTGTCATTCTGAGGGCCCTTTTCTGATGCTTCGAGGTTTCAGAGGACAAGGTCCCCGATACTGATGGGTCTTGGCTTCACCCTCATGTCGTAGAAGCGAGTCATACGGCCCTGATATGCGACAATCCTTTGAGCTACTTCATCCCTGACTTCTTGGACCAAGTCCAAGTTTCCCCGCAGGAGGGCTTCATTTTCTTTTGAGTCAAAAGCTTGAGCACGGGGGCTTGGGATTCTGATGTCCACTGGTATGACCGCTTCTGATCCACAACAAAGATTGAAGGGTGTCTCCCTAGTTGGAGTTCTTATCATCATCCTGTAGGCCCATAAGACATTGGGAAGAGCGTCCACCCACTGCCCCCGGCCTCTTGAAGGTGGGTCTTCTGGCCTTTCAGGATGGTGTAGTTGGCGACTTTGGTCTGTCTGTTAGCCTGGGGATGCATCATAGCCGTGTGGCAAAGTTTTATCTTCAAATCCTCGTACATTTTGGTGAAGGTCTTTTCAGTGATTTGTGTTCCATTGTCTGCGACGATGGTAGCCGGGATGCCGAAGCGGCAGATGATGTTCCTCCAGACAAATCGTATGGCAATCTCATCGGTGATCTTGGCCAGCGGCTCTGCTTCGACCCACTTAGAGACGTAGTCATTGACCAAGATGATGAACTTCCTTTGCTCGAAGGCTAGCGGAAACGGGCTGAGTAGATCAGTCCCCCACTAAGCAAAGGATCACACGCTTCGGAGAGGGGTAAGCTCGACGGGGGATTGTTGTGGGACATTAAAATGGAGCTAACAGCTTTCACATTTCTAAGTGAAGTCAATTGTTGAAATTTGTGAAGTGGAAGTGGTTGACGGGACAGGCCGGGCGGCCTGGGCGGACAGTATTGGCGGACTAGGCGGACTGGACGAACTGTGATGTGCGGCCTGGTGGAAAGTCTAGTGGAAGTCGGCTGTCTTCTGAGCGGGTTGTTTGCATGGAGTCCGCGGACTATGCGGCCTGGTATCTGCGAATAAGGCGTTGGCTGTGGTTCTGCCAAAGAGCGGCCTGAGCGGATGGAGGCTTGCGGACTGGTGCATTGCTCAGTGGCTGTGGTGCAAGCTTGTGCTGTTAGGCGGTTTGGCTCGTGTCCGCGGGAAGCTTGCGGACTGATGTTTCAGTGGTGTGGGCTGTTGCGAACTGAGCTTAGAGCTTGGCTGAGGCCTTGTCGAGCTCTGGTGGTACAGTAGGTGCTCTGCTGTGGAGGTCGTTGGCGGACTGGTTTTGGAGTCCGGGGATGGTTGCTGCGTTGGACAGGAGTGCGAGGAGCTTGCGGACTGCTGGCGGTCTGTGCTAGGGTGTTTGGCGGACGGGTGTTTGTGTCTGACATGCTCGCATTGGCCTTTGATGGTTTTGGACTTGGTCACACTCTGTGCCAAGACCATGGTGTCCGCGGTATCCGCCAAGTCCGTTGTGACCGGGCGGACTTACTATCTGCCTTTGGTCGTGGACTTGTGGCAGATTGAGGTGTGAGTCTTGCAGATTGCCTCGGGTTTGGGCGGACTGCCATTGAAGGGGGGTTGCTGTCCTGCAGTGGTCGGAAGCTTTCCGGGCTGATGCCTTGTCCGCATAGCTTGGGCAGACTGGAGAGGGTTCGCCAATGTTGCCTTGCTCCTGGCGGTTTTCCTTGGTATCCGGCTAAGTCCTTGCGGACTCTGCGGACGGTGTTTTGCTATAGCGCGGGCTGGGGCGGTGTCTCTATCTCTAGGGCGGTGACCACACTCCTCACCTCGCCTATAAATAGGACCCCCCTGGCAGGTCTACAGTAACTTGAGTGAACAGTAAGTTGGGTTGGGAAAGGAGATGCGGTCTCAGTTTGTCTGTCCGCGCGAATTGTTTCAGTGCTGACGTTTGCTGTGTGCAGGTCGCGTGGGTAGCTTCATGGAGCCAGGAGTTTGGCTGTGACTTCGGTCAAGTACTTGGAAGTGTGTGGTCTCTGCGGATTCAGCAGGAGGTCGCTCTGCGGCTTGTCAGCTCTGTTTCATCTTTGCCAGCTTCAATAACTTGTCCACCGGCTTCGGGCGGGTAGGGGGTGTTCCTCAGTTCAGCCTCAGCAGGAGACGAATAACAGTGTGTCCGCGCGGCCTCGCGGCTTCGGCGGACTCCGTGGCTATTCGGCGGATTGCAGCTAAGTTCAGGCGATCTCAGCGGACTCGGCGACCTCGGCGACCTCGGCGGTCTCGGCGGACTCCGGTGCTGTCTGCCCGGCTTGAGTTTTGGTGCTTTCTGTTTACAGCTGTTATACTAGCGAGATCATGTCTCGCTATGTATGCCTCGTGTTGTAAAGAAGTGAGTGAATAAAAGACCTACTTGTGCTTCCATTGTTTGTTGGGATTAACCTTTGTTCCTTGGTTTTCCGCTGGTTCAACGTGAGAACTGGGTAGTTTCGAAGATATTAATTTGGCATTTGGGCTATCTTGCTGACAACGTTGAGAAAATTTAACATCAATGACGTCCTTTTTAGCATGGGTTAGTAAAGCCCTTGTCGTAAGATTTTCAGGTACAAAGTCTTTTCTCTCAGATGCACTCCACATATACCCTCGTGCACTTCCCGTAGAGCATAGTATGCCTTAGATGGGCGTAAGAACTTTAGGTACGGTCCGGAGAAAGAATGCATGCAGAGCTCATTGGTGATGATGGATGCGAAAAACTGAATTTTCATTGCTCAAAAACTAAATATTACATGGGTATGACCCCCTATTTATAAGAGGAAGTAGATAAAGAGAATACAACAGAAGATGTGCGACTAAATTATAACAGGCGAACTGATATTTACAAACCGCAGCGAGCTATGCAGTTAGACAAGCTAACTGCCCCAACGACAAAGACTAATAGTGGGTATCTGCCGGTCTCTGATCCAAACTACAACTTACTACTATGAGTGATAGATGCGGTTTCACAACTCTAACCGCAGGCTGCAATAATTTTAACATCCTGACTGCCAGACTGCAATAACGGTTAGACCTCCAAGCTTACCTTGCTCTATCAAAGACGCAATCTCATTGGTGCTCAAGACAACCAGACTACTAGACCAGTTTGTCAAAGTAGTCTGTCAGACTGTCAGGGCTAGACCGCTAGAATGAGACTGCCAAGTTAGTATGCCAAACCACCAGAACCAGGCCGCCAGGAGACCGCCAATCCACCAGACCGCCAAGACAGTCTGCCAAAATACCAAAACCCCAAGGCAGTCTGCCAAACTACCAAAACAAAACTGCCAAGAGTCTGTCAACTACAAACACCAAACCTCCAGGGCAGACCATCAGACCACCAAGACCAAACTGGCAGACTGCCAACACCAGACCGCCAGGTTAGACCGCTAGACCTCCAACACCAGACCACTAGGTTAGACCGCTAGTTTTAACACTCCCCCTCAATCTGGAGCATATGTAACGCCTCTACGCGTCACATTGAATATAACGGTGGGTCCGGTTGGGGCCCCATGCCATATTTTACAGACAAGTGCCGTAAATACGTGTGGAAATCAAAATCTACTCGTATCCTACCTCAACATATTCTAGCGCAGCATTTTAGGTTAGATGAACTCAACATAGCGAATGTCCACTAATATACAAACTCCCCATTTATATATATAATCAAGAATGTATACAACACACACACTCATGACCTTAAGGTCTTACAGGTTCCTCTTTACAAATGTATAATTTCATACATCGGCACGCAGGCCGGCCACACATGAAATCCAAACACGATTCGCACGGCCTTCAAGGGCCTTTTGCAGCAATCCTTCATACCGCTCAATTCAATTCAAGCATCAAAACCTGCAAATAGATATCCACCCAAAAGCGGTAAACAAAGTAACGGTCAGCATTAGCTAACCAATTATAACGACCCTACCCCTTACCCGGGGCAGTGGTTCCTTCCCTGTATGTATTGTCATCATAATATTTATCACTCTATCATGCTACCAAACACAACCATATCACAAACGCCGGTATCCACCAGACGCTCCGTGCACTCAGGGCACCTTATGCATATGCATGGACTCGTGAAGGCAAAGCCGAGGCGGTGATTTCCATCCGGCTAGTTCATGGCTCCAAAGCAATCTTCAAGGGTAACGATCTCCTTCTTGGACATCTAAGTCCTTTCTTTATGCATATGCATGGAATCCTCCACCAAGAGGTGGATGTCGTAAGCGATTCCTCAATTGAGTCTGCATCAGAGCCGGAAGTGTGGAGTACGGCATAGGCATACTGTGTGAAGCCCATCTGGATGGGTAGTCTGGATTGGTGATGATTATGGATAAACCTTAGGGTTTAGGGTTTATCTCGGCCTTATCTCAGCATGGAAGAGCCTGGGCCCTTGGATCCAGGCTAAGGGAAACGAACGACTCTGATTTGCCCAAAAAAGGCTGAACACGACCTGACACGCCCTGTGACACGCCCGTGTCACAGGTCGTGTCCCTTAAGCGGCAGACAACCGACTCGAATCCAACCAGCACACGACCGTGTGACACGCCCGTGTCACACCTTACACGCCCATGTCAAGCCAGACACGCCCGTGTCTAATAGCCGTGTACTTCACACAGCACAACTTCATCTCACCCGAGTGGGACACAACCATGGGACATGGCCGTGTCCCAGGCCATGTCCTCCAGGACACACCTGTGTCCTCAAGCACACGCATCCCTGACTGAAACCCGCAAAGGACATGCCCTATGACACGCCCGTGTCACAGGCCGTGTACTCTGCACTCGACGATCGTCAACCGAATTTCGTCGACAACACACCCAACTGCTTAACTCGAGCACGACACGCCCTGGGACACGCCCGTGTCCCAAACCGTATCACCCAATCCTGAACCCAAACTTGGCTTTGGGGTGTTACAGCACATACACCAATGAAGCGCGGCTTGTCACATACATTTGAAAGAGAAGTTGATACTAGTTTGGTAAAAAATACCTGCTAGTTTTTTGACAGAAGTGATAAATGCAGTGCAGATTTGATTTTTCAATATTTCTTCTCTGATAAAGTAACAGTCAACTTCAATGTGTTTTGTCCACTCATGAAAAATTGGGTTTTTTGATATATATATAACGGACTTCTTGTCATAAAACATTGGTAGTGTATGATCATAAACCTCCTCTAAGTTAAGAATAAGTGCTCGTAACCATTTCAATTCACAAGTTTTCGAAGTTATGCTTATGTATTCAGTTTCAGCACTAGACATGGACACAACATATTATCTCTTGCTTTTCCAGCTAACTAGATTTTCTCCTACAAAGGTGCAAAAATTAGGTGTATATTTTTTAATCTTCTTTACTATCAATATAGCTAGCATCAGAGTAGGCTTCAATCCTCGGATGGTTATTCTTCTGAAATAGTAACCGCTTCCCCGAAGATCTTTTCACATATTCCTAGATCTTCAGAGCTGAATGAAGATGACACTCCCCCGGGGCCTGCATAAACTGACTAACCCTGCATATTGCATAGCAGATATCTAGTCTCATGATAGTCAAATGGTTTAGTTTTCCCAACAGTCATCTGTACTTGGTATTATCTAGAAGAAGAGGTGAATCCTCAGTCCAACCCTTGTCATCACCAACGGTTATCAGACACTGAGTAGGCCTTCCCACAAAAAGATCAGTCTCTTTCAAAAGGTCTAACACATATTTCCGTTGTGAGAGCACTAATAAGTTGTATCTTCGGGAGATCTTAATTCTTATAAAGTACTTATGAGATCACATATCTTTTGTAATAAAATGATGCAGAAGATGTTTCTTCACTAGATCAATTCCCTCTTTATCATGACATATAATGTTGAAGCCAAAATTTGACTTCGACAAAAGTTCGAAAAATAAGGGCGTAGCCAACACCTACTCGTCCCAAGCTCCGACCTCCGACTGGTCGTGAAGGACTAGAAACTGACCCAAAGCCTTAGCAGGGAGGTCCCACCGCTTACCCGGAAGATCTCTGAGAGCTTCCCCTCCAAAGCCAAAAGCTGGTCTTGGAGCTCCTCAAAAAGCACAGAAAAATCCTCTCAAATCCCGGGAAAAACGTGTGTGTTTTTGAAGAACCCCTATGAGTCTATTTATAATTTTCTGAGTTGGATCTGCAAATAACCACACTGAACTGGCCTGAAATTACCTAAGTACTCTTGGTTGGGTCTGCCAACAGCCAAACTCCGTTGTTTTGAGGAGCTATATGTAGGTCATCAAGGGCAAAATGGTAAAGATACACGGGGTAGAAGAGTAAAATCCCCCTGGGTATAGATCTGTCAAAATGGCCCTCTCTCTATATGGCGAGTAGGGGAACACCCATCAGCGAGACGAACCCTCCTGGCCGTCTAGCAGGCATCCTCCTCTACGAGGCCCTCTCGCCTATAAAGGCCTACTCACGCTACAGAGGGGGCGTCTCGCCTACTGCAGAGACCTCCCGACTTGCTGCCTGCGAGTGGACCACGTGGTCCCACTCGCTTATCCGCACCTCTCACCCGCTTTTTCTATTTGCGTCTTGAGGGCCCCTCACGAGTCCGAGGTTGTACACAATCCCCGCTCTTTTCGAGATTATTTTAAGCTTGGAAAGAACATCCAACCGAGGCTCGTCATTAAAACGTATTTATGGATGCATTTATGAGAGAATCTTCTATGAGGCCCCCCACCAAAACCTATAAATATGGGATTCATATCCCGAATAGAGGATGCCCCTTCACATACTTCATCCTTCCTTGCAGTAAACTGTTCATCATGTCTCATAGCCAGAGCTTTCGCGAGCGCCTTGCAAAGGTGCGTCGGCAGAACAAGGCCAACGTGGCTGCTTATACTTCAACTCTAGTTCGCCCCTACCCCCTTTACCATCCTCTCTGTCTCGCCTGAAGAGGGAAAAAACAGGTGGCCCCTCCTCTGCCGAGGATCCGTCTCGCGCAGTCCAGGAGACCTGCCCCACTCCTCCTCCCGCATCTCCCAAAGAGAAAGAGGTGAGCTCTCACTTTTATCTCTATTCTTCAATATTTGTATCTGTCTTCTTAATTGTTTGTCTCTTTAGGGAGCTCTCGTGGGTACACAACAACCGGAAAGCCCGCGAGATGACTCCGCCACCCATCGCGAAGATCCCGACTCCCAACCACCTTCCACTCCCCCAACTACTCCTCCCTACGAGAGGAGACACGATCCCTCCCAGGCTGCCGGGACTTCCCGTCCTCCTGGTGAGAAACCTTCCCTATCGCTTCTCTGCCCCACTCGCTACTCTCACACACTCCTGCAGGAGCCTCTCTCACCCTTCCCCTCTACTCCTTCCGCAGGCGTCCAGACCGACTCGCCTGCTGAGGAGCACCCTGGGCAACCTGCCATCTCGCCTCTTCCTCCCCTTGACGGGATTGAAGATTACCTTGGCGACCCTACGAACCCGGCGGAAATGAGGCGCAAGACTGCCGAGTTGTTCCAGAAACATGTGTGCCGCATCCATTCGCTAACGCTGGATAAGCAGGCGGCGGATCGGCACATCGAATGGCTGGAGAATGAGTGCGCTCACCTATCTTCCAAGGCAGATACCGAGTTAGATGTCGATGGAACCAACCCTGACGCCATCATCAGCGAGGTCGATATGTAGCTTCGTCTCGCTCGTCGTGGGCTTGAGTCCATTCGCGCCTTCCACTCGCGGAGTAGACCTCCCTGCGCGGGAGCTCGTGGTGACCGCTGGCAATGACATCCGTACTGAAGACTGTCTGTCTCGCCTCTTCTTCTTTATTTTGTATTTGAGTGTTGTAATAATAAATGTTTTATGTTGTCGTCTCTCCGGCATTGTCAGAGAACTTGGTGCTCGCCATATGCGGGATGGTGTTATTGAACATTTATTACTGGTGTTTAATTTTAATTTCTTTAATTTCCTTCAATCATTGTCCCATGATTGTGACTGACCACGTAAATCGAGGTTTTTTAGGAGAGAGAGAGTAAAGCGTCGGCCGACTCTTCCCCTCCTCCTGTACCTTTTCCCGCTCATTTAATCATTTCACCATATTTGCTATAAATATCCCGGCCCTGGATCAGAAGGATATCTGCGCCTCTTACTCCTGTCGTGTCCAAGTTCTTGCCCCCTTGATTCATCCGTCTCGTCGCTTCTTCTCGCGCTTTTTCTCTCCCGGCCCTCTCGCCGATCTTCTTTCTTACTCATCCTTTCTCCCTTTGTCTCGCCTAAAACCGTCTCGCCAAGGATGGGTAAGAAAAGAGTTGAGGAAGGCGATGAGCGCAGCCGCTGCGGGAAGCGGTTCACAGACCATGACTTTCCGCTCGGCCAGCTCTTAGAAGAGGACTATCACGGGTTCGTCTGTGAGTATCTGGCGGAGGGGCTCGAGTCGCGGTCCCCCAAAGTTGGCAAGTCAATCAACACCTATTATCCGGGAGAGCTCGCCTTCCCCGTCTCGCACTTTGAGGCAGGGTTGAGGTTGCCTCTATGGTCTGAGGTAAAACAGGTATTCAAGTACTTCGGTGTCGTCCCGGCACAGTTCAACCCGAATGCCATTTCGGTGTTGATCGCCTTCGCCTGCTACATGCGCCGGGAGCACATTGAGTTCAGCTTGACGGTCTTCCGCAAGCTCTTCATTTATCATGCCAACGCCGATGGCGTCTCGTACTTCACCGGGCAAGGGCTCAAGGTGTGCAAGATGCCAAATAAAAATCACCATTGGCTCACGAGGTTCGTCTTCATCCGTGGCGACCGTGCTAACTTCGGGGGCATCCCGCTCGCGCCGGTGTCACCCCCCGAGAGCTTCTATGCGACCCCGCAGGTGGGTGGCCCAGAGAAGCTGCTGTATGATTACTTCGTCGGCAAAAACTTCGAAGTCAACTTCCTGCAGCGAGGCCTCGACTCGCTGCCTCCAGTGCTCCACGGCAAAGGTACTCTCGCTTTGTGTCTAATTGTTTCTCCGTCTCGCCTTCTCATCGCCTTGTTTGTTTTTAGGGGAGCGAGTCATCCCAGTCCACCCTCCTTACAAAAGCAACATCCACCCCTCCAAGGGCCTGTAGGCGACACGACCTCTTCTTTCTCCGGCCCTCCAAAGAAAATGAAAAAAGTTATGGTTGTCTCCCAGGGGAAAAAGAGGACGACCCCGAAGGATAAGGAGATCTCGGGGTCTTTGAGCCCTATCTCTGTGGAGGGTCTCAATCACCCCTCTTGCCAACTCAACAGGCCGCCTCGCCTACTCGCAAGACGACACTTCCCGACCAGCCTGCCTCCACATCCAATCAATAGGCTGCCACCACCTCTCGTGAAGGCGCTTCCTCCAGCCTTCCCGCCCCCTCTTCCCATATGAACTTCAACCTGGGCCCCGTGGTCTCAGATGTCGTCGGCGACCCTGTTCTGCTGTGGGGGCAGGACGCCAACCGCGTCTCCATCTCCACCCTCCTTTCCCTTGGAAGGAGTAGGAGGAGCCCGCCAGCCATGCTTTTGTCGTGGGGTACGGCTTTTATGGCGGTCTCGATGTCGTCTCTCCCGAGAGCGAGTCCACGCGAGATCTCGTCATGAAATCCTCCCATGCCCAAATGTGTGCCTTGGTGTTCGGGCACCGCGCCTCGCGCCGCCTCATATATATCAACAAAAAATGGAAGGACAGCGAGACAGGCCTGGAGGCGAAGCGAGAGAAATCCAAAGACCTCGCAAAAAGGTTATTTGATGCCGAGACCCTCCTCGCGAAAGCCCAAGGCGGTGTGGTAAAGTCCTATCCTTACTCTTGGATTTTCCTTTAAAAACTTTTGATTAATGACCGGGCGTCCCGCAGGATGCCGAGACGGCGGAGCGGCTACACTCGTGAGTAGCGGCCCCGGAGGAGTAGGTCAAGGGCTTGAAAGCCCAGAATACTCGCCTTCAGGCCGATGTCGTGTCAACGACTCGTCGCGAACCCTTTCGGACACCTCCGCCGCATTATTCTTTTGACGAGGTTGAGGAGTAGTGTCGAGATGCTGACATCAGGGCGGCAGAGCTAGTCCTGAAGATGATGAAGGACCTGGGGGTCGTGAAGGATGATTCAGAAACGGTGACCCCCCACGACCTGGTCCCCCAGCTCTATGGCGAGGAGAGCGAGGATTATTCTTTCGGCGAGGAGAAATGATGTGCCAACTCCCAAGATCCAGAATCACTCTCTCCTCTCTGTGTTGTTGTTGTAAAACTTAAACCTTTTTTGAGCTCTGTTTTTGTGATACATAACGATGATTATTAAGTGTACATGTTTGTTTTGCTTGTTATTCTGTTCTTTATTTTGCGAAATAAGTTACTGGTCTACTTGGGCCTGCGAGACGGTACTATCCAGCCGTCTAGCCGCCTCGCCTTTACTCCCTACCCTTTGATTTTTTTTGCTTACTGCGAGACGACACTCTAATGCGCTCACACATGCAAGAAGGTGCTATGTCTTGTCTCACGGCCTTCTTGGAGAGTTGGCTTTTTGTCGAGCGTGAGCCATCGCTTCCCTTGTCTTTTTTATGCGTGAGGACCAACAGAACCTTCTCGCCTTGCCTTAAAGTACTCCCTGCGCGGGTGACTCTTAGTGATGTAACCTGCTCACCTATCATTAGAGCGAGTCTTCCGTCTCGCACGAGTGCACACTCGGCGTAAGCGAGACCATCCTCGTAACTGCCAGCTGTGAGTGCCTCCACTCGCACTGCTCCAAGCCTTTACCTTAGTTTATTTTTCATTTCATACGGTTAAGATGAGATGTTGTTTAAGGAGATTTTTCCAACCATTCTGTCGTCGAGTGGGTTTATTGCCATGCTAGCTTGATGAGAGCCTGGACAACGGGCCTACCGGGGACCGAGCCAGGCTTGAGGTGGTGTTGAATTCCCTAGAGCCTAGACCTACTCCCAAGGACCTAGGACCAAAACTTCAAGAACCAGACCTCTCACCCACAGGCGAGCCTTCAGACTTGCCAGCTAATGGGAGACTGCGCAGCGGGTCTACCTGGGGCCGAGCCGCGCTGGGGTAGTGCAGAAACAAGGACCAGGAAGTAGACCTCTCCCCCACAGGCGAGCCTTCGGACCCTCCAGCTAATGGGAGCCTGCTCAGCGGGTCTACTTAGGGCCGAGCCGCGTTTGGGGTAGTGCAAACTAAGGACCAAGTGTAACGCCCCGGATTTTTGATTGCATACGCTTGATGGGCGTTACGTTGGCTTTGGCCGTTATGCGAGCATGGTTTTTCCGCGGGCTTACGAGTGGCTATTTTGGTAGCTTAGTTGCACGATTCCCCAGCAAGTCAGAGTCCATTTATGGGGACTCGGTGAGGCCTCTTAGGGAATGCTGGCACTTTTTTTGAGCCCGGGTAATGTTGCGCAAAACGGGTTGGTGGTACATCAAACAAAAAAGGGTAAAAAGTCCTTAAGGAAAAAAATGGTCTAGGACGACACAGAAACACTTTTCAAAACAGGGAAAAATAGTCGTTGTTGTGCGTGACACGCCCCCCGACACGGGCGTGTCGGGGCGTGACCCAGGGCGTGAGCTGGGGCGTGACCTCCTTGACTCGACGATCTTTCTTGTGTCGAGTTAAGCTCGTCGAATGGGGTACACGCCCCGTGACACGGGCGTGTCACAGGCCGTGTCCCGCTTTGTCGAGTGTCGAGTGTCGGGTGTCGAGAGAGGGTACACGACCTGTGACACGGGCGTGTCACAGGGCGTGTCCAGCTTATCGAGTGTCGAGTGTCGAATGTCGAGTGTCGAGTGTCGAGAGAGGGTACACGGCCTGTGACACGGGCGTGTCACAGGGCGTGTCCAGCCTTGTGTCGACAGTTTTGGTCGACGAGATGTCGAGACACGGGTTACACGCCCTAGGTCACGGGCGTGACCGACCCGTCACGGGCGTGTACCCGGCCGTGTACCTTGTAGATAAACCTGGATTTGCCGACTTTCGGCGCCGCTTAAGGTACACGCCCTGTGACACGGGCGTGTCACAGGGCGTGACAGGGCCGAAAATCAAATTTTTCCAGTTTTTCTGTGTCGTTCATTTCCTTGATTCTGGATCAAATGGACCAGCTCGGTTCTGGAGGAAATAAGGCCGAAACAGAGAGTTCTCCTCCTCATTTCCCCTTCTTCCTCATCTTCTTCTTCATTCCAAAAGGAATTCAAGGGAGCAAAGCTAAGACAAGAGAAGGAAAGAGAGGAGCAGCCGTCGCAGTGTCATCTCGGTTCAGGCAAGCGGTGTTCTTCACCCTTGCCAATCTTGTTTTCTTGTTCTTTGATTGTGCAAAATAGCTAGTTTTCCTCTTTCAATTTTTCCTAGCTTGTTCTTCTTGTTTTGTGTTGTACCTCACTAGCCTTATTATGCTTAGTTTGTTTAGTTATCAATCCTCTTAAGTCTCAGCTAATTTCCCTATGCTCCGTGAATTTGTATGCTAGATTTATGTAGTTTTTCTTGTTCATGTGATTCATGTCGCTAAGTTGATCCATGTTCATGTAATTTTCTGATTCATGTGATTCTTTCTTGTTATTTGTTCTTGTTCCTCATCATGTAATTCATGTAGCTCGTAGCTCAATTAATCTTATATCAAGTTTGACATAACTTGGGCAAATTGTAGTCATGAGTGAGGACGGTGAAATGGAACGTGTTTAGCTTGGGTTATGGTGAGTTTTGCGAGGCGAATCATGAACCACGGCAGGAGCGTTTGTGTTAGGATTTTACAAGGGGTGGTGTGGTTTCAGCCTTGGTGGCCACCGGGTTTTGTTTTATGGTATGGGAGACCATTTTGGCCCCGGTTTGGGCTAGCTTTTATTGGTGCGTTCCACTTTAGGGCCACCACCAAAAGACCCTTGCGGAATTGAACTTAACTGCTGCCTATGTTTCCCTAGTATGGTTGTTTCTTGTTCTACAGATGATGCATTGGGCATGTGTATTTCCTTTTTGCTCCTGCGGGTTAAGCAGGACTCGATGAAAATTGTACGCACTTGGTGCATTTGGCACTTGGGGTTGACAGTATTTAATACTTGTTTTCCACCTATTTTTGTTCACTCATTTTACTTACATGAAACATTGTTACGGGGTCGGTAAGCCCCTTCATTATCTTGTATAAACATACTGCTCTTTTGTTTTTTTGTTTGTACCTTCGAGGATTGTTGAGGTATTCTTTCTTGAATACCTCAGGTGCAGGTTGCAGCCGGTTGAGCGGCTAGGTTTTGTTGGTGGAGTTTCTTTGGAGCTAGCCAAGCTTACTTAGCGAGGTTGTTTGTTTTTCTTTATTGTACAGCCATACTTGCACCCTAATGGGTTCGTGTCAGCTTGTTGGCGCCCATTGGTAGTTTTCTTTACTTGTGATATATGAACACTAGCCAGCTAATGTGACTCATTTGGGATGAGATGATGTTCTCTTGCTCTTGGGAAAGATTTATGGTAGGTTGCATTAGGTATTTTGAAACTAAACAAAACTTATTATGGTATAACATGCATAACATGTTTTGGTCACCGAACAAGTATTTTCCAAATAACGTAAACAAAGAGGCTTTCTTATATTCTTATACATGTAGACTGCATATAGGAGATCGTCATAAGTAAATAAAATATTTTCCGCCGCGTACAAGCACACATTTTGATTCCTAATGCCAAGGGATACGGCCATGAAACTAACCAGTTTTCTTGCATTTCACTGATGGATTTCAACTAAGTAAGCGTCAATGGTTTGCCTGAGCGTGTGCAGTTATCCCCTGCATGACGTGGCATCATAACCCGTTGTTCCTCTTGCTCTGATACGATGTATTCGTTGAGGAAATGCGGGTTGTGACAATTGTTATCAGAGGGAGGTTTGCTTGACAAATTGGTCGGGCAAACTTTCCTTTTTGTTATTGTCGTAAGTAGCATATCACACACACACCGAGGTGCCATCAGTATGTCTTGGCCGAAGCACGTGCACTCCACTCATGGCATGAACAGAAGTATACGGGGCATATTATGTAGTATGGGATGCATAATATGTGGTTGTATATGGATCCACCATAGGGGCAACATATGCGGGTTATGTAGTATGGGATGCATAACCTTACCACATGGATGCGACTAGCACGTTTTCTTTTCTTCGTTGCATGCAATGCTATGTAGTATGAGATGCATAGCATTGTGATGCGTACGACCGCTCATGGCATGCATTAAGGCCTTTTCTAGAATGCATAGCACAGCACACATACCATAACATTGCATGAGCACAACGTGCCAAGCTAAGATTTACATGATGACACCTGTACACACATGGTTTTGGGTCAAACATAGTCATGCATTCATGGTTTAGGCACAAGTTAGTGGGATGACAGTGAGTCATCTTAGGCTAGGCATAACAGCATTTTCATATTCCCAGAGCAAGTTAGCAGTTGATGTTCATATTTCCATTGTCTGTACATCGCAGTTGTGTGTTTTGTTGGGTTGGAGTTCGCTAAAGGTGAACGTGTTTATAGGATGTCGAAGCGTCCAGTGACAAGGCAGACTCCCCAATCTGAGGGCGAATCTTCGGGTGCACAGAACAATGCCCTGATGGATAGTCTACGCCAAAGTAATGAGGCTTTGACGAGGCAGGTGCAGGAAGTGCAGTCCCAGCTCCAAGCTATGTCATCAGCGATGTCTGGGCTGGCACCAAGAGTGCAAGAGACTGTCAGAGGCCCCACCATTTCTACTCCTTCTGTGGCAGGGATACCCCCAGTTGTGGTTCCTCCTGCGATGACCTTCATCTCGCAGTTTCAGCGACTTGGACCACCTACCTATGATGGAAAAGCGGACTTTGTGATCTTGGATGATTGGGTGATCACGTTGGAAGAGATGTTTGTCTATTCTGGCATTACCGAGGACCAGAAGGTGATGCTTGCCGCCTATCAACTAAAAGGGTTAGCAAAAAGTTGGTGGTTGCAAGAAAAGGAGAGTCTCGAGGCCGGATGTTCGTGGGAAGCCTTCAAAGACATGTTACGGCGCAAGTTTCTACCGTCAGTTGAACGGGATCGCCTGATGAATGATTTCTTGTACATGAAGCAGAGGAAACTCACAGTTAGTGAGTATGAAATTGAGTTTAGCAAGCTAAGTCGATTCGCTCCGAGCTTGGTGACTACAGAAGCTGACCGAGTAAAGAGATTTCTTGGCGGACTCCGGAGTGATGTGCAGCAGTTCGCAAGTGCTTATGAAGCGACGAGTTACACCACTGTGGTTGAGGCTGCTTTGAAGGTTGAAGCCATCAAAAATGCAAAACAACGAGGGCAGCAGATGAGGCAGGGCAAGAGACAGCTGGTGGGAGAGAAAATCGCCCACGAGTCAGACGTAAAGAAGAAGAAGGAAACATGTAGCTTCTGTGGCCGATCCGGTCACCCGTTTGAGAAATGTTTCAAGCGGTTGGGGATGCAGAAGAAGGAGCAGGTGCACGCCATTCAGAGTGTGCCAACCAGAGGCTTGGAGTGTACAAGTTGTGGGGGAAGAGGTCATGATGTGGGCCACTGTTGGGTTAAAGACAAGGTGTGCTTTCAGTGTGGCAAGCAGGGACATCTCAGGGCAAGGTGCCCACAAAACCTGCCCGTGCTACAGCCAAGGCCACTCCAGGCTTTGCCTCCGCTTCCGCGTTTGGACAAAGGCAAAGGGAAGTTAAATGTGATGTCTTCAGAGGAAGCTCAGATGTCACCCCAGGTTATTTCAGGTTCGATTCATTCCTCTGGTTCACGTTTTGTTTATGCCTTTACGTGTAGTTCTTAGCATATGTACCTTGATAGGAAACTTTAAGGTAAAGAACCGTTGGGCACGTGTTCTCTTTGATTCTGGCGCGACCCATTCATTTGTGGCTCGAACCTTTCTGGATCGGTATCATTTGACACCAGATCGAGTGGGGAATGCCTTTTTGGTGAAGTTTCCTTCCGGTGCTTCTGTGGTGGCCGAATGGGGTCTTCTTGATTGTCCCATTTTGTTGGGGGATTTCTTAGCGAAGGCTGATTTCAAGGTGATCGATTTGGAAGATTTTGACGTCATTCTGGGCATGGACTGGTTATCCCGCTATGACGCCGTCATCCAGTGCAAAGGGAAGCGCTTGGATTTTATCAAGGACAATGGTCAACCGGGAAGTGTTTATGGTGATTCTTGCCAGGATTCTCCAGGGATTTCGGCGGTATGTGTTCGGACGTTGTTTGTTTCCGACTGTTTTGCTTGTCTCGTCTCAGTTGTGGGGACTAGTGTTGTTTTGCCGCATTTGGAGGAGATTCCTGTTGTGCGTGAATTTCCAGATGTTTTTCCTACTGATCTTCCTGGTCTTCCCCCTGATCGTGATGTCGAGTTTGTCATTGATTTGGAGCCGGTTACGCGGCCTATTGCAAAAGCGCCGTACAGAATGGCCCCGCGTGAGCTAGCAGAGTTGCGTATACAGCTGGATGACTTGTTGGCAAAGGGATTTATCAGGCCGAGTTCATCACCTTGGGGTGCACCGGTGTTATTTGTGAAAAAGAAAGATGGGTCGATGCGGCTTTGCATCGATTACCGGGAGTTGAACAAGGTGACGATTAAAAATAAGTACCCACTGCCAAGAATTGATGATTTGTTTGATCAACTGCGTGGCAGTGGAGTATTTTCGAAGATTGATCTCCGCTCGGGCTATCATCAACTAAAGGTTCGAGAGTCTGATATTCCACGGACTGCGTTTCGATCAAGACATGGCCATTTTGAATTTCTTGTGATGTCGTTTGGTTTGACCAACGCACCGTCAGCTTTCATGGATATGATGAACCGGGTGTTCAAGGACTACTTGGATTAGTTTGTGGTGGTTTTTATTGACGACGTTCTTGTCTACTCCCGTAGTGCTGAGGAGCATGAACAACATCTTCGCTTAGTATTGGCCACTTTGCGAGATCAAAAGTTGTTCGCCAAGCTAAGCAAATGTGAGTTTTGGTTATCTCAGGTTGCATTCCTAGGTCATGTGATTAATCAACATGGAATTTCAGTGGATCCCGAAAAGATTGCTGCAGTCATGGAGTGGAGGAGACCGGAGACACCCAAGGAGATTCAAAGCTTCTTGGGATTAGCCGGCTATTATCGCAGATTTGTAGAAGGTTTTGCTACATTGGCCGCACCTTTGACTCGCTTAACCCAGAACAATGTGGCGTTTGACTGGACTGACAAGTGCGAAGCATCATTCCTTGAACTCAAGAATCGGTTATGTACCGCTCCTGTGTTGATCTTACCGACAAAAGGGATAGAGTATGAAGTTTTTGTGGATGCGTCGCACGTTGGACTTGGATGTGTTTTAATGCAAGACAAAAAGGTGATTGCGTATGGGTCTCGGCAGTTGAAAAGTCATGAAAATAATTACCCAATGCATGATTTGGAGTTTGCAGCGGTAATATTTGCATTGAAGTTGTGGAGACACTTACTTTACGGTGCGCAGTGTAAAATCTTTACGGATCATAAAAGTTTGAAGTACGTCTTCACGTAAAAGGAACTGAATCTGCGCCAACGGCGATGGCTTGAGTATGTAGCTGATTATGATGTGAAAATTCAGTATCATCCGGGGAAAGCTAATGTTGTGGCCGATGCATTGAGTCGGAAGACATGGAAAGTATTTAATCTTTCAGCCGACCGTCTAGTGGAGGAATTTCTATTGATGGATATTTCCGTGGGAAGATATGAACCTCAAAGTCATTCGGCAGTAGAAGAACCTTCATGGATGGTGCTTGCAAGACAACATCAAAAGGAGGATCCTGAGCTGTTATATTTATTTCTTCGGACTGAAAAGGGTGACTTACCAGATTTTGCTATTGATGACGCGGGCACATTAAAGTATCGCGCTCGATTTTGTATCCCTGCAATTGGAGACATTCGCGAGATGGTGTGTAGGGAAGCACATGACTCAAGTATGGCCTACCATCCAGGCTCAACTAAAATGTACCGTGATTTGAAACAAATTGTCTGGTGGTATGGAATGAAAAGAGATATAACGTAATTTGTATCTGCATGTCATACCTGCAAGCGGGTGAAAGCTGCTCATGGGAGGCCTGGTGGCAAGTTGACGCCATTGGAGATTCCAACATGGAAATGGGAAAGCATTTCAATGGATTTTATTACAGGATTACCACGATCTCCACGAGGACATGACTCCGTATGGGTGATCGTGGATAGGTTGACCAAGTGTGCTCATTTCATACCCTTTAAGGTCAACTACCCGATGAAGACAATAGCGGAGATATATTTAAACGAGATCATCTGACTGCATGGTGTGCCAGTCAATATCATTTCAGACCGGGATTCCCGATTTACTTCTCGTTTCTGGAAGAGTCTCCAAGAGGGCTTGGGGACAGATTTGAGGTATTCCACTGCTTACCACCCTCAGACGAACGGCCAAACGGAACGAGTCAACCAAATTGTGGAAGATATGATTCGATGTTATATTCTTGAGTATGACGGAGCATGGGATGAACGTTTGCGGCTTATGGAATTCGCGTATAATAACAGCTATCAAGAAAGCTTGCAAATGGCTCCGTTCGAAGCCTTATATGGGCGACGATGTCGGACTCCCCTATTTTGGGCTGAGGTGGGCGAGCGGCCTTTGTTGGGCCCAGAGGCGCTCGAGGACATGGAAGTTGCAGTTCGACTTATTCGAGAGAAGCTTCGGATCGCCCAAGAGCGATATGAAAAGTACGCCAACCGACGAAGGTCGGAAATAGAGTTAGCAGTGGGGGATTTCGTATTTCTGAAAGTCTCCCCAATGGTTGGAATTAAAAGGTTTGTAAAAGAGCGCAAATTAGACCCAAGGTTTGTGGGTCCATTCAAGATTCTTGCGTGCGTTGGTGCATCCGCTTACAAAATAGAATTACCCGTGAACTTTCCTGGTGTTCACGACGTGTTTCATGTTAGCCAACTTCGCAAGTGTGTGCAGAACGACAAGCAAGTGTTGGATGTTGTGCCGCAATTGGCGCCAAACCTTTCTTATGTGGAGATGCCCATCCGTATCTTGGAGTCCCAAGATCGCGTGTTGCGGAAAAAGAAGATCCTTATGGTCAAGGTGTTATGGAAACATCAGAATGTGGAAAGCGCGACGTGGGAGCTCGAGTCAGCGATGAGGGCGGCTCACCCTCATTTATTCCCGTGAATAACCTGGTATGTGAAATGGTGTTTTTGTTGAATTCATGTTTGTTTTCATTTGAGTTATTTCCAAAAGGATGGAAAAGTTTCGAGGCGAAACTTTTTGTTAGGGGGAGTGACTGTAACGCCCCGTATTTTTGATTGCGTACGCTTGATGGGCGTTACGTTGGCTTTGGCCGTTATGCGATCATGGTTTTTCCGCGGGCTTACGAGTGGCTGTTTTGGTAGCTTAGTTGCACGATTCCCCAGCAAGCCGGAGTCCATTTATGGGGACTCGGTGAGGCCTCTTAGGGAATCCTGACACTTTTTTTTGAGACCGGGTAATGTTGCGCAAAACGGGTTGGTGGTACAGCAAACAAAAAAGGGTAAAAAGTCCTTAAGGCAAAAAATGGTCTAGGACGACACAGAAACACTTTTCAAAACAGGGAAAAATAGTCGTTTTTGTGCGTGACACGCCCCCCGACACGGGCGTGTCGGGGCGTGACCCAGGGCGTGAGCTGGGGCGTGACCTCCTTGACTCGACGATCTTTCTTGTGTCGAGTTAAGCTCGTCGAATGGGGTACACGCCCCGTGACACGGGCGTGTCACGAGCCGTGTCCCGCTTTGTCGAGTGTCGAGTGTCGAGTGTCGGGTGTCGAGAGAGGGTACACGGCCTGTGACACGGGCGTGTCATAGGGCATGTCCAGCTTGTCGAGTGTCGAGTGTCGAATGTCGAGTGTCGAGTGTCGAGAGAGGGTACACGGCCTGTGACACGGGCGTGTCACAGGGCGTGTCCAGCCTTGTGTCGACAGTTTTGGTCGACGAGATGTCGAGATACGGGTTACACGCCCTAGGTCACGGGCGTGACCGACCCGTCACGGGCGTGTACCCGGCCGTGTACCTTGTAGATAAACCTGGATTTGCCGACTTTCGGCGCCGCTTAAGGTACACGCCCTGTGATACGGGCGTGTCACAGGGCGTGATAGGGCCGAAAATCAAATTTTTCCAGTTTTTCTGTGCCGTTCATTTCCTTAATTCTGGATCAAATGCACCAGCTCGGTTCTGGAGGAAATAAGGCCGAAACAGAGAGTTCTCCTCCTCATTTCCCCTTCTTCCTCATCTTCTTCTTCATTCCAAAAGGAATTCAAGGGAGCAAAGCTAAGACAAGAGAAGGAAAGAGAGGAGCAGCCGTTGCAGTGTCATCTCGGTTCAGGCAAGCGGTGTTCTTCACCCTTGCCAATCTTGTTTTCTTGTTCTTTGATTGTGCAAAATAGCTAGTTTTCCTCTTTCAATTTTTTCTAACTTGTTCTTCTTGTTTTGTGTTGTACCTCACTAGCCTTATTATGCTTAGTTTGTTTAGTTATCAATCCTCTTGAGTCTCAGCTAATTTCCTTATGCTCCATGAATTTGTATGCTAGATTTATGTAGTTTTTCTTGTTCATGTGATTCATGTCGCTAAGTTGATCCATGTTCATGTAATTTTCTGATTCATGTGATTCTTTCTTGTTATTTGTTCTTGTTCCTCATCATGTAATTCATGTAGCTCGTAGCTCAATTAATCTTATATCAAGTTTGACATAACTTGGGCAAATTGTAGTCATGAGTGAGGACGGTGAAATGGAACGTGTTTAGCTTGGGTTATGGTGAGTTTTGCGAGGCGAATCGTGAACCACGGCAGGAGCGTTTTTGTGAGGATTCTACAAGGGGTGGTGTGGTTTCAGCTTTGGTGGCCACCGGGTATGGGAGACCATTTTGGCCCCGGTTTGGGCTGGCTTTTATTGGTGCGTTCCACTTTAGGGCCACCACCAAAAGACTCTTGCGGAATTGAACTTAACCGCTGCCTATGTTTCCCTAGTATGGTTGTTTCTTGTTCTACAGATGATGCATTGGGCATGTGTATTTCCTTTTTGCTCCTGCGGGTTAAGCAGGACTCGATGAAAATTGTACGCATTTGGTGCGTTTGGCACTTGGGGTTGACAGTATTTAATACTTGTTTTCCACCTGTTTTTGTTCACTCATTTTACTTACATGAAACATTGCTACGGGGTCGATAAGCCCCTTCATTATCTTGTATAAACATACTGCTCTTTTGTACCTTCGTGAATACCTCAGGTGCAGGTTGCAGCCGGTTGAGCGGCTAGGTTTTGTTGGTGGAGTTTCTTTGGAGCTAGCCAAGCTTACTTAGCGAGGTAGTTTGTTTTTCTTTGTTGTACAGCCATTCTTGCACCCCAATGAGTTCGTGTCAGCTTGTTGGCGCCCATTGGTAGTTTTCTTTACTTGTGATATATGAACACTAGCCTGCTAATGTGACTCATTTGGGATGAGATGATGTTCTCTTGCTCTTGGGAAAGATTTATGGTAGGTTGCATTAGGTATTTTGAAACTAAACAAAACTTATTATGGTATAACATGCATAACATGTTTTGGTCACCGAACAAGTATTTTCCAAATAACGTAAACAAAGTGGCTTTCTTATATTCTTATACATGTAGACTGCATATAGGAGATCGTCATAAGTAAATAAAATATTTTCCGCCGCGTACAAACACACATTTTGATTCCTAAAGCCGAGGGATACGACCATGAAACTAATCAGTTTTCTTGCATTTCACTGATGGATTTCAACTAAGTAAGTAAGCGTCAATGGTTTGCCTGAGCGTGTGCAGTTATCCCCTGCACGACGTGGCATCATAACCCGTAGTTCCTCTTGCTCTGATACAATGTATTCGTTGAGGAAATGCGGGTTGTGACACCAAGAACTAGACCTCTCCCCCACAGGCGAGCCTTCGGACCTGTCAGCTAATGTGAGCCTGCGCAGCGGGTCTACCTGGGGCCGAGCCGCGCTCGGGGTAGTGCAGAACCAAGGACCAAGAACCAGACCTCTTCCCCACAGCTGAGCCTTCGGACCTGTCAACTAATGGGAGCCTGTGCAGCGGGTCTACCTGGGGCCGAGTCGCACCCGGGGTAGTGCAGAACCAAGGACCAAGAAACAGACCTCTCGCCCACAGGCGAGCCTTCGGACCTGCCAGCTAATGGGAGCCTGCGCAGTAGGTCTACCTGGGGCCGAACCGCGCTCAGGGTAGTGCAGAACCAAGGACCAGACCTCTCCCCCAAGGGCAAGCCTTCAGACCTGCTAGCTAATGAGAGCCTGCGCAGCGAGTCTACCTGGGGCTGAGCCGCGCTCGGGGTAGTGCAGAACCAAGAACCAGACCTCTCCCTCATAGACGAGCCTTCGGACCTGCCAGCTAATGGGAGCCTGCGCAGCGGGTCTACCTGGGGCCGAGCCGCGCTTGGGGTATTGTAGAACCAAGGACCAAGAACCAGACCTTTCCCTCCATAGGCAAGCTTTCGGACCTGCCAGCTAATGGGAGCCTGCGCAGCGGGTCTACCTGGGGCCGAGATATGCTCGGGGTAGTGCAGAACCAAGGACCAAGAACCAGACCTCTCCCCCACAGGCGAGCCTTCGGACCTGCCAGCTAATGGGAGTCTGCGCAGCAGGTCTACCTAGGGCCGAGCCGCACTCGGGGTAGTGCAGAACCAAGAACCAGACCTCTCCTCCACAGGTGAGCCTTCGGACCTGCCAGCTAATGAGAGACTACACAGCGGGTCTACCTGGGGCCGAGCCGCGCTCGGGGTAGTGCAGAACCAAGAACTAGACCTCTCCCTCACAGGCAAGCCTTCGGACCTGCTAGCTAATGAGAGCCTGCGCAGCGGGTCTACCTGGGGCCGAGCCACGCTCGGGGTAGTGCAGAACCAAGAACCAGACCTCTCCCCCACAGGCGAGCCTTCGGACCTGCCAGCTAATGAGAGCCTACGCAGAAAGTCGACCTGGGGCCAAGCCGCGCTCGGGGTAGTGCAGAACCAAGAACCAGACATCTCCCCCACAGGCGAGCCTTCAGACCTGCCAGCTAATGAGAGCCTACGCAGCGGGTCTACCTGGGGCCGAGCCGCGCTCGGGGTAGTGCAGAACCAAGGACCTGACCTCTCCCCCACAGGTGAGCCTTCGGACCTACCAGCTAATGAGAGCCTGCACAGCGGGTCTACCTGGGGCTGAGCCGCACTCGGGGTAGTGCAGAACCAAGAACCAGACCTCTCCATCACAGGCGATCCTTCGGACCTACTAGCTAATGAGAGCCTGCGCAGTGGGTCTACCTGGGGCCGAGCCGCGCTCGGGGTAGTGCAAAACCAAGAACCAGACCTCTCCCCCACGGGCGAGCCTTCGGACCTGCCAGCTAATGAGAGCCTACGCAGCGGGTCTACCTGGGGCCGAGCCGCGCTCGGGGTGGTGCATAACCAAGCACCAGACCTCTCCCCAACAGGTGAGCCTTCGGACCTGCCAGCTAATGAGAGCCTGCATAGCAGGTCTACCTGGGGCTGAGCCGCGCTCGGGGTAGTGCAGAACCAAGGACCAAGATCCAGACCTCTCCCCCACAGGCGAGCCTTCGGACCTGCCAGCTAATGAGAGCCTGCGCAACGGGTCTACCTGGGGCTGAGCCGCGCTCGGGGTAGTGCAGAACCAAGGACCAAGAACCAGACCTCTCCCCCACAGGCGAGCCTTCAGAACCAGCCAGCTAATGAGAGCCTACGCAGCGGGTCTACCTAGGGCCGAGCCGCACTTGGGGTAGTGCAGAACCAAGAACCAGACCTCTCCCCCACAGGCAAGCCTTCGGACCTGCCAGCTAATGAGAGCCTGCGCAGTGGGTCTACCTGGGGCCGAGCCGCTCTCGTGGTAGTGCAGAACCAAGAACCAGACCTCTCCCCCACAGGCGAGCCTTCGGACCTGCCAGCTAATGAGAGCCTGCGCAGCGGGTCTACCTGGGGCCGAGCCGCGCTCGGGGTAGTGCAGAACCATGAACCAGACATCTCCCCCACAGGCGAGCCTTCAGACCGCCATCTAATGAGAGCCTACACAGTGGGTCTACCTGGGGCGGAGCCGCGCTCGGGGTAGTGCAGAACCAAGGACCAAGATCCAGTCCTCTCCCCCACAGGCGAGCCTTCGGACCTGCCAGCTAATAAGAGCCTGTGAAGCGGGTCTACCTGGGTCCGAGCCGTGCTCGCGGTAGTGCAGAAGGAACCATTTTCCTGCCATTAGAATTTCATAGTAGATAAAGACAAGAAGTAATTTGAGAAATTTATTATAATGAACTTGATTTGAATATATAACTTTTGCCCTCCCTTCTCATTGGTAGAATCGCTTCAAGTCATCACCACTCCAGGTGTGGCTCATGGTCCTACCCTCTACATCTTGGAGGTGGTAACCTCTTGTTCTCAGGACCCTTTCAACAATATAAGGCCCTTCCCAATTTGGGTTGAGTTTGCCCACGGGGCGGACCTTCCCGCAGCATCAACTTTCTTTAGCACCAGATCTCCTTCCGCAAATTGTTTGATCCTGATATGCTTGTCGAAGTATCTTGCCATCCGTCGTTTGACCTCTTCTTGTCTGATAGCTGCTACGTCGCGTAGCTCTTCTACCATGTCCAGTGAGAGGCGTAAGCCTCCTTCATTTTCTAGCCTCCAAGCCTCGTCTCCATCACTTGCAGCCACAACTCGTGGGGATCGGATCTCAAATTCCACAGGCAGGACCACCTCACACCCATGGGAAAGTTTGAAGGGGGTCTCGCCGGTGGCCGTGTTCGGGGTTGTCCGCAAGGCCCACAAAACTGAGGGGAGTTGTTCCACCCAGCTCCCTCTCAAGTTCTCCACCTTCTTCTTGAGCAGGTTCACGATAATTTTGTTAGCCGCCTCCCTCTGGTCGTTGCTCCTGGGGTGGTGGACGGAGGCAAATCTGAGGTCGATGCCCAACTGGGTGCAAAAACTTATAAACTCCTCACTTGCAAATTGAGGACCATTGTCCGTGATAATGTCCTGAGGCAGCCCGTGCCTGCAGATGATCTCCCCCCAAACGAAGTTCTTGATGACTTGGGAGGTGACTTTGGCCAGCGCCTTAACCTCCAGCCACTTAGAGAAGTGGTCGATCATAACCATGAGGAACCTCCTTTGCCCACTAGCCGGAGGGAAAGGCCAAACTAAATCCATCCCCCAGATAGTGAATGGCCACGGTGTTGTGATGCTTCAGAGCCTTTGAGCTGTCTAGAGCTGGAGGGGGCGTAGAGCTGGCATTTTTGGCACCTCCTCGCAAACTATGCAGCATCCTTCCTTAGGGTGGTCCAAAAGTACCCCTGCCTGACCACCCTTGCTTCCAACGTCCTACCTCCGGAATGGCTTCCACATTCCCCAGAGTGCACTTCCTCCAAAATCCGTCAGGTCTCCTCTTCCGTCACACATCGTGCCAAAAGACCCGAAAGCATCTTCCGATGCAAGCTCCCTTCATGCATGAGATAGTGGGCCGCCTTATGCCGAAAGCTCTTTGCCTCCTTGATCCCCTCAGGGAGGTTGCATGTGACAAAGAAGGTCACAAAGGGATTCACCCATGAGGTTCGCCAATCTACTTCCATGAGCTCCCCTTCCTTGATCGCTGGATGGAACAGATCCGTCAAGGTTCCTCCTCCCCGAGGTCCAAATTTAGCCAACCGATCGGCAGCTGTACTTTCTTCTCTAGGAACGTGCTGGATGGAAAATGTTCAGAACCTCCCTATGATCGCCCTCACCTTGGACAAGTACTTCACGAGGGTGGGTTCCCGAGCTTCGAACTCTCCTCGAATCTACGATGTCACCACCAATGAGTCCGTGAAAGCCTCCACAACCTGGATCTCAAGCTCTCTTGCCCAACGAAGGCTGGCTATCACAACCTCGTACTCTGTCTGGTTGTTAGTTGCAGGAAAGTGCAAGCCCACCGCCTGCTCTATGGTGACCCCTTGAGGACTTGTCAATACCACCCCCGCTCCGAGGGAGTGCTTTCCCGAGGCTCCATCAACCGTCATCTTCCATGCCTCCTACGGCCGCGACTCCTCGGCCCCGACCTCCACAACGCAGTCTGCCAAGAAGTCGGCCACTACTTGTGTCTTGATGGAGAGCCTCGGTACAAACGAGATATCGAATTAACTCAACTCGATAGACCACTTGGCCAGTCTACCTGAGTGCTCCACTCCTTCAAAAATCTTACGGAGGGGATGATCTGTCACCACCATGATGTAATGCGCTTGGAAATATGGCCGGAGCTTCCTGGCCGAAATGATCAAGGCGTATGCCAGCTTTTCTAAGATAGGGTAGCCAAGCTCCGCCTTCTTTAGGATCCTGCTTACATAGTAGATTGGCAGCTGCTTCCTACCTTCTTCCCTAACTAGAACATAGCTCACGGCCTCTGCTCCCACTCCAAGATACAAGGCCAAGTACTCCCCCTCCTTTGGGCTTTGAAGTAGAGGAGCCAGGGAGAGCTGATTCTTCAGCCCTTGAAAAGCTTCTTCATATTCGGCGGTCCACTCGAACCTTTGGTTACCCCGCAACACTTTGAAGAAAGATGAACATTTCTCTCCCGACCTGGAGAGTAATCTACTTAGGCCGACCAGCTTGCCTATCAAGCGCTGGACCTCCTTAGCATTGCGTGGTGACTCTAGCTCTAGGATGACTTTTACCTTATCTGGGTTGGGTTTTACCCCCTCCCGGGTCAGAAGATGCCCGAGAAACTTCCCACGGCTTGCCCCGAAAACGCACTTTGAGGGGTTCAGCCTCATCTTGAACTTCCGTAAGGTGGAGAACGTCTCCTCCAAGTCCCGAAGGTGTAAGCCCACACCCTTACTTTTAACCATTAGGTCATCAACATAGACCTCCAGGTTCCTCCCCCTTTGGCCTTGGAAGACTTGATCCATCATGCGTCGGTATGTAGCCCCTGTGCTTTTCAACCCAAAGGGCATCATCTTATAACTGAAGCATCCCTCCCTTGTGATGAAGGAGACGTCCTTGACGTCGGGAGGGTACATTCAGATCTGGTGGTAACTTGAAAAAGCATCCAAAAAAACTCATAATTGAAAAACCAACGGCTGAATCAACCATCGCGTCGATTCGAGGCAGGGGCTAGCAATCCTTGGGGCATGATTTATTTAATAATGAAAAGTCAATACACATGCGCCACTTTCCTCCCCTTTTTTCACCATTACCACATTGGAGAACCAGCTTGGGTACTGGATCTCCAAGATGAAGCCGGCCTCCAGAAGCTTCTTGACCTCCTCGCGGATTGGCTCTTCCAGCTTGGTTGCGATGATCCTCATCTTCTGGCGTATGGGGCGTGTCTTGGGATCTAGGTTCAGGCAGTGGTAGGCCACATCTGTATCAATGCCCAGCATGTCAGTCACGCTCCAAGCGAAGATGTCGACGGTTCTCTGGATGCAAGCCCACACTCGCTCCTGGTTCTCGGGGATCAGACCCCCACTGATCTGCACCTTTTGCCCCTGTCTGGCGCTGGTGAAGTCTTCCATCTCCACCACCTCCTCCGCTGGCTCCAGCCGCGATTGCTCTCAGCCGGCCCTTGCCTCCTCTTCTTGTCCAAGCTCTTCCTCCCTTCCTGCTTCCTCAGCTTCCATCTCCTCCTCTAGGCTCTCCCTCTGCTCCTGCTCAACCTCTTCGCCCATATGGGACTCCCTCTCAATTCCTCTTCCTTCAGCTTCCACCTGTCGACCCTCTTGCGGCTCCAACTCTCCGTCCCCCTGGACCTCTTGCTCATTTCTTCCCCTCTGCTCCTCCTCAATCTCCTCCTCCCTGAAAACCTCTTCAGGCTCCTTCCTCGCCTCCTCTAGGCTCATCTCCTCGTCTCTGACAACCTCTTCATGCGCCTCCATCTCCTTCTCCAAATCCTACGCCTCCGTAATCCATGATATGGTGTTGATTGCTGTAACGTAGCACTGCCTTGCCAACTTCGGGTCCCCTCTGACCCTAACCTGCACCCCTCCGTTGTTGAACTTGAGGCATTGATGAAAAGAGGAGGGGATGCAGCGAAAGGCGCTGATGATAGGACGCACAAATATGGCGTTATAGCTGCTTGGGGCGTCCACTATCACGAACCTGTAGTTCCGTGGCACGCCCCCCAACTTCACATGCAGTCCTACTCCTCCTACTTACTTCCTCTCTCCCGAGAAACCGAACAACGACTCATCCTAAGCTATGACCCTCCTGGTCTCCACCTGCATCTCATCGAAGGCCTTCTTGAAGATCACATTTATGGAGCTCCCGTTGTCCACTATGATCTTGGAGACCGTGAAGTTTTCTACCGCCGTCTGGATCACCAAGGCGTCTCAGAATGGGTCTTCATAATCCGGCATATCCTCTGAAGAAAAAGTAAATTTTTCTTTTGGGGGCAGATCCTGGGAGGTCGAGGCTACCCCCCTTCGGTACATGGTCTGGAGGCTCCCCTTACAAGCGGCCTCGATCCCAACTCCTCTGTGGATCACCTTGATCCCTCCCCGAGTTCCTACATCCACCCGGTCCTCGCATCTATCCTCCGTCTCCCCCTACTGCACTTCCACGATCCTTATCGGCGGCTCCTGCCTCCTCACCATCCTGGCTTCTCTCACTTCTAAGAACTCTGGGTAGGTGGCCGTTGCGTGACCCTCCTCCTGAAAGAAGTCACAGAAAGGAACCGCCACCCCGCCCCTTCTTCCTTCTCCACCATCTCTTCTTCCAGCTCCTCCCCAAGCTCCTCTTCTTCCTCCTCCACCTCGTCTGATCTCCATTGCCTCTTATTACTGCTGGAAGCGATCCCTCAACCCTTGCCTCCATGCCGGCTGATCGAACCTACTCGGCTTGTGGAAGTTATCTCTTCCCTGAAAGCCTCCTCCTAGCTCCTGGGGGCGACCCTCCTGAGGCCTCCAACCTAAACGGTTGTTCGGCTCCCGGGCCCCCCGTCCTTGATACAGTCCCTGCTGCCCCTGTCCACGGGTCTCTTCCCTCCTCCTTTCTTCTCTCTGCTCCCTACGCCTTCCTGCTTCCGGTTCCTTCACATCATCCTCCGCTAACCAGGACAGCTTTCTTGCAAACGCCAGATTGGCCCTCTCGAAGTCTGTCTCCTTTGCCACCCTCTCCATGAGCTCCTCAAAAAAGAGGGGGCACTCTCTTCAATTCCATGCTAAAGAAACCCGACTTCAGTCCCAGAGTAAACGCGAGCATCAGCGTATACCCTGGGACCTCCGGACCAGGAGGACCTCTTCCTGAAACCGATCCACATAATGTCCCAACATCTCATCCTGCTTCTGCCTCACTGCGAACAGGCACTCCGCCTCCTTCTTACGCTTCTTCGATGTTGAGAAACTCAACAGGAAACCTTGACGCAGATCCTCGAAACTGTAGATCGACCTTGCTGGCAACTGGTGAAATCATTCCCGTGCCTTCTCCTTCAATGTGATGGCAAACAGCCGACACTTGAAGGCATCTGTCATCTGCCTTATCGAAACGACATCTTCAAACCACTGCGCGTGCTGTACATGGTCATCCTTCCCCGAGTAGTAGGACATGTAGGGCTCCCGGAACCCCTCCAGCACCGGAGCCAAGATGATGAGCTCACTGAATGGGCTCTCGCCACCTGCCTGCCGAGAGGGCACGTCTCGCAGCCTCGGCTGGCTGGCCCGATCCGCGAGACCATGCCCAGGGAAGAGTTCTTGCACAGCCGCCTCCCTCGCGCCAACTTCTGTCGGAATCTCCTTCCCGGGACGCTGGCCTAGAAAAAGCTCTCGCGCCGCCACGTCCCTCTCGCCAGCCTCCGTCGGGACCTCCTTCCTCGGGCGCTGTCCAGGGGCATTCTCGCCCAAGAGCGGGACCTCCTCTATCGGAACCTGAGGCGTTGCCCACTCGCTCCTTGCCGAGAAGGCCAGGCTGATGGTCTGCAAGACCTCTCTCCTGAAGTCTTCCAACATATTCCTTGTCGCCTCCTCTCCCCGGGAGGGGTAACCTCCTAAACCATATCCTTCACCTTCACCTCCTGCCATAGGACTAAACTCAAGTTTTCTTGTATCGGCTACCTTCCACGCTCACCGCACCAGAACTGTTGAAGCCAAAATTTGACTTCGACAAAAGTTCAAAAAATAGGGGCATAGCCAACACCTACTCGTCCCAAGCTCCGACCTCTGACTGGTCGTGAAGGACTAGAAACTGACCCAAAGCCTCAGCAGGGAGGTCCCACCGCTTACCCGGAAGATCTCTGAGAGCTTCCCCTCCAAAGTCAAAAGCTGGGCTTGGAGCTCCTTAGAAATCACAGAAAAATCCTCTCAAGTCCCGGGAAAAATGTGTGTGCTTCTAAAGAACCACTATGGTTCTATTTATAGTTTTCTGAGTTGGATCTACAAATAACCACACTGAACTGGCCTGAAATTACCTAAGTACCCTTGGTTGGGTCTGCCAACAGCCAAACTCTGCTGTTCTGAGGAGTTATATGCAGACCATCAAGGGCAAAAGGGTAAAGATACCCGGGGTAGAAGAGTAAAATCCCCCTGGGGTATAGATCTGTCAAAATGACCCTCTCTATATGGCGAGTAGGGGAACACCCATCGGCGAGACGAACCCTCCTGGTAGTCTTGCAGGCATCCTCCGCTACGAGGCCCTCTCGCCTATAAAGGCTTACTCGCACCACAGAGGGGGCGTCTCGCCTATTGCAGAGACCTCCCGACTTGGTTCCTACGAGTGGACCACATGGTCCCACTAGTCTATCCGCACCTCTCACCCGCTTCTTCTATTTGCGTCTTGAGGTCCCCTAACAAGTCTGAGGTTGTACATATAAGGAGGATGTCATCCACATAGATGGCAAGAACAACTAGCTCTTTAGAAGTCTTGTGTTTGAGAAGAGAGAGACTTGTAGAACTTTAAGCAAAGCCAATAATAGAGATAACTTTGTTGAACTTGTCGAACCAGGCTCGTGAACTTTACTTTAGACCATATATTATCTTCCGTAACTTGCACACCTGAGAATCCCCCTTAGCAACATACTTAGGAGGTTGCTCCATGTATACCACTTCTTGCAAATTTTAATAAAGGAAGGTATTTTTTACATCTAACTGAAACATCTCACAATCCTTATTAACAATCAAAGAGAAGAGAACACAAATTGTGCTAATGCGAGCAACTATGTGGAATGTGTCAAAAAAGTCCACATCATATGTCTGAGTAAAGCCTTTGGTAATGAACCTAGCCTTATAGCGATCTATAATGCAATCAGAATGAAACTTGATGATAAATACTCACCAACAACCAATCACATCTGCCCCTAGAGGGGTAGGGACAAGAGTTCAAGTACTCCTTTTGGTCAAGGTTTTCATTTCTTCGTCTATAACAACTTTCTAGTGAGGAATACCAAAAACTTCCTGATAAGTAGTCTGGATAACAGTAGCCGAGAGAGCGAGAGCAAAACTATTATCAGCTGAGGAAAGACGAGCATAAAAGATAACATCGTGAATGGAATTCTTAGTGCACGTCTGAACGCCCATCCGTAAAGTGATGAAAAAGATCAATATCAGACCTATCGTCTGTATTAGATCCATCCATAGGAGAAATTGCTGGACTAGGAACTGACAACAACGGCTTTAGAGGTAGAGTAGTGTAGACAGATATGGAGAAACAAAAACTGGTAGAGGAAGAGGAGGAAGGGTAAGATCAGGTAGAGGTGCAGATATTATAGGGATAGAAGGGGAATCATCATACGATGAGAGAGTAGAACCTTGAGGAAAGTAAGGTATATTTTCAAAGAAAGTGACATTAACAGAAAAATATTGTTTCCGTTGAAAATGATCAAAGCATCGGTACCCCTTCTAAGTCGGACAATGGCCAAGAAAGACGCACTTAATAGAATGATGAGAAAGTTTGTCATGATCAGGAGAAGGAGAATGAACGAACACCGCACAGTCAAAGACCCTAGAGGAAAAGGAAATGGTGTGACTCCTGGATACAATATAGAGAATGGTGTTTTACCGTGAATAATCGAAGAGGGAAGATGGTTGATGAGATAACAAGAGAGAAGTACGGCATGACCCCAATATGATTGGGAAACATTCATTTGTGTGAGAAGGGTGCGAGCAACATTCAAAAAATGATGATTTTTGCGTTTAGCAACACCATTTTGTTAAGAGGTATAAGAACAACTGGTTTGATGAATAATGTCATGATGCATGCAAAAAATCAAAAATTAACGACTAAGCCACTCTTTGACATTATCTATATGAAGAATTTTAACAGACACACCAAACTATGTGCGTATCTCATTATAAAAGGTAGTGAATACAAAAAAATCAGAATGTTCTTTTAAGAGATATATCCTAGTACATATTGAAAAATCATCAACAAAGGTAACAAAATACAAACTACCTTACCAATAGAACTTGTAAGAGAAGGACCCCAAATATCTGAGTTAACAAGATCAAAGGGATGAGAGAAACTATATTTCTTGTCTTACTGGATAGGATGAACATTGCTGTTTGTCAAGTTGGTAGGCTTCACAGTTCAGAGAGAAGTCCCTGAGGTAAATACTGTACGAGTAGGTAGATGAGTCAAGGAGGATGATGACCAAGGTGAAGATATCATTGCAGAAGAGAAGTAGAAGCAGAGAAAGAAGTGACATTGTCTAGGAAGAAGAGATTGTTGCTTTCAGTCCCAGTAGCAATCGTCTCCTTGCATTGAGGATCTTGAAAACAACAAGTGTTTGATGTAAAAGTAGTCACACAGTTTAGTTGTTTGCAAAGAGCAACAACGGATATCAAATTGCATGAAAAATGGGAACGTAAAGAGTATCCTCAAGCTATAGAGACAAAGTGACTTGCATTATACCAATCCCACACACAGGAGACGAAGTACCATCCGCGACAAAAACCGGAGGTGACCGATTATTCTTATCCAAATGAGATAGTAAATGAGGATTGTTTGTCATGTGATTAGTAGCCCCCGAGTCAATAAGTCACTTACCCTGAGTGACCACACTGACACTCCCTGAATAGGAGGCAAGAGAGGTGGACCTATTTGTGGCGTCACTCGCTGAAGGGCGAAGGTGAGGATGCTTGACCCAACACTGATCAACAAGATCTCCAGTCTTGCCACAATGAGAGCAAGGATGGCGAGACGGACCATGCCCACTGGAGTGACCACCTCGGGCAATTAGATTGTCATAATGAGCAGGATGAGCAATGGTGTCGAGATGTGGGGAGGCAAGCAGAGAACGCTGAAGTAGAGTAGTGATAGTGGCGATGCAAGCAACAGTAGCATTAAGGGTGGGAGAGTCTTCCTCCTCTAAAATTTGTTGTCTAATCATATCATAAGATTCTAGAAGGCAAAGAAGATAAAACACAACCAGAAGTTCTTTGAAGTGTTTGTGTTGTTCAGCAAGATCAGTAGAGAAAAAATGAGGTTGAAGTAGTTCGGCGCCAAGGGCTTGGACCTCCTGGTAGGCAGCAACAAGAGTCAAAGTAGGACGAGCAAAAAGATCAATATATAATGTGTATATGCATGAAGTGTGAGCCCAGTTAAAGTATATAGCAAAAAGGTAAGTATACACAGCCTTAACCGTCTCATTATGACGAATTACAGGTAGACATTCATCAAAGAGATTGTTAGCAAGTCAAGTTCTAACCAGAGCATCACTGACATCCTAATCATCAAAGAGAGCAGACCCTTGTGGAGGAGGGTCATATGTAAGATGGTGACATTTGTGCAAAGACCACAGTAGAAACATAAAAGAAACACACCAATCTGGATAGTTTGGCCCAGTAAACTTGAAAGCAGTTCCAAGATTGTCAGAAGAAATGGAAATAAAGGAAGCAGTCTGAAGAGGAGGCGCGAATAGGGTAGAAGAAGAAAGAGACAGAGTCTCCATAAAGAAAACAAATAGATCTGCACAGACTGAAAATTAGAGTCTGCAGAAGAGCTCAGCGGGCGGTTAAAACACCAGTCTGCAGAAGTACTTAGTGGGCGGTTAAAAAACCGGAGTCCGTAAGGATCAATTTATGCTCTGATACCATGTGAAAAATTGAGTTTTCATTGCTCAAAACTTAACAATACATGGGTATGACCCCCTATTTATAGGGAAGAGGATATAAAGAGAGAATACAACAAACGATGTGGTACTAAATTAAAACATGTGAATTGAGCAAACTGATATTTACAGACCGCGATGAGTTGGGCGGTTAGACAAGCTAACCGCCCTAATGACATCGACTACCAGTGAAGTATCTGTTGGTCTATGATCCAGACTACAACTTACCACCAGGTGTAACAGATGCGGTTTGACAACTCTAACCGCCAGACCGCAATAGTTTCAGGCTCTTGACCGCCAGACTGCAACAATTTCAGCCTCCTGACCGCCAGACTCCAACAGTAGTTAGACCACCAAGATTCCTTTGCTCTATCAAAGACGTGGTACCAATGGTCCTCAAGATAGCCAGACTGCTAAACCAGTACGCTAGAGTAGTTTGCCAAACAGCCAAGGCTAGACTGCCAAACTATCAGACTAGGGGTGCAAACGAGTCGAGCTTGACAAAATTTCCACGCTCGAGCTCGAGCTAATCATTTCGACCTCAAACTAGAGCTCATCGAGCTTATTTTGTCCTGTCTCGAGCTCCATGCCTACTTATCGAGCTCGAGCTCGTGAGCTCGAGTCGAGCTCGAGCTGCTCACGAGCTTAAATGAGCCTGATTTTCTTTATATTTTAATTTTTTAAAAAATATATATATATATATGAATAAAAAGCTTGTGAGCCGACTCACGAGCTCATGAAAAATAATATTCAAGCTCAATTTGTAATTGAGTTCGAGCTCGACCTCCATAGGCTCGAGCTCGAGTCGAGCTTTTTTCGAGATGGCTCAACCCAACTTGCACCCCTATACTAGACTGTTAGAACCAGACCACCATGAGTCTTACAATCTACAAAACCACCATAACCAGATCGCCAAGGCAGTCTGCCAAACTACTAGAACCAAACTGCCAGGAGTTTGTCAAATTGATAACACCAGACCGTCAGGGTAGAACGTCAAACTGCCAAGACCAGACCGACAGGTCAGACTGCCAGAATGCCAACACTAGACCGCCAGGGCAGAATGCCAGACCGCCAACACCAGACCACCAGACCGCCAATTCTAACAATGGAGAACGAGGCAGTGCAGATTCGTTAGCGTTGGGCCTCTACTGGATCCGCTGGCAGCTGTCTGATTTCGAGGTAGGCGATGATGGGATCCATCTAGCAGGGCTCCCCTCTTGTGATGGCGACAATCTCGCAAGGGCCCGAGATACTGGGAATGAGCAAGGCTCGACTTGGCGACGTCGAGTTTGGTATCATGTAATGGAGTTGGCGAGCTTGTATAGATCATCCTCTTTGGTGTTCTATTCCAGAGGAATGTGGAGGATCTGGTGAGACTTGATTTTTCCAAGAAGATATTTTTTCAGCTAGAGGTACTGTGTTAGTTGCTCATTCTTTGCCTCGTAGTCCCACTCAACCTATGATACTACCAGCTGAGAGACGATTTTGATGGTTAAGCATTCCACCCCATAGTTAATGGTCAGGCAGAGGCCGGTGATGAGGGCTTCGTACTCCGCGATGTTGTTTGTGGTTCGGAATTTCAGCCGGAGCCCATACTCGAGAGTGACCCCCTCGGGACTTGTCAGCAGCAGGCCTGCATGTGCCCCCTCAACGCCTGAAGCCCCGTCGACGCATAAAGTTTACTGTGCGGGAGCTATGTTGTCGGAGTTGGGAGCTTCTTCTGGCGGGGTTGTGCATTCCACTATGAAGCCTGTTAGTACTTGGGACTTGATGACGGGCCTTGTTAGGAACTGGATGTCGAATTCTCCCAGTTCCACTGCTCACTTTTCTAGCCTTCCCGATACCTCGGGCTTTTGCAGGATTGTACAGATTGACAACTACGTTAGTACTTTGATAGTGTGGGCCTAGAAGTATGACTAGAGTTTTCTTGAAGAGAACACAAAGTCCAGAGCTGTTTTATTCATTGTGGGATACCCGCTCTCAATATCGAACAAGACCTTGCTGATGTAATAGACCGGGTGCTGAGTCCCTCCTTCGTCTTTGACCAGGACCGAGTCGAGCGAGTGCGGTGAGACTGCCAAGTATAGGAAAAGAGCTTCCCCTTCGGTGGGTTTTGAGAGTAATGAGGGAGTGACCAGGTATTGCTTGAGATGTTCGAATGTAGTTTGACACTCATCTGTCCATTCGAATCTGGTGTGACGTGCTTCACAGGGCGCTTTGAAGAAAGGGAGGTATTTGTCCCCCATCCGAGCCATGAAGCGGAAGAGCGCAGCTATTCTTCCGTTGAGACGTTGAACTTCCTTAATAGTGTGAGGGGGAGATATGTCCTCCAACGCCTTGATCTTTTTAAGGTTGGCCTCTATTACTCGCTGTGTTATCATGAAGTCTAGGAACTTCTCCGCGGTAACCCCGAACGCTCACTTGGAAGTATTAAGTATAGTTGGAAATGACGGAGGAGTTGGAAACATTTATCTAGGTCTTCTAAGTGATGGCCCCGTCAGATGCTTTTTATTAGCATGTCGTCAACGTAAACCTCCATGAATTGTTTGATGAGACTTTTGAACACTTGATTCATCAGCCTTTAATAAGTAGCTCTTGCATTCTTCAATCTGAAAGACATCACTTTATAACAGTACACCCCCTGTATGTGCGAAAAGCAGTGTGCTCTTCATCCGTCGGGTTCATCTAGATCTAATTGTATCCTGAGTAGGCATCCATAAAGTTAAGGAGTTCATGCCCGACTGCTGCTTCTATGAGCTGCACGATACGGGGGAGAGGGACGCTGTCCTTTGGACATAGTTGGTTGAGATTGTCATAGTCAACGCATATCCTCCGCTTTCCTGAATCCTTTTTTACCATGACCATGTTGATGAGCCAAGTGTGGTACGTTACTTCCTGAATGAATTGCATAGCCATAAGCTTGTCTACTTCTTCCTCGATGGCGTGGAGCCTCTTAGGTGCGAAGTTACGCTTTTTTAGACCATGAGTTTGTATGATGGGTTGATATTTAATGAATGCGTGATGATTTGCGGATCTACTCCCGACATGTCCTCGGGACTCCATGCAAATATATCATGTTTAGTGCGTAAGAAGTTCATGTAACACACCCTATCCGTCGCATAGCATATAGCAGTAGGTCCGGACGGGGCCCGACGCCATATACCACAGACAGACCGGGTGGTTACTCAATGGAATACCATACAACTAATAACCAACGTCCTACACAGAGTCATTCTAGCGGATGCAATTATTAAAAGTTGCAAATAAAAGAACCCAGCTACAAGCATGAATGTCCACTACAAAACCCCATAGGAATGAAGTACAATACACAAGTACAAGTGCCTTAAGGCCTTACATTTGTTTACTCAAATTACATGTTTTGCAAACCTCGGTACGCAGGCCGGTCACACATGAATAAAGCAAGTAAATACTCAAAATTTGGCCTTCGAGAGCCGACTCAGCAACTTGGGCTTTAGCCCGCTATTTACCGCTCGGCTCCGCAACACCTGTAAGCAACAATCCACCGCACGGTGGCAAACAAAAGCAACGGTCAGCTATGCTGGCCAGATTATAACGATACCGCCCCCAAACTCGGGGCGGCGATGCTCCTTTCTCTGCACTTTGTTAGCATAACCAAGCAGTATAGATAAACACTTCATCACAGGCGTAGGTACGCACGACCACACACCCAGTGCTCTCAGGGCACATTCTCGGTGAACCGGTCAACGTCACGTCAATTCAAGCCATAGACATCTCGGTCTCACCGCCGCCACTAGGACGGCCAATCCTACGAGCATTTTGTCTTTCCGGCATTGGTCACGTCATTTTAAGCCATAGATCGCCTAAGATCCTCCATCTATACCAACGGCTCCTCCCAAACGACATAGAGCGGGTATGATTATGCCTAACCTGTTGCTCGCATCACAACGACAATTTAAGCCATATGCGCGGGTCAAACTTTCCTGAGTCCCAATCCGATACACACTTTACATAACCCAATTATGTACTAGTTGGCTCCCAGGCCACCATGCTGGCAGAATCACGCATCTGCCCAGTTTTCCGGGTGCACCTTGGAGTTAATCCCCAAAGCACCCTGTTGCAGTCTACCGCGTAGAAAACCCGAAAAACAAACATCCGCACGGAGTCTTCTCCGGCCACTTATGCAATGCAACATCACCGATCCAGACTAAGTTGTCCGGGTAGGCTTCACACATCATGCATATATTCATTCTCGATTACGGACTCTGCATGTACACAACGGGGACTATTCATGTCTACCCAAAGGAACGCCTCAACTCACCACAAACTCGCGAGAGTGGGCTTCCTATGCAAAGGAAAAGAGGACTTCACATATCCTAGGATGAGAATCATTACCCTAGCATTTTTCCTTGGCGCCATGGAAATGTATGCGGATAAAAAGCACCGCAATCTCCTTGCCTCCGTAGATCCAAAGTCGGTTCGCGATTTGGAGCTCCGAAGCTCCGCCGGTAACCGGATCTAGCCTCCTTTCTTCTTCCTTGCTCTCCCCTCTCTCTAGACTTTAGAAAGAGACTAAGTGAAAGAAATGAGGGATTTGAAACCCTATCCCCGGGTATATCCCAGCAGGAACAACCCCCAGCCGTCAGATCCCAAAATAAGGAAACGAACGGTCACGATCCGGAGCTGAAATGCAAAATCTGGGCCGAACACGCCCTGCGACACGCCCGTGTCCAGGGTTGTGTTCCCCATTCGCCATCGAAACCGACGCGTCCCGATATTCATACGGGCACCCGACATGCTCGTGTTAGACTTGACACACCTGTGTCATCCAGTACACGCCCGTGTTCCCGGGCGTGTTCCTCCATCGACACAGGACCAACACCAACCCGAGACACACACGAGTCTTAGACACGCCCGTATCCCAATTGACACGCCCGTGTCTATCTGATACGACTCGTGTTCCAAAACTATGTGTCTCCAAAGAAACAACCCGGTTTCAACCCGAGAAGGACACGACCTGTGACACGCCCGTGTCCCAGGCCGTGTTCTATGCTCGACAATTGTCGACCCAAAATTCGTCGACCTCTCGGCCAGATCGTTGACACGAGCTCGACACGCCCTGGGACACACCCGTGTCTCAGGCCGTGTTCGCTGCTCGACGATCGTCGACTCCAAAATTCGTCGACCACTCGGCCAGATCGTCGACCTAAACACGACACGCCCGTGTCCCAGGCCGTGTGCCCCCTACCAAATTCCAAACTTGGCTCAAAATGCCTCTCGTCGCTCTTTTGAGTTACGAGGCGTTACAACTCTCTCCCTCTCAAAATAATTTCATCCTCGAAGTTTCATAAAGGAAAGATAAACATAAAAAATTAAACGGTACCTGAGTGAAATAACTCCGGGTACTCCTCAAGCATGGTCTGCTCTCGCTCCCAAGAAAGCTCTTCCCAACTGCAATTATCCCAATGGACCTTGACCATCCTGATCTCTTTGTTGCGTAGCCGCTTGACTTCTGAGTCCTCAATTCGTACGGGCTTGACCTTTGTCGTCAAACCATTATCCACTGGCACTTGATCCACCGCGATCACATGTGAAGGCTCTTGCATCGCCTTCCGTAGCACAAATATATGGAATACATCGTGCAGACCACTAAGCTACACTGATAGCTTCAACTGATACGCTGCTTCGCCAATCTGCTCCAGAACCTCAAACGGTCCAAGGTACCTCGGGCTTAGCTTCTTTAAGTGTCGCACCCGCAAGACACCCTTGAACGGCTTGATCTTTAAGTACACCCTGTCGCCAACAGGGAACTCCACATTCCTGTGCTTGGCGTTATAGTACTTAGCCTGGCAGTCCTGAGCAATTAGCAACCTTTCCCGAATGGTTCGCATCAACGAAGTAGCATCTTCCATCTCTTGTCACTTGTACAACTTTGACTCGCCCGTTTCCAACCAAGACAACGACATGCGACATCTTCTACCATAAAGGGCCTCGAAGGGCGCCATTTGTATGCTTGTCGGGTAGCTATTATTGTACGCAAACTCCACCAAGTATAGGTGGTCTTCCCACTGCTTCCCAAAGTCCAGGATGCACACGCGACCCATGTCTTCCATTGTCCTATTGACCCTCTTGGTCTGCTCATCCGTTTGTGGATGAAAGGCTGTGGTGAAATTCAGTTTTGTTCCCAACATCTGCTGCACCAACCTCCAATCATTGGACGTGAACTGTCCATCTCGATCACTAACGATGCTGCAGGGCACACCGTGAAGCCGTACTATGTTATCCACATATAACTTTGCCAGTTTCTCCACGGGATCATCCTTCCTATGCGAAATGAAGTGCAACACCTTCGTTAGACGATCTACGACAACCCAAATGACGTCGTTCCCTTTTTGCGACCTCGACAGCCCATGCATAAAGTCCATAGTAATGTTGTCAAACTTCCACTCCGGAATAGGCAAGGACATCAAGAATCCTCCCAGCTTTTGGCATTCCACCTTCACCAAGGCGCATGTCTAACACTTCGCCACGTACAGTGCCACATCCTTCTTCAGTCCTGGCCGCCAGAATAATTTCTTCACATCGCGGTACATCTTCGTGCTCCCCGGGTGAATCGTGTACTTGGTATGATGCGCCTCGTACAACAATTCAACCCGCAAAATGCCCACATTCGGGACGCACAAACGACCGTCTTTACAAAGCAATCCATCCACAACCTCATATTGGGAATTTGACTCATCCAAAGCCTCTTTCATGAGCTGCTTCATGCTGCTATCCACATCCAAAGCCTGCCGAATCCGATCAGCCAGGTCATACTGAACTTCCGTCCAGTTCAATAGCGCTTCAGCACTCGACTGCTTGTCTACGCAAGACATCTCCAACGCCTCCAACTCCCGAACCAACCGCTCGTCATGGACCGGAAACCAATTGGCTTGAGCTAGGGCCCGACAACTCAACGCGTCCGCATCTGCATTGCCTTTACCAGGCACGTAATGGATCTTGAATGTGTAGTCCCCCAGGAACTCCATCCATCTACTCTGCTGCATGTTTAGATCCTTCTGATCCAACAAATATTTCAGGCTTTTATGGTCGGTATAGAAATCGACCCTCACCCCATACAAGTAGTGCCTCCACAGCTTCAAGACAAAAATCACGACCGCAAACTCCAAGTCATGGACCGGATAATTCCTCTCGTGCACTTTCAGCTGTCTCGGGCCATACGCTATCACACTTCCGTGCTGCAGTAGTACACAACCCAAGCCACTGACCGAAGCATCGCTATAGATTTCAAAACCTTCAATCCCACTCGACGAACTCAGTACAGACACTATGGTCAACCAACACTTCAACTCCTCAAAAGCTCGTGCGCACTCTTGCGTCCAAACAAACTTCTGCTCCATCCTCGTCAAAGTCGTGAAGGGTAACGCTATCCGCGAGAAGTTCTCTACGAAGCGCCTGTAATAGCCGGTAAGCCCCAGAAAACTCCGGACTTCCGCTACCGTAGACAGCACTGGCCACTCCCGTATCACAACAATCTTCGCCGGATCCACTGCAATACCCTCTCCACTGACTATGTGACCAAGAAACGCCACTGAAGACAACCAAAACTTGCACTTGCAGAATTTGGCGTACAATTGATTTCTCCTCAGCGTCTCTAGCACCAAATGCAGGTGCTTGAAGTGATCCTCCTCACTCTACGAGTACACCAAAATGTTGTTGATGAAGACGATCACAAAATGGTCCAAGTACTCCATGAAGGTCCTGTTCATCAAATCCATGAACACTGACGGCGCATTAGTCAGCCCAAACGGCATGACCGTAAACTCATAATGCCCGTATCCTGTACTGAACGTTGTCTTAGGGATATCACTCTCCCTTATTCTCAGCTGATAGTAACCAGACTTTAGATACAACTTTGAGTACACTGTTGAACCGACTAACTGATCGAACAGATCGTCAATCCTCGGGATCGGGTACTTGTTCTTCTCCGTTAGCTTGTTCAACTCCCAATAATCAATACAAAGTCTCAAGCTCTTGTCCTTCTTTACAAAAAGTACCGGTGCGCTCCAAGGCGACGAACTTGGACGCACATGCCCTTGCTCCAACAACTCTTGAAGTTGCACCTTCAACTCCGCCATCTCCTTAGGCGCTAGCCGATACGGAGAGAGTGACACAGGTTTAGCACCTGACACTAGCTTAATCGTGAAATCTATCTCTCGTTGAGGCGGGGCTGCAAAAAGATTGGTAGGGAACACATCAGGGTACTCAGCTACCACTGAAATACTGTCCAATGTAGGCTTAGGCTTTGCAACCTCCACTAGCGTAAAGAACAACTTTGCACCGGCACGAACCGCCTTCACCACCTGAAGAGCAGACATCAACGTCTTGCTCAACCCTTTCAAGCCTGTAAAAGTCGTCTCATGACCTTTTCCCAACTTAACTTCCTTGCAACTGCAATCAATATGAGCCTGCTGCTCCGAGAGCCAGTCCATGTAAAATATTACATCGAACTCCACCAGCGGTAGTAATGATGCTAGCAAATGGAACTCTTGACTCCCAATACGAATCTTAACGCCTCAGATTCTATCCGCGCGCATCGAACACCCATTCGACAACATCACATCCAGTTTATCCTTCGCCATCGAAGAAGGTACTCCGATGCGCGATATGAATTTTTCGGACAGAAAGGAGTGCGAAGCTCCCGTATCAAAGAGTGCTCTTGCCGGATTCTCACAAATCAAAACAAATCCTAAACAAGCAGTGGTAAGATAACACACGCATAACAAGTATTTTAAAAATTGACTTGTTATAAATTAAACAGTACCTGCCACCACATCCGCTTGCTTAATGGACTCCCGTTGGCCAAGATTATAAACTCTTGGTTGAGCCGGAGCATAATGGGACGCGGTTGACTCCACCGCCTTGCTCTTCTCTTCATAAGTTGCTCCTGGCTTCCTCTCGGACTTGGGACGTCCACTCCAGCAGTCACGTGCAAAGTTCCCCGGCTTCCCACAAGTAAAACATGCGCCCGGGGTCCGACCCGTAGTCGCCCCAGAAGTACTAGAAGAGGGGGCTGGACCCGAGGTCCTAGCCTTCTTAGAGAACCTACGGTACCCAGACTTTGAGGTAGTCGGCACCTTGAACTCAGTCTTCTTATCACCAAAGCTTTTCTTTGCTTGTACATTCTTCAAGTCCTTCTCCAAAGACCGGGCCGTGTTGACCAGGGTCAAGAAGCCCCGCGTCATCGGCCCCGAGAGCAGTAGCCTTAAGTCATCTCTTAGACTTTCATAGAAACGGTTGGTCTTACGCTCCTCATCCGCGAATGTAGAGCTAGCATACCGACCCAACCGAGTAAACTTGTGGAGATACTCATACACGCTACTCTCTCCTTGCACCAACCTTTGGAACTCATTCTCCAAAGCTATCCTCAGCGCCGAAGGGAGGTACCTTGCCAAGAACAATCTCGAGAACTCTTCCATCGAGACGTCTGTCAGTTTCCTTCCTCTCAAGAGATGCAGCTCTATACCTTCCCACCACAACCTCGCATCCCCGTCCAACAGGAATATAACTATAGTGGTCATCTGCCACTCCTCCGTTTCAGTAGCTGTCAGGACTCTCTTTACTCGGGAGAGCCAGTATTCAGCTTGCGATGGGGTTCCCAACCCCGAGAACACAGGAGGATTAAATCTCATAACGTGCTTGAGCTGCCTTTCAGTTGCTCGCCTCGGCACCAAAGGCTCCACCACTACCTGTTCCACTCTTCTCGGTTCATCCCTTTGCAGTGGTACCTGCTCCATCGTAGGAGCGGGCTGCTGCATTTGCCTTGCAGGCTGCGCATTGATCATGACAAACAATGCTTCGGCAACCAATCGTATGGTTTCAGCCGATGAAGGTGTTGTAGGAGCATCGTTTGGTGCACTACTAGCCTCAGAAACTTGGCGTTCTAATGGCCCAACACCGCTTCTGGTCACCTATAGTTGTACAAAACACTGTTAAGCAACCATACAAAATTACAAAAAGCAATTATAGAAACACGCATGTTCCTCAAACACGTGTATTTTCATTCCTAAGTGGACATTCATGGGTTCTTTTGATGTTATAACGATGACACACACACGTGCTCACCACCCCTTAAAAAGAATTCGTCCACGAATTCATTGTAAGCCCGACCGAAACCAGTAGTCTGATACTAAATTATAACACCCCCTATCTGTCGCATAACATATAGCAGTAGGTCCGGCCGGGGACCGACGCCATATACCACAGACAGACCGGGTGGTTACTCAATGGAATGTCATCCAACTAATAACCAACGTCGTATACAGAGTCATTCTAGTGGAAGCAATTATTAAAAGTTGCAAATAAAAGAATCCAGCTACAAGCATGAATGTCCACGACAAAACCCCATAGGAATGAAGTACAATACACAAGTACAAGGGCCTTAAGGCCTTACATTTGTTTACTCAAATTACATGTTTTGCAAACCTCGGCACGCAGGCCGGTCACACATGAATAAAGCAAGTAAACACTCAAAATTTGGCCTTCAAGGTCCGACTCAGCAACTTGGGCTATAGCCCGCTATTTACCACTCGGCTCCGCAGCACCTGCAAGCAACAATCCACCGCACGGTGGCAAACAAAAGCAACTGTCAGCTATGTTGACCAAATTATAACGATCCTGCCCCCAAACTCGGGGCGGCGATGCTCCTTTCCCTGCACTTTGTTAGCATAACCAAAAGTATAGATAAACACTTCATCACAGGCGTAGGCATGCACGTCCACACACCCCGTGCTCTCAGGGCACATTCTCGGTGAACCGGTCAACGTCACGTCAATTCAAGCCAAAGACGTCTCGGTCTCACCACCGCCACTAGGACGGCCAATCCTACGAGCATTTTGTCTTTCCGGCATCGGTCACGTCATTTTAAGCCATAGACCGCCTAAGACCCTCCATCTATGCCAACGGCTGCTCCCGAACGACATAGAGCGCATACGATTCTGCCTAACCCGTTGCTAGCATCGCAACGACAATTTAAGCCATATGTGCGAGTCAAAATTTTCCGAGTCCCAATCTGATACAAACTTTACCTAACTCAGTTATGTACTAGTTGGCTCCTAGGCCACCATGCTGGCAGAATCATGCATCTGCCCAGTTTTCTGGGTGCACCTTGGAGTTAATCCCCAAAGCTCCCTGTTGCAATCTACCGCGTAGAAATCCCGAAAAACAAACATCCGCACGGAGTCTTCTCCGGCCACTTATGCAATGCAACATCACCGATCCAGACCAACTTGTCCGGGTAGGCTTCACACATCATGCCTATATCCGTTCTCGATTACAAACTCTACATGTACACAATGGGGACTATTCATGTCTACCCGAAGGAATGCCTCAACTCACCGCAAACTCGCGAGAGCGGGCTTCCTATGCAAAGGAAAAGAGGACTTCACATGTCCTAGGATGAGAATCGTTACCCTAGCATTTTTCCTTGGCACCATGGAAATGTATGCGGATGAAAAGCACCGCAATCTCCTTGCCTTCGTAGGTCCAAAGTCGGCTCGCGATTTGGAGCTCCGAAGCTCCGTCGGTAACCAGATCTAGCCTCCTTTCTTCTTCCTTGCTCTCCCCTCTCTCTAGACTTTAGAAAGAGACTAAGTGAAAGAAATGAGGGATTTGAAACCCTATTCCCGGGTATATCCCAGCAGGAACAACCCCCAGCCGCCGGATCCCAAAATAAGGAAACGAACGGCCATGATCCGGAGCTGAAATACAAAATATGGGCTGAACACGGCCTATGACATGCCCGTGTCCAGGGCCGTGTTCCCCATTCGCCGTCAAAACCGACGCGTCCCGATATTCACACGGGCACCCGACATGACCGTGTTAGACCTGACACGCCCGTGTCATCCAGTACACACCCGTGTTCCCGGGCGTGTTCCTTAGTCGACACAGGAACAACACCAACCCGAGACACACATAGGTCTTGGACAAGCCCGTGTCCCAATTGACACGCCTGTGTCTATCCGACACGGCCCGTGTTCCAAAACCGTGTGTCTCCAAAGAAACAGCCTGGTTTCAACCCGAGAAGGACACTGTCTGTGACACGCCCGTGTCCCAGGCCGTGTTCTCTGCTCGACGATCATCGACCTAAAATTCGTCGACCTCTTGGCCAGATCGTCGACACGAGCTTGACACGCCCTGGGACACGCCCGTATCTCAGACCGTGTTCGCTGCTCGACGATCGTCGACTACAAAATTCGTCGACCTCTCGGCCAGATCGTCGACCCAAACACGACACGCCCTGGGACACGCCCGTGTCCCAGGCCGTGTGCCCCCTGTCAAATTCCAAACTTGGCTCAAAACGACTCATGTCGCTCTTTTGAGTTTCGGGGTGTTACAGTTCATGTATTCCCCCTGCTCCTCTGAGGACAAGAGTGACCCAATCAGTATCGTATGAGTGTGGTCCCTTGCGTAAAGCAGACCCTTAATTAGGCCCTCCACTGGCGTTGCCCTTTGTATTGTGGCTTCATCATGCAGATCGAAGTTTTTTTATTTGACGTGTTGTCCCCTATGATGGCTAAGCATGGTTGAGGTAACAGATATGTTCCATCCCCTGAACAATGCATACGTTGTCGAGTGTCAATAACTTCATTGTCAGATGTGGCATAGAGGTAATCGAACCAAACGCGGTTTGTAGTGGCATGCCAAAAATGACATTATAAGAGGATTTACACTTCAAGACAATGAACTGGATGTTGCGGGTCGCTTGCCTTGGGTACTCTCACAGGGTTACCGGGAGAAAGATCACTCCCCGCATCAGGACTGGCCGATTGTTGAATCCATACACAAGTCCGTTCGCCGGACAAAGAGATTCTTTGCGGATCCCCATGCCCTGAAATGCGTTCATGAACAGGACATCAATCGAGTTTCTGTTTGTACAACCCCGTGTCCGGCGAGTAGGGTCATCAGAAGCGAGGTCGGCCGGTGCAGATCGCCCAGGCAGCAGGCGAGCTTGGCAGGAAAACCTGGACGCAACGGGCGAGCTCGACATTCGTCGACCGAAGATCGACATTCGTCGACCGAAGATCAGCATTCGTCGACCAAAGATCAGCAATCGTCGACCGAAGATCGATAATCATCGAACGCAAGCACGACACTGGTCGACCGTGAGTTCGGCAGTCGCCGACCACGAGCTCGGCATTCGCCGACTAAGCCAGGATTCGTCGACCTGAGTTCGACTATTGGAGGCCTATCAACTGGCGAACTCACCGTCCCAGCTCACGCTCACGCAAAGGAGCTCGGCAATATCAGGCTAGTTGATCCGCCGAGGTAGCCGAGCTCTCCGACTCGCCCAGGTCTATAAGGTACTTTTTATTGTTTTGGCCTCGTCGGTCTGCCCATAGCCCTTCAAAACAGCGGAGTTTGGCTGTTTGAAGACCCATCGAGGGTATTTTGGTAATTTCATGTCAGTTTAGTTTGGTTATTGGCAGTTCAGATTCTGAAATCTATAAATAGGACCCAAGGGGTACCCCAGCAGACACGTTTTCTGTGCTCTCTGGCTCCAGCTTTCTAGTGCTTTCTGAGGGTACCTTAGCTCGGCCTTTGGCTAAGGAGGGGAAGCGCTCTGAGATCTTCCGGGTGTGTGGTGGGACGTCCCGCCGAGCCCTTGGGTCAGTTCTTTCCTATTTTTCTTGTTGTTTTGCTTGCAGGAGCGAAGTAGGTGTGCAATCACCCCTTCTCCGAGGGTGAACTCCACAGGAGACCGAGAAATCGGTTCCAACACTTTGGTGCGGTGAGCGTAGAGCGTGATCAGCACGGAAAAGTCTTCAGCAAGTTCGATGACAGGAGGGCAGGGATCTGACAGGGCGGACTCGCCACCCCCCCCCCCCGCCTCTCGCTACGGTGGGGATGTTCGAAGATTTCAGGAGTGAGATGCTAAGCCTCGTCAACTTCGCGCTCGGCACGCGGGCCTAGTGCTCGACTCCGGCTATCCCGATCGCCGCTGCCCCGTCTCTGGGCGAGGACGCCCCCGGCAGGAGAGCTGGGAAGGAGGTCGCCGAGGAAGGCCGGGGGTGCAAGCTCCCTGGTCGCGTACTGTTCCCCGGTTCGGCAGGAGATGGCCGGCTCGACGAGCTGAGCCCGCAAGATGTGCCAGCTCGCCTAGTGGGGGGGGGGGGAGGTAGCTCCTTCAGCGAGTCGGTCTCTTCAGCTCCAGTTCCAGAGGGGTTTAGGGAACCCGGGATGTCCTACTATACCGGGAAGGGAGACCCGGTCAAACACGTCAAGTGGTTTGAGGACGTGGTCTCGATCCGGCAGATGTCGGATGGTTTCAAATGTCGACTCTTCGTCATCACCCTCAAGGAGAAGGCGAGGGAGTGGTTCCATCAGCTGTCGGCCAGCTCTATCTACTACTTCGAGGACCTACGCCGGGGGTTCATGCTGAGGTTCACTACTTCAAAGAGGAGGAAGAAAGAGTCGGAGTCCCTGTTTCACATCAAGCAGGGAGTGAATGAGGCGTTGGGGATCTACGTGGACCAATTTCAGGAGGAGGTCACCCAGGTCCAGGAGATGTCGGGCCAAAGTCTAATGATGGCCTTCACCCTGGGCCTGCAGCAAGGTTTCTTCAGGATGGAGCTGAAGAGAATCCCCCCTCTCCTATGAGGAGTTGATGGAGAGGGCGGCGAGAGAAGTCGACAGGGAGGCGTCAAACCCGGACTTCGCCCGGTAGTTGGCCAGGTGGGCCACGGAAGAGGAGAAGGAGCAAAGAGGAGGAAGAGGCCAGGAGGAGAGGAGAGCCCCGGCAGAGGGAGCAAGGGCAGCTCCAGGGGCAGCAGCAGCCCAGGTGGGGGCGTCAGGAGCCTGACCGTCGTCTAGGCTGGAGGCCCGAGTGGCAAGGGCAGGGTACGCAGAGAGGGTGTCAAGGAAGGGAGTACCACCGGGGGGGGGGGAAGATCAATTCCACCCCCCGGGCTGGAGGCAGGCCCAGAGGCCTCGACTCCCAGATCAAGAAGAGGTTATGGCCATAGCCATAGGGGAGAGGAGGAGAGTAGTAAGGAGAAAGAGAAGAGAAGTTAGGGTAGAGATGCCCTACTGCGAATTCCATCAGGAAGAGGGGCACGCCAAATCCACATGCCCATAGTTCCTCGAGATAAGGGGAAACAGGGAACAACAACAATAACAACAGGGGCGGCAGGAGGTAAGGATAGAGGAGGTCCTGCCTCAGGCAGAGGAGGACCGTTGCGAAGACCGGGTAGATGTGGGAACCCGAGGAGTGATCAGGGCGATCCATGGGGGGGGAGTAGAGGCCTCCCGGAGGTCGAGCCTCCACACCATGTATCGTCGGAGCGTTGGCTCCACGTCCCAAGCCCCACCCCTAGAAGAGAGGATCACCTTCTCCAGAAGCGATATGCCGGATCATGAGGATCCATTTTACGATGCGCTGTTTATCCAGATAGCCATCGAAAATTTTACAGTCGCCAGGATCCTCGTAGATAATGGAAGCTCCGTCAACGTCATTTTCAAAAAGGCGTTCGACACAATGAAGGTGGAGGCGAAGAGGGTGTTGGCCTCAGATGGGCCCCTATTTGGATTCTCGGGGGAAAGGAAGGAAGTAGAGGGAGGAGTCGGCCTCCATGTCACCCTGGGGGGCAGTCCAGAAACTGCAGGTTCGTCATTGTGGATGCCCCCAGCAGCTACAGCGCCACCTTCGGGAGGTCCCTTGTCAGTACCTTCTGCTGCGTACCTTCATTATTCCATCAGTGCTTGAAGTTCAATGCTGAGGGGATTCAGGTCAGGGTCAGGGGGGACCCCAAGGTGGTGCGGGAATGCTATGTCACTGCCGTGAACTCCATCTCTTGGCAGGAGGGATCTGAGGAGATGGAGCGAAGGATGGGGGAGGCAGAGAAGGAAGTTGGCAGGGAGGAGCTAGAGGTGGAGAGCTGCATCGAAGCCAGGAGGGAAGGGGGAGATCGGGAGGAGTTGGCCAAAGCGATGGACGCAGAGGAAGAGGTGGAGGCGGAGGTCCCCGTCCCAGAGGGGAGAGATGTTGAAGAATGGGGGGAGCAGTCCAGGCTAGAGGCTGCGGAAGAGGTGGTGGAGCTGGAGGTCCTCACCCGTGAAGGCAAAGTGGAGAAGGTCCGCGTCAGCGGGGGGCTGACCCCGGAGGATCAAGGCAGGATGCTAGAGTGCATCCAGAAAAACGTGGACATTTTCGCATGGAGCGCCGCGGAGATGCCGAGGGTTGACGTGGATGTGGCTTGCCACCGCCTCAACTTGGACCCGGGAACACACCCCGTTCAACAAAAGAAGAGGTCCACCACGGACAAGCTGGCAGAGCATATCAGGGAGGAGGTGGCGAAACTCCTAAAGGCCGGCTTCGTGTCCGAGATCCAATACCCAGGCTGGGTCTCCAATGTGGTCATGGTCAAAAAGGGAGACGGCCGGTGGAGAATGTGTATCGATTTCTCTTTACTTAATAAAGCTTGTCCTAAGGAATGTTATCCTTTGCCTTGGATCGACGCGCTGGTTGACTCAGCCGTTGGTTTTTTCATAATGAGTTTTCTAGAAGTTTTTTCAGGTTATCATCAAATCAGGATGCACCTCCCGGACATCAAGGACGTATCGTTCATCACGGGGGATGGATGCTACTGTTATAGGATGATTCCCTTCGGGCTAAAGAACGCAAGGGCAACCTATCAAAAGATGATGGACATGGTCTTCAAAGAACGGAAGGGGAGAAACTTAGAGGTGTACGTTGATGATCTTTTGATCAAGAGTCAGGACGTGGACTTTCACCTCCAGGATCTAAAAGAGACCTTTTCCACCCTGCGCAGATACAAGATGCGGTTGAATCCCCTAAAATATGTCTTCGGAGCTAGCAGGGGAAAGTTCTTGGGACACCTCCTCACCCCTGCATGGGTTGAGCCGAATCCTGATAAGGTCAAGGCTATCTTGGAGCTGGGGTCGCCAAGGAATACTAAGGAGGTCCAACGGATGACGGGGAAGCTGGCAGGGTTGAGTAGGTCCTCTCCCAGGCAGGGGAGAAGTGCTCCCCCTTCTTCAAAACACTTAGGGGGGGAAGAGTTCGAGTGGACCAAGGAGTGCGAGGAGGCATTCCAAGCCCTCAAAATACAGTTGACTCGGGCCCAGCTGCTCCAAGAGCCAAAGGAGGGGGAGGATCTGTTTTATATCTCGGGGTCGGGGCGGAGGCCCTAAGTTCCATCCTAGTTCGAGAAGAGGGGAAGAAGCAGCTCCCCAGATATTATGTGAGTCGGGTCCTGAGGAAGGCCGAGCTTCGGTACCCAATTTTGGAGAATTTGGCCTTCGCCCTGGTTATCTCAGCCCAAAGGCTGCGACCCTATTTCCAGGCACACTCAATCCGAGTTGTGACTGACCATCCCCTCCGCAACATCTTTGAGGTGGTGGAGCATTCAGGCAGGCTGGCCAAGTGGTCGGTGGAGTTGGGTGAGTTTGACGTCTCTTTCGTTCCCCGCCTCTCGATCAAAGCTCAGGCAATGGCCGACTTCTTGGCAGATTATGTGGTTTAGGTGGCGAAGGAAGAGCTCACTCGTCCGACCCCTTGGAAGGTAAAGGTAGATGGTGCCTCGGGGAGACATTCCCTAGGAGTAGGGGTGATCTTGGAGAGCCCCCAAGGAACTAGAATTGAGCAGACGGTGGTGATGCACTTTCCCATCACCAACAATCAGGCTGAGTACGAGACCGTGATAGCAGAGCTGCGGCTAGCCAGGGAGCTGGGGGTGTTGGACGTGGAAGTCCTTACCGACTCCACGGTAATAGATTCCCAGATCAACGGGGAGTTTGAGGCAAGGGAGCCTACCCTACGGTTGTACTTAGCCAAAGTGAAGGGGGTCATAGGCGCTTTCCAAACCTTCTCCATCCGATACATGCCTAGGGAAGAAAACGAGCAGGTCGACCAACTAGCAAAGCATGGTCCCCAGGTGGGGGGGGGGGTACCCTCACCGACTTATTCCGCCCTTCCATCGAAGAGGGAGAGCTCATGGAGATAGATCAACGGCCATCGTGGATGGATTCTGTCACAACCTTCCTCTCCACGGGAGAATATACAGAGGGAGTAGACAAGAAGAAACTCAGGTACAAATCAGCGTACTACCTCCTCCGGGACGGACAGTTGTACAGGAAGACCCTCTCATGGATGTTGGCTCGCTGCGTGGCCGAGGGCGAAGTACAAAGGATCTTGGAAGAGGTCCACTCCGGAGAATGTGGGAGTCACTCCGGGAGTCGGACCTTGGAGGGGAGGATCGTCAGGCAAGGGTATTTCTGGCCTACCCTGGGCCGCGATGCAACTGAGTTCGTAAGGAGATGCTACAAGTGCCAGCTTTTCGCCCCTCTCCAGTTACAAGCAGCTCAACGGCTCAGAAGTATCACTGCCCCCTGGCCCTTTGCCATTTGGGGGATGGATTTGATCGGACCATTCCCCCAGGCCAGTGGGCAGAGAAGGTTCCTACTAGTGATGATTGATTACTTCTCCAAGTGGATGGAGGTGAAGGCGCTGGCCAAGGTGACTTCCCAGGTCATCAGGAATTTCGTCTGGGGGGAGATCATCTGCCGCCACGGGCTGCCCCAGGCCATCGTCACGGACAATAGGCATCAGTTCGCCAGCGCAGAGTTTACCAGTTTCTGCGGGCAGCTCGGGATTGACCTCAGGTTCGCCTTGGTCCATCACCCCAGGAGCAACGGGCAGGTGGAGGCCGCGAACAAGATCATCGTCAACCTCCTCAAGAAGAAAGTGAAGAATTTGAAGGAGATCTGGGTGGAGCAGCTTCTCGCGGTTCTCTGGGCTCTAAGAACCACCCCCAACACAGCTACAGGATAGAACCCCTTTAAGCTCTCCCATGGGTGCGAGGCAGTGCTCCCCATGGAATTCGAAATTCAAACACCTCGGGTTGTCGCAGCAGGGGAAGGCAGGGAAGAATGGCAAGCCGAGAATGAGGAAGAGCTGAGGCACTCCCTTGACATAGTGGAAGAGCTGAGGGACCTTTCCGCCATCCGACAGGATGAGGTGAAAAGGAGAATGGCCAAGTACTTTGACAAGCATATCAGAGTCAAACAGTTTGTGGAAGGGGACTTGGTACTAAAGAAGGTGGATGCAGCAGGGAGGTCGACATCCATAGGGAAGCTCAACCCCAGCAGGAAGGACTATTTATTGTAAAGGAGGCTTTAAAATCAGGAGGTTATCGACTCCAAAATGTGAAGGGCGAGAACCTGAGTCTCACCTGGAGTGGTGACGACTTAAAACATTTTTTTCCTGAAACATGTAAGTGATACCTTGATTCTAATAAAATTTTTTAACGCTTCAATACTGTCACAACTTGCTTGCCTGAAGAAATGGAATATGTTTGGACCCCGAGCAGATCCCGCTGTCAGGCTCTCACTTAGCTGGCAGGGCAGGAAGTCACTCGGTATCAGCCTTGGACCCCGAGCAGATCCCGCTATCAGGCTCTCACTTAGCTGGCAAGGTAGGAAGTCACTCGGTGTCATCCTTAGAGCTCGAGCAGATCCCGCTGCCAGGATCTCACCTAGCTAGCAGGGCAGGAAGTCACTCTATGGTATCGGCCTTGGACCCCGAGTAGATCCCGCTGTCAGGCTCTCACTTAGCTGGCAGGTCACGAAGTCACTCGGTGTCATCCTTAGACCTCGAGCAGATCCCGTTGTCAGGCTCTCACCTAGCTGGCAGGGCAGGAAGTCAGTCGATGGTATCGACCTTGGACCCCGAGCAGATCCCGCTGTCAGGCTCTCACTTAGCTGGCAGGTCAGGAAGTCACTCGGTGTCATCCTTAGACCTCGAGCAGATCCCGCTGTCAGGCTCTCACCTAGCTGACAGGGCAGGAAGTCACTCGATGGTACCAGCCTTGGACCCCGAGCAGATCCCGTTGTCAGGCTCTCACTTAGCTGGCAGGGCAGGAAGTCACTCAGTGTCATCCTTAGACCTCGAGCAGATCCCGGTGTCAGGCTCTCACCTAGCTGGCAGGGCAGGAAGTCACTCGATGGTATCAGCCTTGGACCCCGAGCAGATCCCGCTGTCAGGCTCTCACTTAGCTGGCAGGGCAGGAAGTCACTCGGTGTCATCCTTAGACCTCGAGCAGATCCCGCTACCAGGCTCTTACCTAGCTGGCAGGGCAGGAAGTCACTCGATGGTATCAGCCTTGGACCCCGAGCAGATCCCGCTGTTAGGCTCTCACCTAGCTGGCAAGGCAGGAAGTCACTTGATGGTATCAGCCTTGAAGTTGTCAGGTAAAGACCAAGAAGTTTCGAATGCCAAGGAATAAGGGGGATACGTTCTGCACAGGCGAGTTTGGACTCACCAAACCTAGCTCGGCATCGGCAAAGGGGCGGCGAGCCAGGTCACAGGACCTCGCTGAAGGAAGACGAGCCAGGCCAGGGCGCTTCACCCCTCTGTCCGTTTTACTTAGAAGAACTTTTTTCTGAGTTCAACCTGGATGGCTCGCGGGCGAGCTGAGGTGGCGCGACAAGGGCGGAGAGCAGTCCGCTCCTGAATCGTCTAAAGGTCGGCAAGCACTCAAAACATACTCTCTCAAGGGCGAGTCCTAACAACAGTCCTACTCGCAACATCTATCTACGCGAGGTTGCTGGGGAAAGAGCGAACAAGAAAACAGGGCACGACAGAGAAATCTATAAAGAAAATATATGTAAAATGACATTGCTGTGATGAGCGCAAAAGGTATCAAAAATATACTTTCATTAAGTAACAATATTTACATGCTGAGCTCGCCTCGGCGAGACTACAAGTTATACACATTTAGGCCTCGCCCCCCCCCCCCCCCCCGTCAGATTGGTGGTCCTCCCCCCTCGCCTGACAGATCCTAGAAGCCTTTCCCGAACAGCGCGTCCAAGCTATCTTCCTTCTCGCTGGGCGGCGTCGCCGGGAATAGACTCGGCATCAGGTCCCGGGCCGAGATCTCCTCGCACCCCTCCACCAGCACTCTAGAATCCTTCATCATCTGGAGGGTGCATTCAGCGGCCTGGATGGAGTTAATTCGCAGTCTCTCGGCGAGATCGGCCTCGCCGAAGATCCGCGGCCTCTTGTAATGGAGGGAAGGATCGGAGCCGCTGGCCGGGAAGAAGATCTCCGCCTGGTGGCGGACCTTGTGGTTGAGGTGCTGATTCTCCTCCTTCAGCTTCGCGTTCGCCCCCTTTAGCTTGGCAAGGCGGGCGCACAGCTGGCCAATCTACTCCCCTTGCTCGGCATTGCGAGCCCGCAGCTCCCCTGCGGCCTTGGCATCCTGGTGAAGAGAAAATCCGGTTAGCAGCAGCGCAAAATATTCCAAGTAAAAGAGAAGAGGAGAGCTTGACACTTACCAGTCCGCCGGCGGCCTGGGCGAGGAGGCCCTCAGCGATGCCGAGTTGCTTCGCCTGATCAGCAACCTTGTCCTTGGCGACATCGCGGGCCTGCTAGGCTTTTAAGAGTTGATTGCTGAGGGCAAAGCTGCGGCGGGGCAGCATGTTGTGGAGCTCCATGGTCCTCAGATGGGCCTGCAGACCCTCATGGCCGAGCTGCCGCAGGGTCATATTCTTGTAGGCCTCAGCATCCTCGCGGCCATAAATGCCGAAGCCGAGGGCATAAGAATGGTCGGTGGCGGGCTCGCGGTTATGCCAGGACAGATGCAGAGTGGAGATGGAGACCCGGTGGGCCAGCTCATCCCACTGCACCATAGGCTCCCCCGCCGAGTCCTTCCATCGCCCCTCGAAGTTGAAGAGGGGATGTTGTTTCGGCGCCCCCCGCTCGCGAGCCGTCCTTTTCGCCGAAGGAGGTGGGTAGATCGCCGCCCCGGAAGCAGGAACCTCGCCGCCCTTCCGTCTCTTGCTGGTGATCTCCTTCAGCGGGCTCTCCGGTGACGCGTCCGAGACGGTTTCCGGCGAGCTCATATATTTGGGGCTGCGCTGACGTTGTTGTTGTTGTCGCCCCCGCGGAGCCAGCAGGGCTCTCCTCATCTTTTTTGGCAGTTACTGGCGGTGTGGCGGGTTCGACACCGCATCCTCCGGTCGCCTCTTGCTGGAGGAGGGTTGCGAGAAGGCCTCCTCATCTCGGCAAGCCTCCGCCGCTGCCCTCTCGCGAGAAAGAAGGCCCGTGTGTAGCCCCGAGTCCGCAAATGGCGGGTTCACGGGAATTATCCGCTCCCTTGCAAGAAAATACTTGGAAAAAGTTAGAAGAATTTCAGCAGTAATATGACGAGCTCGGCAATTGGGTGAGCTCGACAAGATGAGGAGAGAACAATACCTTCGTCGGGTAGAACGGGGGGGGGGGGGGAGCGCGTCGAGGCCCCTTCGCAGGAAGGCGACCTCGAAATCCTTGTGGAGGAAGTATTTTTGGAGCTCGACATCATTGCCGGATACGGCCGACGGGCGGTAGACCTCCTTTTCTTTTTGTTGCGGCGAGTAAGGGATGTTGCCGAGATCTCCCTTGATAAAGGCGATCCTGGTCATCCAGGTGTGGTGCTTGTTCGCGATCTCGCGAACCTTGATCAGCGAGCCGCCGAAGTAGGCGACCCCATCCGACGTCGCCTTATAGCAGAAGAGTTTCCTAAACACTGTCAGGTTGAACTCGATCCTCTCCCGCCGAAGGTATCTCGCGAACGCCACCATCATGGCGATGGCGTTGGAGTTTAACTGCGCGGGTACTGCGCCATAGTACTTCAGAATTTGCCGGATCTCCGGCCAGAGGGGAAGGCGCAACCCCACCTCGAAATGCGAGATGGGGAAGGCGAGCTCATCCTCGTAGAAGGTGTTGATGGCCTCCCCCTGCCTCGGCCTGCGCACCTCGAAGCCCGGCGGAATGTATCCCGTCTCGAACTTCGCGAACTCCTCCTTGCTGGTATGCCCCTAGAAGAAGCAGTAGTCGGTGAAGTGTTGGGCACACTTGCTGCGGCCATCAGCGTCGGGATTGGTCTTACCCATGCTCGCGAGAAAAGGCGGGGCGCGAGTAGAAAACAAATAGCACAGGAAGACAGAGAAAGAGTAAGCAGTAAAAGCATCAGTACGGGGGTTGGTGGGGGGGGGGGGGGGGGGGCTATTTATAGAAAAAGTAATCAGGTCAAACTGTCCAATCAGCCCAGCTCGCCAACCCCCCAGCTCGCCGACTTTCGGCGCGTCGCAACCAAGACTAAGTCAAATGAGAAGCCACATTTTATTTGAATACCGCATATCTAAAAATGTCTTGAGATAAATTATTACAACCAAATGGCGCAGGAATAAATAAGCGAGGTGCGCGGGCAGGGGAGGAAACAAGGGGGCGAGTACCGGTCGGCTCGGGAAGGGAGCCTCCCTTCACCTACCCCGGCCTCGCATCCCCCGTCCCCCAGATTGCCGCGCGCGGAGCAGCTCGCGGATCCTCCCCGAATTCGACTACGCTACAGAGAGGCCCTCATCGATCTCGTCCAGGAGCCGGGAAGGAGACAGCAACTCGCGAGTCTGGCCACCCCGCACTTCATCGGCAAGCCGAGCGTAGTCCTGCTGCACCGCCTCGTTGACTTCCCGCACCTCGCCCAGCTCGAACACCAATTTCTTGAAGAGCTTGACTTCCCTCCGGGTCAGCTCGCCTGGCCCTACTTCCGGGCCCAGATAAGAGTCCAGCGAGTTCGGGGAAGGGAGGGGCGAGTAGTGGACCGCCCGCGAAGTCTCCTCGGCACCGGATCGGCTGGGAGGAGCTGTGGAGACAAATATCAACAAAGTGAGGTACGCCGATAAAGAACTTGACAGGGATCCAATGCAACGTTTACCTGACGAACTCGACAACTCTAAGGAGAGGCGGGGAGGGACAAACCGTAGGTCCTTCCCGCGCCCCGGGCCGCGCGTGCCTGGGGAGAGAAGCTCAAATCCCGGGACGGGGACGGTCTCCACAACCACCCCCGTGGTTACAGCAGCTCGTCGGGGAGAAGGGGCGGGTACCAGCGAGTTCGGCCTCTGCGAGCTCACTGGCAGGATCCCAAAGAGAAGAGGCAGGTCACGGAGACGGTTATCCGGTGTCATGAACCGTGAGTCTGCGAGAGTGGTCTCGCCTTGCGGTGTGGGCTCTCGCGGCGTGGCACCCCCCACGTCATCAGGTTGACCAACCGGGTCGTCGCCGACTACGACAATCTCTCATCCTTCTCAAGGACTGTCCGAGTGGAAGAGCTGGTCCCCATTTCCAGGGTGGTCCTCAGGTTTTCATAAATCGGCTCGGCCGCTTCGGGAAATGACTTCGCCCTCTTGGAGCTGGGCTCGGCAGAATTAATTTGAGGAACATTGGGCGGGACCGCTGTCAGAGCGGCCACGCGAGCAGCCGAGGTCTGGCGAGCTCGGTTGAGGCGCTCTTGGATTTCCTTGGGAATCAGTATCTTGGCAGTGCTGGAGCAAAGGGAATGACAAGAGTCAAGCAGATATGCAGGTGTATATATATAGCCGTAGGTGGACCCCACCGAAAGATTCTCTCCGGTTTCAACCCCGTACTCGCCGAACACTTGGGGTTGGATGTTTCTTTCCAAGCTTTGCCAAGCTCAGAAAGAGCGAAGATTATGTACAACCCCGTGTCCGGCGAGTAAGGTCATCAGAAGCGAGGTCGGCCGGCGCAGATCGCCCAGGAAGTAGGCGAGCTTGGCAGGAAAACCTGGAGGCAGCGGGCGAGCTCGACATTCGTCGACCGAAAATCGGCATTCGTCGACCGAAGATCGACATTCGTCGACCAAAGATCAGCAATCGTCGGTCGAAGATCGACAATCGTCGAACACAAGCATGGCACTCGTCGACCGCGAGTTTGGCAGTCGCCGACCACGAGCTAGGCATTCGCCGACTAAGCCAGGATTCGTCGACCTGAGTTCGACTATTGGAAGCCTATCAACTGGCGAGCTCACCGTCCCAGCTCGCGCTCATGCAAAGGAGCTCGACAATATCAGGCTAGTTGATCCGCCGAGGTAGCCGAGCTCTCCGACTCGCCCATGTCTATGAGGTACTTTTTACTGTTTTGCCCCCGCCGGTCTGCCCATAGCCCTTCAAAACAGCGGAGTTTGGCTGTTGGCAGACCCAGCTGAGGGTATTTTGGTAATTTCATGTCAGTTTAGTTTGGTTTCTGGCAGTTCAGATTCTGAAATCTATAAATAGGACCCAAGAGGTACCCCAGCATGCACGTTTCCTGTGCTCTCTGGCTCCAGCTTTCTAGTGTTTTCTGAGGGTACCTTAGCTCGGCCTTTGGCTAAGGAGGGGAAGCGCTCTGAGATCTTCCGGGTGCGTGGTGGGACCTCCCGCCGAGCTTCCATTGTCAACGAAAATCCGTTTGACTTTAAGACATGAACCTCCTATCCTAACGCTAATGATGTGGGGGTATTGATGTGGCTTGCGCACCCCTTACATTTCTTTGCCCTTGAAGCATATAATGTTATCCATGCGCACTCTTTTGTCGGGGTGGTTCCCCCGTGTGACGCGCTATGGCGAAAATTTGTCGAGCCAGGGGGGTCCGACAATTGTCTCTACTTCCATGCTCGAGTGCATGCCCCCTTGCCTTTCAGTGTTTTGTCGGAACTGTAGTGCAGGTCGAGAGACGGGCCTTCTCTCATGTTGTTGTTGGTTTGGGGTGCTTGCATGTGGCTAGAGCTGCTTCCATGGAGTTGCAGAGTTTGTGAACACTTTCACACATACAATGCCAAACTGTTGCGGCTCACCCAATTTTTTCCCAGTCTAGAGAATCAGACCATTTTAGCTCGAAATTGGATCGAGCGTGCGAACAATCAATAGAAACCAGCAGCAAAAGACAAAAGGTTTTTTTTGACGTAGAAAACCAGGAAAGGGTGAAAAACCATGTGCTTGGATATGTGTGGGGCCAAAATCCACTATTTCTTTTGATATTACAAGAGTTGCGACAATTCCTCAGAGGGTGACAAACGGATGATGTTTGTTAGGTGATACTTAATGAATGACAGTTTAACTCATGCTTTTATGATCGTCATCACCGTGCCAAACGGAGCCTAAGGCTTCGTATGGTTCGGTGTTTACGGGCCGAGTTTGGAGCAAACGCTTCTCCAAGACGGCAAAACAAATGAATCGCCGGTTCTGTTTGTTCCGTCATCTCCTCCCGGCTCCCGGCGGATAAAGGAAAAGCCTGGAAAATGCGCCGTTTCGATCGACGGCGTCACTCCTCCGGTTCGAACCCGTCATCTGGACCCACCGGCCCGTTCCGCTCACGCCAAATCAAACAAAGCCTAATATTAAATATTATTACCATAAATAAAAATATATAGATAATGACAATTGAGATAGTAATTCACGGTGTTTGCCACGCAACAATGGCAATTACACAAGATAACAATGCAAGATAAATCCCTTCAAATACCCCATGGATTCAATGACTACTATACCCCCACATTATTTAACTTTTCACTTCAACAGCCGCAAGTCAACCTGTTCATAAGTCCTCCGATCACAGTTTTGACTTTGCACCACGTCAATACGATCACAGTTTTGACTTTGCAACCACATCAATCCGACCACCGCTCAGTCCCGCCGTCCCTGTCCTGCTCCACTCTTCCTTAAACTGATCCTCGGTCACCCCTGGGCTCGCTCAGCATGCAACACCAGTTAGTAAAGGGAAAAAAGAGCATTTTCAACGGGATCTCTAAATATATAGATTCTCATTGTACTGTATTCTACAAATATGGAGAACATGATAGGAGCAATTGCAACCATGTTCTACATATTTGAAGAACATGATATAATTAAATTCTATTTATATTATATTTATATATTTATATTTATATATAAATACATGCAATAATTGTAATAATAGATTATTATGTTAATTAATTTTTTGTATTATATTATAAATTATTAATTTGATAAGGAGAAAATGATATGCGAGAATATTAATAGCTATAGAGATTATACAAGGTATTTGATATTAGTCTCGTTTTATAGGTCTCAAAAAGACGATTTTATTGATATATTATACATCATATTTGAAAAAGTATATTGATGGCTACGAAAATTATAGATTCATACGAAAATTTTGTTAATAAATTAATTAAAATTTTTTAAAAATGATAAAAATACAAAAAAATGCAGCGGCTCCATTTCCTCTCCCGCCTCCTCTAAATTTAGAGGAGGAGAGAGAGGATCGGCAAAAATGGAGATGGTTCTGCAGATCGGTTGGAGCACATTTTTTCCGGCAAAATTAGAGATTTAGAGAAAATGAAGGCCGGTTGGAGAAGCCATAAACACAATGCATCCTTTAAAATCGGTTTTTGATATGCACTTTGTCAAAAAATTAATTTTGAACGGTGTACTGTGTTATATTTAAACTTTTAAGGTGCATTATGCTAAAAACAGATACTTCGGGATGAGCTCTTTGCACTCCCGAAATATGAGAATTTGACACTTTGCATTCCGAAACTTTAACATTGACATTTTGCACCCTCACAATATATTTCAATGAAATTTAGATACAAAAAGCATTTTGGAACTTTACACTAGGTATTATTAGTGTTGTCCGGATATAATTACCCGTGAAATTTCGGCCCGATGGTACAAATTGCAAAATGTCAATTTTTAAAATTTATGATGTAAATTAACAAAAACCCCTATTTCGAAGGTGCATTCTGCAAAAAAGAAGAAAAAAAACTTTTGAGAAATAACAGAGAAGGTGAAAAATGAGAGCTTGTCTTGCCTTTTCCCATGGCGGCAGTGGAAGAGATGCCGCCCTGCACAGTCCTGAGATAACGGTCATAAAAATTAGCCCCCGACCATTTCTGATGCGCAAGTGTTTCAACTCCGTTGTTCCTCTCCTCCCTCTGTATCCTCTCCACATACGCCAGCATACCCTGCTTCGCAAATTCCCGAGCAAACGTGTCCGTCACCAGCGCGTCGGCGTGGAATCCGGCGAGCGTGATGAACTGCCAGCAGAAACCAAGCTTCGCGATCCTCGGAATGAACTCCCTCATTTCATCATCCGACATTCCCGCCGCATCCCAGTTGAACGACGGCGACAAATTGTAGGCCAACATTGTCTCCGGCTGCTCTGCTTTCATCCCCTGCGCAAACTTGCTGCACTCTGTGAAATCAGGGCTCGCCGTCTCCATCCATATCAAGTCTGCGTGGGGCGCGAACGCCCGTCCCCGCACCACCGCCGCCTCCACCGAGCCGCGGAAGCGGTAGAATCCTTCCCTCGTTCTCGGAATGTCCCAATCCCAGAACACATCCCCTGCTCCCAGCTTCTCGGCGATTTCGCGACCTCGCTCGTTCGAATATTCGGCCGCCGCAGCCCATTCCCCGATCCGCCGCCGCTTTTCCTGCTGCGAGACGTCGTTTCGGCGATTGATTGCAGTGATGACCGCTTCGGAAAAAGTCATGAGGCCGGCTCCGGCGATCCAGTCGTCTTCAATACTCTGCAGCTCCGCCCCTGTTTTTCCTGCTGACATTGCAGCGGCCAGAACGGCGGCGAGGCTCCGGCGTCTAAGCTCGGGATTGGTCGCTCCGAGGATGAACTGGTGGTCACGTCCGTCGACGTTGGATTGAATAAGAGTGGCGGCGACGGCGTCGGTTCGGGCAACAAGCACCGTCTCCACTCCCATGACGTCGAACTGAAGGCGCGCGGCGACGAGGCGGTTGATGTGCTCGGAGACGGCGACGAGCACTTTCCCGGCCATATGCCCGCACTTTTTCGTTACCGACGACTGGTCTTCGATGTGCACGCCGGCGGCGCCCCGCTCGACGAAGAGCTTGCAGAGCTTGACAGTGGCAGTGGCGCCGCCGAAGCCGGTATCACCGTCGGCGATGATGGGGCGGAGGTAGTCGACGTAAGGAGCGGCGGCGCGCTGCTCGCGGGGCATGCTCAGGCGATCCTCCCTCTGCTTCCGGTCGTGGTAGAGCTGGGCGCAGAAGAGTTGCTCGACTTTGTTGGGGACGGTGTCGTACGGATAGTCGGCGAGGTCGGGGCCGGGCTCGTTGGTGGTGGTGTGGGTGGAGGAGCACTGCCAGCCGGAGACGTAGATGGTGTCGAGGTGTTTGGCCATGACGGTCACCTGAACGGGGTCGAGGGCGCCGAAGGTTCGGGAGGCGGTGCCGGCGGCGGCGTGCGACTTGAGAATGTGCCACAGCTTCTTCGCCATTTGATCGGAGGCGTAGGATTGATGGACGGTGCCGCGGAGGGAGACGACGTCGTGGGCGGTGTACGGGCGGCGGGTCAGGCGAAACCGGTCGGTGCGCCACCATGATTCAACGGCGGTCACCTCCGCCTCGAACCGGCTCTCCTCCTCCATTATCTACGTGTCATCAAATAAAGCGTCGCTGTCAGATCCCACCGAATGAATTTTCAAGCAGAAATTAAATTGTTTAATTTTGTATAAAAATGTATAAAAATCGTCCAGATACTCTATTATTGGACAAGATACATATATCTAACGGCACAAATTATTTTAATTAAAAAATATAAAGAATACTACAAAATCATCGTTAGAAATGGAGAGAATTCGGATCTACAAATTTTCAAACAGAAATTAAATATTTTAATTTTCTATAAAATCATCCACTCATTCGCAATGTTATAATGATATTTTATTTATTTATTTTTTAATATATATATATATATTAAAATTACTCTTCATATACAATTATACATCTACAAAATATGTAGATCAAAAATAATTTTAATTTCGTCCATTTTTATGTTAGGAATTAATTTTAATTTCTTGGTGGCGGGCATAATCATTTTCTTGTCAAACATGCATTTTATGTATTTTTATGGGCCCAAACTCGCATAGCAAAAAAAGTCAAGCTAAACAAAGCTTAGATCTCATTAAATTACGATCCTTCAATTAATCTGCCATACTATACAAAGATAGTGGGTATGTTTAGCACCGTGGTGTCAGTTATGAACGCAGTGATTATGAACTGTCGTTAGTGAATGCATGATAACACCTAAAAATTTACATCCAATTTTAAGCTCAAAATTAGTTTTTTTTCTGTCGCGAAGCAAAAACACAGTGTCAAACGAATGACAATTCATAACCATCATATTCACAATTACACCACCATGCAAAACTGAAGTTTCATTTTCTCTTACTTTTATGTGCAAGTAGTGCAAAGTTTCATAGAAGTGCATATTATAAATTTTTTCCACATTATAAGTATAGTTGAATTTATAAAAGCATGGCATGGAATAATCATAAACATATTGACAATGAACATAATAAATATGTAGGAGGGAATTAAGGCAACGGATCCTGACCGTTGGTGGCCGGGAGAAAGAAACAGAAGGAGCCATGAAGGAAACTTGGCCGCCGGCGGAGGTGTACTTTGGCCGTGGAGGGGGAAGGGTATACAATTGGCGTTGAATACACCGCCTCCTATGCCTTTCTATTTATAAAGGGAAATGGAATCCCAATCCTCTTTGCTTTGGATTGTGTGAACCTCTTATGACACCCATGAAGACTTATTTAATTGTTTTATTATATTGTTGTTGAAGCCAGTCTAATATTTATTTATAAAATTATAAAAATATATTGGTCTCTCCAATTATGCTTTCTAATTTTAGGAAAATATTGCATTTATGTTATATAGTATGGCATTCATGTTATATAATCTTGGCTTTCTTTGGGGAACTTATTTTTGACGGATCAAACGGTTACGATTATGCAGCTTTACATGTTGCAACCCTTTTATTTTTTGAAATTACAAAAAACTTCCCAATACTATTCAATTTTATAATATGCTAGGTGGGTAATTTTGTATATTTCATATATATTATGAAATGTAAAGTTTAGTTAGAGGTGGATCTAAACATTTCTACAAGACAGATAGTGTCTACCTCTAGCTTAAAAAAATATGACTTCTAAGTAGTTGAGATTTATTGCTTCAAAATTTCTGAAGGGGAGGTGGAAATTTTTTTGGGGAGCATAACTGTTAATACGCTCGAAGCATTCTGTGTGGTCGTCAAATTTGGAACGATCTCCACATTACCCCAATAGAGGGTATTTATAGACACTAAATCCCTGAAGGGTTATTAGATGTCTACCGGATCCACACCAAACACATTAAAAATCTGTTACTATTTATATAAATATACCTCAACAATAACACACATATTACTGTTCAATGTGCAGAACAGATCCAACCGTATCATTCGTAACTTCCCTGTTAGATATGATCGTATTATAACCGTATTTTCTAATAAAATCATATTTGAAAAATAATTATACATATGGCCCAGCCGGCCCACTTACAAATGGCCCGGCTTATAAGGGTGATTTTTGTAAATTTTTAATGTTGAAGGCGGCCAATAATAATAATTATTATATATATATATATATATATTTATATATGAAATATATGAGGTGGATTTTATTAAGATATATATCGGATATCACCCGTTTCGGCGCTGGGAATTGTGTTACGGCGAGGAAGAGGTGGATAGGATAGGCTAACGACGTCAGAAAGGATAAGTTTGGAAAATCCTTTTTTTTGCCGATTATTTATTTTCATCTTTATTCTTTAATATTACTGGATAATTCATCTTTTTTTTCTAAAACAATAATCAAATAATTATGATATAAAAAGTTAAAAACCGACACTTGTCAAGCTCTGGATTTTTAAGGATAGTGTTACATTACTAGCAAACCACTGGAAGTTCAGCAGCCGGGCTTCTTTATCCTCTTCATGTTTCTCTTCATAACCTTCTCGTTCTGTTTGTTGGAGATCGGCAGGGCGGTTTTGGCTGCCGCCGCAATTTGCACCCAAATTAGCTCGCGCAAAAATGAATTTTTATAGCATGAATCTTGTATTTTGAGATTTTGAGTGTCAAATGTATCTCATTTTAAAAAGTGATCATCATCAAAGTTGTAGATCTCATCAAGATCTACAAATTTCATCTTGATCACCTTTTGATTTGAAGCGTTTTAGGCCCCCGATTTGACCCCGAAAAAAGCCACGACAAAAAGTTGAACAGACGACTCGTTGCGGGCGAGACTTTTTTCGGGGCCCAAATTGGGGGACTAAACGGTTTCGAATCAAAAATTAGTTAACATGAAAGTTGTAGATCTCGATGTACAACTTTCATGGTGATCACTTTTTTCAAATGAAATATATTTGAGACTCAAAATTTTAAAAAACTGAACTCGCGTTATTTTTTTCTGTTTTAATTCGAGTGTATACTCTCCAAACTCATATATGTTGAGGTATATTGAAATAAGTGTGACGAGTGATTAATGAGTTGCAGTTAGGATCCGATAGGAGTCCAATAACCCGTAGTCTGGTATTTAGAGTTTGTTTATAAATACTCATGCTAGGGGCAACGAGTAGGTCGTTCCAAACTTGACGGTCACGCGGATGCTTCGAGTACTCCAATATTCTCAAAGTTTTTTTTTTTTTTCGTTCGCCCTAGCCCCGCTCCGTCCCCCGCACAAAACGAGCGCCGCTTTCCCGGTTTTCATGATCCCGCCGCTCCTTCTCTCCTGATTTCGCCCTAGCCGATCGGAGGAGGATCCAGCGCCGCTGCTGTTCTCGATTTTCTTCGGTCGCCGCCTTCATCGTTGTTGCAGATCGGGATCCAGATCGGTCAAGAAGAAAACGACTTCCCGTCACTATTTTCACGATTTTCCACGTTTCCGTCTCTTTGTTCGATCAACCAGACCTGCGTGCCGTTCCGCCAGAGCCGAACCCGTCGCTGATTGAGTTTCCGCGCCGATGTTCGTCGCAAAGAAGAAGGATCGGAGGTTCGTCCCCGTCGCCGCTCTCGTTCTCCGACTCTCCCGCTCCCGTTGATCGGTGTTCTGCTGTTAGGAAGTCTTCTTCCTTGCGTTGATCGGTGTTGTCTTTGTTGTTTGGAGATCCCTGGTTGTCATTCCAGATGCAAAGTATTGTTGGAATCCAAATCTCTCGTTGCCAAATCCTCTGACTTTGGATCTTTGTTCTTGAGAAAGAGGGCAGCCCACCTTTCTAAATCTTGACAGAAGAGGGCTCCACCTATAGGAAGTTTAAGCCATCATGTTGCCCCATATTATGAAGGAGCAATTGATGCATGCACAAATTGAGGATTTCTTTTTGATCAAAGTGCATATCCAAGTGCAGATTGAGTGCATATCCAAGTGCTGATCTAACTACTAGATCTGCTCTGCCCTGGATCGGATTCTTCTCGCACCTCAGTTGAGTTTTGCTGTGGAAGTCTTCTGATCGAGATCGAGTCTTCGACGACTGTGTTCAGCCCAAGAGGAGCAAACTTTATTTCTTGATTGGATCCGAAGACCGTCGTCGCCTCGCTCACGTGATTTCTTTCTTGTTTTACTACTCTTGTTTAGATTGCTAGTGACGCTCTAAGTTTCTTGTTAGGAACCCACAATGTCGAAATCAAGCAATCTCACATCTCCTCGTGCCAATGATAAAACTTGAAAAATTCTCCAAACTCTGAGTTTAGCGCCTGGAAGCGGAACATGCAGTTCGTCATGAAATACCTGAACATCTTCTACACAGTGCAGACCGACTTCGAATCCTTTAAAGGAGGAGAAGATGAGGATCAGTGGATCAACGATGAAGATCTCTTCAGTGATTACATTCTCAACTGCCTCTCAAACAGACTTGCAGAGACGTACAACAAGTTGAAAACTGCAAAGGAGATCTGGGACGCATTGGAGGAGCAGTTCAAGGAAGAGGAGAACATGTCCAAAACGCACTTGGTGGACAAATTCATGGCTTTCACCTTCACTGAGGAAAGAGAAATCCTTCCACAGGTAGCTGATTTTGAAAATCTGGTGGACAAGCTGAACAGTAAGAACATACCATTTGCCAGATACCTTCGTTGCAGGAGCGATAATTTTTAAATTACCATTGGCATGGTATTATTTTAAGACTGAAATGTATCGGAAGAAGACGCAGGTGAGCCTGAAAGACCTCAAGCGCTTCATATGCATTGAGGATGAGAATCAGACTAGACACGCCTTAGAGATGGTTAGCCAGCAGACCTCTGCTGCTAACATGCTCACGTATCATAAGCGCAAGCCTAAGCCTAACAAATACCAGACCACCGACCAGTGCACCCGCAGTTGCTGCCACCAGCAAAAAGATCAAAAAGTTCAAAGACAAGTGCTACAACTGTAACAAGTGGAGTCACTGCGCTTTCGAGTGCAAGCAGCCCAAACTGGGCGAATCCAGCACACCCAGGACTGATAACAATGCCAATATGGTTTATCAGACTGCGCCTACTGACTTTGTTGCCATGGTCGGAAAGGGGAAGGCCAGTTCAGAGTGGTGGCTCAATTCAGGTGCTACCTGCCACGTCTGTAACAATTCTGCGCTTCTAGAGGATGCCAAAGATGTTAAAGAGACTATAACTGTTGCAAATGACGATGTAGCTGATGTTCTGAGGGTGGGGAATGCTACTCTGACACTCTCTTCAGGTATGCGTTTACTTTTGAAGAATGTTAAATTTATAACCTCGTTAGCTGCTAATTTAATTTCTATTAGTCTGTTATGCGATGCGGGTATGTCGTTTAACATTAGTGGTGGTCGAGTAACCCTTATGGTTCACTCGCATTACTTTTGTTGTGCTTATGTAGTTAATGGAATATATAGGATGTGTCTAGCAAACGAGTTAGTCAATCAGGTTAGTTCAAATTTGATAGATACTAAGACTTTACATGCAAGACTAGGACACGTGAACTATAAGAAACTACTTCTACTAGCTAGAACTCACAACATTCCCTTAGACACAACCATTAAATTTGACAAATGTGAAATTTATGCTCAGACAAAGATCTCTAGAACACCTTTTGGTCAGGTTTCTAGGAGCACACAATTGCTAGAGTTAATGCATTCCGATGTTTGTCATTACAGAAGTTTCATCATTCGAGAAGGTCGGAAGTATCTGATAATATTTATCGACGATTACTCTAGATTCAGTCACATTTACCTACTTAAATCCAAAGATGAAGCATTTGAAAAATTTCATATTTTCAAAAATAGGGTTGAAAATCAACTAGACATGAAAATTAAAAGGCTAAGGAGTGATAGATGAGGCGAATACGTCTAGGGAGAGTTCAGAGATTTTCTTGCCAGCAATGACATAATTTCTGAAACCACTGCCCTGTATTCTCCACAATCTAACGGTATCACTGAGCGGAAAAATAGGACTTTAACAGAAATGTTGAACTCCATGTTGTTGATTGCTGGCATGCCTGCGGCCTACTAGGGTGAAGTCGTTCTCACGTCAAATCACATTCTTAATAAAGTACCACATGCAAAGTTGACTAAAACACCCTATGAGGCTTTGGTTAAAGAGACCTCCTAGATTTGACAATCTTAAGACCTGTGGTTGTATCGCTTATGTTAGGATACCAGAATCTAGAATAGCAAAGATTGTACCTAGGACGAACACTTGCGTCTATCTAGGATGTGTAGAGGATAGTGCTGCAGACAGATTTTTAGATCTCTCAACTAATACTGTTATAGAATCTAGAGATGCGGTTTTCTTTGAGGATAAGTTCCTTAAGGATAAAAACCTAACGCTTTTTGGTCTGCCAGTCACTACCACTGAGCCCATTATTGAGCCAGAAATGAGAAACCTTGACACTGAGCCTATAGACACTAGTGGTTTAACATCTAAAAGGTTATCTAATAGAGAACGAGTGCCTAAAAGCTTCGGTATAGACTTTGCGACTTACCAAGTTGAAGCTGATCCATCGACCTATAAGGTGGCAATGTGATCCAGGGATTCTCTATTATAGAAAGAAGCCATAGATGATGAGATGAACTCTCTCCTGCTAAACCACACTTGGACTTTGGTCGACTTGCCCAATGGGGATAAAACCATTGGAAGTAAGTGAGTTCTGAAGAAGAAGCTTAATCCTGATGGGAGTATCGTTAAATACAAAGCATGTCTAGTTGCGAAAGGCTACATTCAAGTGAGTGGTATAAACTAATTTGATATATACTCACATGTTTGTCACATTGCGACAATTAGGATACTTCTCGCGTCAGCATCTATTGAACATTTTGTTGTTCATCAGATGGATGTCAAGACTGCATTTCTTAATGGAGATCTGACTAAGGAGATCTATATGCACCAACCTAAAGGGTTTATTGTAGAAGGTCTAGAGAATAAGATCTGTAAGTTGATTAAGTCACTATACGGATTGAAGCAAGCACCGAAATTATGACACGAGAAATTTGACACTTGTGTTAAAGACTTGGGCTTCAAGTCCAGTCTATCAGATAAATGTCTGTACGTAAGAACAAGTTCAGATAAATTCGCAATTATATGCTTGTACGTTGATAAAATGCTAATTCTGGGCACTGATCAGTCTGAGGTGGAAGGCGTGAAAGTTGCCTTGACGGCTAAATTTAGCATGACAGACTTGGGAGTGGTGAAAACCATCCTAGGTATGGAAGTGAACTTCACTGAAAAGGGTATTACCCTAAGTCAGAGTCACTATGTTAGAAATCTACTAGAAAAGTGGGGTTACATTAGTAGCAAAAAGGCTGAGACTCCATAAGACTACAACAATAGACTGAAACCGAATGAAGGTTCACATATTAGACAGTTGGATTACTCCAAACTCATAGGAAGTCTCATGTATGCTACAACCTGCACTAGACCTGACATAGCCTTTACAGTCGGCATGTTGAGTAGATTCACGAGTAACCCTGGGAAGGACCACTGGGATGTCTTGGACAGGCTAATGAGATACTTAAAGTATACTGAGAAGTACGTTTTATGTTACAGTGGACATCCTCCTGTGCTTGAGGGGTATTCTGACGCCTCCTGGTGCTCAGAAATTACTGATAGTAGATCCACTAGTGATTTTGTGTTTACCCTAGGTGGAGTAGCAGCAGCTTGAAAGTCAAAGAGGAAAACGTGCATTGCACTATCCTCTATGGAATCAGAACTCTATGCTCTCGCTTCAGCTGGAGAAGAAACAAAGTGGATAAGAGATCTGATAATGAACATTCCAATGACGAGTCTGAAAATGCACTCTATTTCGTTATATTATGACAATCAAACCACAAAGACCATTGCTATAAATACGTTGTTCAATGGAAAGCGAAGGCAACTTAGGATGAAACAGGCCTGGTTGACCTATCTCACCATTCAGGGGATAATCTCCTTTTTGGATGTGAGATCAAAAGATAATGTAGCAGATGTCCTTACCAAGGGCTTAAGTAAGGTTCTAACAACTAAAACATCGGGGGAGATGAGATTAAAGTCCATTTAGGAGGACTTAATACCTTGCTTATGTTTTAAATTTTAGAACCATAGTTTGCTTACATTCAAGCATCTAGAGTTGAGGACACTAAAGTATTTCAGATGCTATCTGATGAAAGCTAGAGATGATTAGTTGTCAGTCATTCCAAATTTGATGACTTACACAATTATTTTTTTCAAAGACTGAATTGGGTATCATTCCAAAAATGAATACTGAAGTTGCTGATATGAGTCCTGATATTAGGATTATTAATTATATCATTCCAAACTTGATGATATGATGGTCACAGCTTGTTGTATCATTCCAAACTTGATGATATAACACAATTGTGAAATGGTGAATAATAATCTTAATAATTGTGGAAACCACCCGTCACCACACATCTTCCCAAAACCCCGAGGTCGTAGGAAGGGGGGACGGGGGTACATAAACACCAAGGACCAACCGCTGTAGGCAATGTGGGACTAATCCAACCACGGGATGGCGGGGATATTCCGCCACACGGGGGGCCCACCGGGGTCAACACCCAGACCTGGAACGCGATGGGGAAGCCCAAATATGCGGTCCCACACACACCCAATCCCGCTGGATCTTAGTTCTCAACACACCCCCGCAGCGGGATGGCTCTGATACCATGTGGAAACCACCCGTCACCACACAACTTCCCAAAACCCCGAGGTCGTAGGAAGGGGGGACAGGGGTACATAAACACCAAGGACCACCCGCTGTAGGCAATGTGGGACTAATCCAACCACGGGATGGCGGGGATATTCCGCCACACGGGGGGCCCACCGGGGTCAACACCCAGACCTGGAACGCGATGGGGAAGCCCAAATATGCGGTCCCACACACACCCAATCCCGCTGGAACTTAGTTCTCAACAATAATAGATGAAACATGGTTTGATTCTATGAATCAATTTTCTAATTTTGTGTAAATTAGATAGAGATGCTGATATGTGTTTCTTTCTTCCTGCTTAGAGTATTACGTTCTTTTACTGTTAGAGCTAATAACTTTAATTTTGATTAACAAATGTTAGAATTCATAGAGATTTGTCTCATGACATTCTTATGATATTTTGTTTGTAGATCATATAGAGATTGGAGGAGAGCAAGTTGATTTCGACCCGGATGAAGATGATCTTCTGTTTGCGTAGATCACTTTTTCAGTTTGAGTTTTTTTTTCAGATTTCCTACTGTTATATTTGGGATGATGTGTTTGAGTTTAGATATTTTGTATTCTAAAACTCATATTTATGTTTTCTGAAAACTCATTTTGGTCGTTATTAACACTTGTTTAAGTAACCCGTAATGTGCTAGCACCTATTTATAATATAGGAGGAGATTGTTGAGGTATATTGAAATAAGTGTGACAGGTGCTTAATGGGTTGCGGTTAGGATCCGATAGGAGTCCAACAACCCGTAGTCGGGTATTTAGGGTTTGTCTATAAATACCCATGCTAGGGGCAACGAGTGGGCCGTTCCAAACTTGATGGTCAAGCGGATGCTTCGAGCACTCCAATAATATATAACCATCACCGCCCAAGGCAAGGACAACCTCACTGAGCTCGCCGACATCGTGATCCAGAACTGCCGCATCGTGTCGGACATCCGCCTCTTCCCTGTGGAAACCACCCGTCACCACACATCTTCCCAAAACCCCGAGGTGATAGTAAGGGGGGACGGGGGTACATGAACACAAAGGATCGCCTGCTACGAGCGATGTGGGACTAACCCCAACCACAGGACCGCGGGGATATTCCGCCACACAGGGGGCCCACCGGGGTCAACACCCAGACCTGGAACGCGATGGGGAAAGCCCAAACATGCGGTCCCACACACACGTGTCCTGCTGGCTAATATAATCTCAACACACCCCCGCAGCAGGACAACCTCGCTTTGATACCATGTGGAAACCACCCGTCACCACACATCTTCCCAAAACCCCGGGGTTATAGTAAGGGGGGACGGGGGTACATGAACACAAAGGATCGCCTGCTACGAGCGATGTGGGACTAACCCCAACCACAGGACCGCGGAGATATTCCGCCACACAGGGGGCCCACCGGGGTCAACACCCAGACCTGGAACGCGATGGGGAAAGCCCAAACATGCGGTCCCACACACACGTGTCCTGCTGGCTAATATAATCTCAACACATCCCCGCAGCAGGACAACCTCGCTTTGATACCATGTGGAAACCACCCGTCACCACACATCTTCCCAAAACCCCGAGGTGATAGTAAGGGGGGACGGGGGTACATGAACACAAAGGATCGCCTGCTACGAGCGATGTGGGACTAACCCCAACCACAGGACCGCGGGGATATTCCGCCACACAGGGGGCCCACCGGGGTCAACACCCAGACCTGGAACGCGATGGGGAAAGCCCAAACATGCGGTCCCACACACACGTGTCCTGCTGGCTAATATAATCTCAACATTCCCTAACCGCTTTAAGATCTGTGTGTATGGTTTTTTCCTTTCTTTCTTTTTTACGGCGTACAAGAAATACATAGGGCAAAGTCACACTTCTCGTCAAGTGATGGATCTCCTTTTCTGACGGCTGAGGAAGATAGAACTCATTCTTTAGTAGATCGGCGAGCAGGAAGGTCTACTCCCGAGCAAGAAAACAAAAGGGCGGAAGGGCCGCCGAGTAAAAATCTCAAGCAAGCGGAAGGAACAAAATTGATTTGCTAGTAGTATATTTTGGAAGGAGAAAAAAACAAAAATTTGCTGAGTCTATTTTTTTTCTGGTTTGCTAGTAACGGGAATGAATTTCCTAATAACAACACCCATTTTTAACGGTGTCTTCGGGGCTCAAATTTTCTACGTGATTCCTACATAGGGTTTCGTATGACATCTTTTTTCTTGGCAAAATTATAGTTATAACATAATTTACAATTGTAATTGATTACAAATTAGACATATTTGCAGCAAAATTATAGTTGTAAAATAGTTTTAAAAAAACATGTTCGTTGCAACTGTATTTTTACATTTTTATCCCAAAACATATACATATGCGTAATTAAAATGATCGTAAAAATAGATAGTTTAATATTCCGTCAATTATTATTTTTAAATTACTGCATTTTTGCATGAAAAACGATCTGCAAACCTTCATCTACGCGCGAATCACATACAAAATTTTCTCCCCTCTTTGGGATATTGGACCAAGCATATAGAGATTGAGCACCATTTCATTTGGGAGAAGATGTTGGAGGAGTCTCTTATGATTGAGCATGTGCGGAGCGAGGACAACATCATAGATATCTTCACTAAGCCGCTGTCGAAGGGGCCATTTGAACAACTACAAGGACTACTGGGTTTGGTCACCACTTCTCACTTCAAGAGGAGTGTTGAAATTATTGAAGTGAAAGTGGGGGGTTGATTCGACAGACCACGCAGCCTGGGCGAACAGTCTGGCGAACTGGTGGTGCGGCCTGAGCGGTCTGTATATTGTGGCCTGGTGGTTTGTTCTTGGAGGCAGCCGTGCGGAAGGTTGATTATCTGTGGCTTGGGCTGACTGGGTTGGAGTCCGCGGAGTTCGCTTTATGCAGACTGTTCTTGGATCTCGCGAGATCGGAATTGGCCTATGCCCTTGATCTCTGGTGGTGCGGTTAGGAGGTAACCACGGAGTACGTAGTTAGGCGAACTGGCTTAGATCTGGAGGTCTGAGCGGACTAAGCAGATTGATAGTTCTGTCCGCGGAGCTCGCACCAGAGGTACACTGTTTGCTAGGCTTGGTCATGATCTGTGACAAGTCCAAGTTGATCACAGTGTACAACCCCGTATCCGGCGAGCGGGGTCGCCAGGAACCAAGGGGGCAGAGCTCGGCAGCCCCTAGCTCGCCAAGGCGAGTCCAGCTAGTCGCGCGCGAGTAGGGCCAGCCAGGCCCACACTTGTCGAGCTCGGCGTTCGTTGAATGGAGCTCGGAGTTCATCGAGCTCTGGGCTTTTCGTCGAGTTCCAGGCCGCTCGCCGAGTCCTAGTGGCTGAGGGAGCTCGCAGCTCGCGAGCAGAGCAGCCCGGACCGGTGCTCGCCGCCCTTGCCGAGTAGAGGTTGTTGAGAGCTACTTGTCCATTGTTCTATAAGGTATTTTTACCATTTTGCCCCCGCTGGCCTGCCCATAGCCTGTTAAAATAGTGGAGTTACGCTGTTGGCAGACCTGGTTGGCCTGCACATAGCTGTTTGGAACAACGGAGGTTGGCTATTTGCAGGCCGTTTTCAGAAATCTATAAATAGCACCCAAGGGGCACCTCAGAAAGCACGTCTCTTATGCTCACTTGTTCCCTGATCTTTTAGCACTTTCTGAGATAGCCATAGCTTGACCTTTTGGCTAAGGAGGGGAAGCACTCTAAGATCTTCCGGGTGTGTGGTGGGTCCTCCACGCCGAGCTCTTGGGTCAGTTTTCCTTTGATTCCTGTCATTTTGCTTGCAGGAGAGAAGTAGGTGCGCAATCACCCCTTCCCCACGGGTGAACTCTATGAGAGACCGAGTTTTTGGTTTCAACATTTTGGTGCGGTGAGCGTGGAGAGGGGTCAACACAAAAAATATTCAGCAGGCTCGATGACGGGAGGACAAGGCTCAGATAGGTCGGACTCGCCGCCCCCACCACCCCTAGCCACAGTGGGAATGTTTGAAGACTTCAGGCATGAGGTACTTAGCCTCTTCAAGTTCGCACTCGGCGTGTGTGCCGAGTGCTCGACTCCAGCTGCCCAAATTACTGCCGTCTCTGGGCGAGGACGCTCCCGGCAGGCGAGCTAGGAAGGAGGTCGCCGAGGAAGGAAGGGGATGCGAGCTCCCCGTGCGTGAGATCTTCCCCAGCTCGGCAAGCGGAGGTTGGATCAGCTAGATGGGCGCGCGAGATGCTCCAACTCGCCCGACAAGGGGAGGCAGCCCCTTCAGCGAGTTGGTCTCCTCTGCCCCTGTCCCATAGGGGTTCAGAGAGCCAGAGATGTCCTACTACACCAGGAAGGCTGACCCGGTCCAACACGTCCTGTGGTTTGAGGACTTGGTCTCGATCCGACAGATGTCAGATGGGTTCAAGTGCCGACTCTTTGCCATCACCCTCAAGGAGAAGGCGAGGGAATGGTTCCAACAGTTGCCGACCAGCTCCATTTACTGCTTCGAGGACCTGCGTCGGGGGTTCATGTTGAGGTTCACCACCTCGAAGAGGAGGAAGAAGGAGTCCGAGTCCCTGTTCCACATCAAGCAAGGAGTGAATGAGACCTTGGGGAGCTACGTCGACCGGCTCCAGGAGGAGGTCACCCAGGTTCAGGAGATGTCGGGTCATTGTCTGATGATGGCTTTCACCTTGGAGCTACAACTAGGTTTCTTCAGGATGGAGCTGAAGAGAGTGCCGCCCCTCTCCTACGAAGAGCTGATGGAGAGGGAGACAAGGGAAGTCGACGGGGAGGCGTCGAATCCGAAGTTTGTTCGGAAGTTAGCGAGGTGTTCCACGAAGGAAGAGAAGGATCCGAGAAGCGGCAGGGGGCAGGAGGAGAGGAAAGCCGAGCCACGGCAGAGGGAGCAGATGAAACTTCAGGGGCAACAACAGCCCAGGTGGGGGCGTCAGGAGCCAGACCATCGGTTGGGCTGGAGTCCTGGGTGGAAAGACCAGGGGCCACGGAGAGGATACCAGGGAAGGGACCACAACCAAGGGGGGCAGGATCAGTTCCAGCCCCCGGGTTGGAGGCAGGCGTAGATACCTCCACTCCCTAATCAAGATCAGGCTATGACCATAGCCATGGGGGAGAGTAGGAGAGTGGCGCGAAGGAGGAGAAGAGAAGTCAGGGTGGAGTTGCCCTATTGTGACTTTCACCAAGAGGAAGGGCACGCCACAGCCACGTGCCCGGAGTTCCTCGAAATGAGAGGAAACATGGAGCAGCAACAACAACTGGGGCGCCAGGAGGTGAGGATTGAAGAGGTCCTGCCTCAGGCGGATGAGGATAGGTGTGAAGACCAGGCAGATGTCAGGACCCGGGGAGGGATCAGAGTGATCCATGGGGGGTGAGGGCAGAGGCCTCTCGGAGGGAAAGCCTCCACACCATGTACCGTTAGAGTGTTGGCTCCACTTCCCAGACCCCACCCCGGAGGATAAGATTACCTTCTCAAGGAGTGATATGATGGATCATGAGGATCCCTTCTGTGATGCGCTAGTCATCCAGACGGCCATCGATAATTTTACCATCTCCCGGATCCTCATTGATAATGGATGCTCCGTCAACGTCATCTTCAAGAAGGCGTTCGACGCAACGAAGGTGGAGGCAAAAAGGGTGCTGGCTTAGGATGGCCCCCTGTTTGGGTTCTCGGGGGAGAGGAAGGAGGTAGAATGAGGAGTGGGGATCCATGTCACCCTGGGGGGGGGGGGGGGGCAGTCCCAGAACTGCCAATTCATCATCATGGATGCCCCCAACAGCTACAACGCCATCTTCGGAAGGCCCCTCATCAGCGCCTTTCGTTTCGTCCCCTCTTCATTCCACCAATGCTTGATGTTTAATGCCGAGGGGATCCAGGTCCGGGTGCGGGGTGACCCCAAAGAAGCAAGGGAGTGCTACGTCACCACCGTAAACTTTATCTCCTGACAGTGGGGGCCGAGTAGATGGAGCGGAGAATGGAGGCGGAGCAAAAGGCTGGCAGGGAGGAGATGGCGACGGAGAGCTGCACCAAGGTAGAGGAGACAGGAGGAGAGGAGTTGGCCGAAGCAATGGACGTGAAGGAAGTGGAAGAGGAGGTTCTTGTCCCAGAGGAGAGGGACATTGGAGAGTGGGGGGAGCAGTCCAGGCTGGAGGCTGCAGAAGAGGTGGTGGAGATGGAGGTTCTCACCCTTGGAGGCAGGGTGGAGAAGGTTCGCGTCAGCGGAGGGCTGACCCCGGAGGCTCAGGGCAAGATGCTGGCATGCATCCAAAAGAATGTGGACATCTTCACATGGAGCACCGCGGAGTTGTTGGGGGTTGATGCCGACGTGGCTTTCCACCGCCTCAACCTGGACCCGGGAGCACGCCCCGTTCAGCAAAAGAAGAGGTCCACAGCGGACAAGTTGATCGCGCCCATCAGAGAGGAGGTGGCCAATCTTCTCAAGGCCGGCTTTGTATCCGAAATACAATACCCCGGCTGGATCTCCAATGTTATTATGGTTAAAAAAGGAGACGGTCGTTGGTGTATGTGTATTGACTTTTCTTTGCTTAATAAATCGTGCCCTAAGGACTGTTATCCCTTGCCTCAGATCGACGCATTGGTTGACTCAGCCGTCGGTTTTTCTGTAATGAGTTTCTTGGATGCATTTTCAGGTTACCACCAGATCAGAATGCACCCCCAGACGTCAATGACGTCTCATTCATCACGGGCGATGGGTGCTACTGCTACAAAATGATTCCCTTTGGGCTGAAGAATGCAGGAGCGACAAACCAAAACATGATGGACAGGGTCTTCCGGGAACAGAAGGGGAGGAACCTGGAGGTGTACGTGGATGACCTCATGATCAAGAGTCAGGACGTGAACTCTCATCTTCAAGACTTGGAGGAAACCTTCGCCACCCTGCGCAACTATAAGATGCAACTGAATCCCATGAAGTGCGTCTTCGGGGCTAGCAGGGGAAAGTTCTTGGGGCATCTCCTCACCTCCACGGGGGTCGAGCCGAATCCCGACAAGGTCAAGGCCATCATGGAGCTGGGGTCACCACAGAATGCTAAAGAAGTGCAGCGGTTGACGGTGAAGTTGGCGTGATTGAGCCTGTTCCTCTCCCGGGCCAGGGAGAAGTGCTCCCCCTTCTTTAAGACACTAAGGGTGGGGGGGCAAAAATTTGAGTGGACCAAGGAATGCGAGGAGGCATTCCAAGCCCTAAAAATGCAGTTGACACAAGATCCGTTGCTCCAGGGGACGAAAGAAGGGGAGGACCTATTTTTGTATCTCGGGGTCGGAGGAGAGGCCTTGAGCTCTGTCCTGGTTCGTGAAGAAGGGAAGAGGCAGCTCCCCATATACTATGTGAGTTGGGTCCCGAGGAAGGCCGAGCTTCTATATCCGATTTTGGATAAGTTGGACTTTCCCGGATCATTTCAGCCCGAAGGCTCCGACCTTACTTCCAGGCACACTACATCCGAGTGGTGACTGACCATCCCCTCCGCAACATCTTTGAGGGGGTGGAGCATTCGGTCAGGTGGGCCAAGTGGTCGGTAGAGTTGAGCGAGTTCGACATCTCCTTCGTCCCCCGCCGCTCGATCAAGGCCCAAGCAATGGCCGATTTTTTGGCCGATTACGTGATCGAGGTGGTGGAGGAAGAGCTCACTCGTTCGACTCCATAGAAGGTGAAGGTAGATGACGCTTCAGGGAGGCATTCCCTGGGGGTAGGGGTGATCTTGGAGAGCCCCCATGGAACTAGAATCGAACGAACGGTAGTGGTGCATTTCCCCATCACCAACAACCAGGCCGAGTACGAAGCTGTAATAGCAGGGCTACGCCTGGCTAAGGAGCTGAGGGTGCTGGACGTGGAGGTCCTCACTGACTCCATGGTGGTGGTTTCCCAGATCAACGGGGAGTTTGAGGCAAGAGAGCCTACCCTACAACTATACTTAGCCAAAGTGAAGGGGGTCATTGACACGCTCCAAACCTTCTCCATCTAACACGTGCCCCGGGAAGAAATCGAGCAGGTCGATCAGCTGGCAAAGCATGGGCCCCAGGCAGGGGGGGTACCATAACTGATCTGTTTCGCCCTTCCATTGAGGAGGGGAACTAAAGGAGGTTGATCGACACCCCTCATGGATGGACCCGGTCACAACATTTCTCTCCACGGGAGAGTATCCGGAGGGGATGGACAAAAATAAGCTTAGGTACAAGTCAGCATACTATCTCCTCTAGGACGGGCAATTGTATCAGAAGACTCTCTCGGGGATGTTGGCCCGTTGCGTGGCCGAGGGGGAGGTACAGAGGGTCTTGGAGGAAATTCACTCCGGGGAGTGTGGAAGTTATTCTGGGAGTCGGACCCTGGAAGGGAGGATCGTCAGACAGGGATACTTCTGGCCAACATAGGGCCACGACACTGCGGAATTCACGAAGAGGTGCCACAAGTGCTAGTTGTTCGCCCCCCTCCAACTGCAGCCGGCTCAGCGCCTCAAGAGCATCATAGCCCCCTAGCCCTTTGCAATTTGGGGAATGGACTTGGTTGGGCCGTTCCCCCAGGCCAGTGGGCAGAGGAGGCTCCTGCTGGTGATGATTGACTACTGGCCCTCGTCACGGACAACATGCCTCAGTTCGCCAGCGCAGTATTCATTAGCTTCTGCGAGCAGCTCGGGATTGACCTCAGGTTTGCCTCGGTCCACCACCACAGGAGCAACAGGCGGGTGGAGGCGACGAACAAGATTATTGTGAACCTCCTGAATAAGAAGGTTGAAAACCTGAAAGGGTACTGGGTGGAGCAGCTTTGTTCGGTCCTCTGGGCCCTGAGGACCACCCACAATACGACCACAGGGGAGACCCCTTTCAAGCTCTCCCATGGATGTGATGCAGTACTCCCCATAGAATTTGAAGTTCAAACGCCGCAGGTTGTCGCGGCAGAGGAAGGCAGGGAAGAATGGCAGGCCGAGAACGAGGAGGAGTTGTGACTCTCCCTTGATATGGTGGGGGAGCTGCGTGACCTCTCCGCCATCCGACAGGAAGAGGTGAAGAGGATAATGGCTAAGTACTTTAACAAGCACGTCAGAGTCAAGCAGTTTGCGGAGGGGGATTTGGACCTAAAAAAGGTGGATGCGGCAGGAAGATCAGCAACCGTGGGGAAGCACAACCCCAACTGAGAAGGTCCGTTCGTTATAAAAGAAACATTGAGATCAGGAGGGTATCATGTACAAAATGTGGAGGGAGAGACCCTAAGTCTCACCTGGAGAGGTGACGACTTGAAACGATTTTATCCTTAAATTTGTAAGTGATATCTTGTTCTTAATAAAGACTTTTTGATGTGCTAATCCTGCTACGATAACTCGTATGAGAAGGTGAAGTGTTCATTTGATAGACCCCGAGCAGATCCCGCTGTCAGGCTCTCACTTAGCTGGCAGGGCTGGATGTCACTCGAAGGTGTCTACCCGGACCCCGAGCAGATCCCACTGCCAGGCTCTCACTTAGCTGACAGGACTGGATTTCACTCGAAGGTGTCTTCCCGGACCCCGAACAGATTCCGCTGTCAGGCTCTCACTTAACTGGCAGGGCTGGATGTCACTCGAAGGTGTCCACCCGAACCCCGAGCAGATCCCGCTGCCAGGTTCTCACTTATCTGGCAGGGCTGGATGTCACTCGGAGGTGTCTACCTGGATCCCGAGCAGATCTCACTTCCAGACTCTCACTTAGCCGGCGGGGCTGGATGTCACTCAGGGAAGTCCTATACTCTCCAAGTGTTACCTGAGAAGTTTGACATTTTCCTAAAAAACAGTAAGGAAAGACTCTTCACAGGCGAGTCTGGACTCGCAAGCTCAGCTCGGCAGAAGGGTGGTGAGGCGAGCCCTTGGCTCTCCCTGAAGGAGGCGGGCTCTGGCCAGACACCTCACCCCCCTCCAGTTTCACTTGTGAAAATTTCGATTTCACTTCTATGTTAGTGAAGAGGTAAGCAGCTCACGAGCGAGCTACGGAGGGGGGCCGGTACGCCCAGTACGGCGAGTAGTCCATCTCCGTATCGTCTGGGGTTGGCGAGCTCTCAGGGTCTACTCTCGGGAGCGAGTCCTAACAACCATCCTAATGACACGAACTATCTTCGCGAGGTCGCCCAAGGGGTAGAGCTCGCGAGCAAGCATGTCACAGCAGGAAAGCCCAGAAAAAGATAAAGAAAATAAAGAAAATTCATAGCAAAACAATCTTCAATTATATAATGATAGTTATATGGGGAGCTTGCCTCAGCGAGATTACAAAAAAAGAGAAGGAAAAATCAACCCTCGCCCCCTCTAGCGGACAGGTCATCATTGAAGCCCTTGCCGAAGAGCGCATCGAGGTTGTCTTCCTTCTCGCTAGGCGGCGTCGACGGGAACAGACTCGACATGAGATCCCGGGCTGTGATCTCCTCGCAGCCATCCACCAGCACCCTCGAATCCTTCATCATCTGCAGGGTGCATTCGGCGGTCTCGATGGAGTTGACCCGCTACCTCTCGACAATGTTGGCCTCGCCGAAGATTCTCGGGCTCTTGTACGCAAAGGTGGGCTCGACGTCTCCCGGGGGGAAGAAGATCTCCGCTTGGCGACGGACCTCACGATGGAGGCCTGTGTTCTCCTCCTTCAGCGTCATGTTCTCCTCCTTCAGCGTCGCATTCTCCCCCTCGAGCCCGGCGAGGCGGGCACGCAGCTGCTCATTCTCCTCCTCCAGCCCGGCTATGCGAGCCCGCAACTCCCCAGCAGCCTTGGCATCCTGAAGAGAAGCACATAAGTAACATCGAAGAAAATTCTAAGTAAAAGGGGAGGAAGAGGCCCGATGCTTACCAGTCCGCCGACGGCTTAGGCGAGTAGGTTCTTGGCGATGCCAAGTTGCCTCGCCAGGTCGACGACCTTGTCCTTAGCGACGTCGCGCACCTGCTCGGCTTTTTGGAGGTGGTTGCTGAGGTTGAAGCTCCGGCGGATCATCATGTGATGCAGATGTAACATCCCGACTTTTATTGGGCCACCAGAGCCCTAGTGGGCCCAATAAAAGTGACCCGAACCTTACCCATGACCCGATGGGAGATAACCCTATGCGGGAAATAGAGCTAGAGAAATCCGAATTGAGTTCTGTCAGTTCCCGTGACATCGTGTAGTCAATGCGAGTGCATCGGAACTTGTTCAGTTGGACCCCGAGGTCATATAGTGAATGTGACCATGTTGGGTATTGTATCCACGATTACCTAGATTTGAGGAAGGCACCTGTCAAGCTAAGATGAATTCACAATGTATTTGATAAACTCTTTCAAGTTGTACTTGCAGTTTCTCCACGCTAAGTGCACACCAATGTCAGGGTGCAGTAGGTCAATATACATGGGTCTGCACGACGTAATCCCTCGTTGAGCAGATCAGTGTGTTGGCCTATGTGTACTCTCTCTATTGGAGTGCACTTACTTTCAAGTACAGGGCCGCTCATATGCAAGAGAAGACAAGGAGCATGAAGGATCAAGGAGCAGCTCCTAGGTGGAAGACGAAAAATCGTCCAAGGCAAATTCGACGAGAATCACCAAGTGATTCTCGCCGAATCGGCGAGAATCACTAGGTGATTCTCGTCGAATCGTCGAGAATCATCAGTGATTCTCGCCGACTCCTTCTGGCCATCTCAAAATGGTGCCAAGTAAGATTCGGCGAGAATCACTTGTAATTCCCGCCGAACCTGTGGTCAAGCAGCCCATGAATACCAAGTAAAATTCGTTGAGAATCAACAAGTGATTCGACGAGAATCACAAACGATTCTCGACGAATCATCGAGAATCACTTGGTGATTCTCGCCGATTCGTCGAGAATCGTCTGCGATTCTCGCCGATTTTGACTTGGCGCTTTCTCAGTTAATTTCCTGAACCGGATTCTGTCTCAGCTAATTCCCTGAACCGGATTCTGCCGCTGTTTAATATCTGGACCGGGATTTGGGGATTATTTCTGTGGGTCCCACAAACGGTCTTATTGGGGGTAGCTACAGTATTTATACTCGGGTATTTTGAACAGTACACCACGGAGAAAGAGGCCGAGCACGTAACCCTAAATTCGCGAAATCGCTCCGCTCCGCCGCCGCCGCTCGCGTCAAGTTGTCGCCACCGCTGATCGATCTTCTTCCCGATCTCCGGTGACAGAAGCTTAGCAAGGCTTGAGTCTCACGCGTCTATCCGGAGATCTCTTGTCTCTCGATTTGTTGACCGGGAAAAACTCCCCCGTCCGAATCGATCGAGACGACTGATCCTAGAGTGACCGTTGGTAGACCTAGCTTGTTTCGCTACGAAGTTTAGATCTCTAAGTTCTGCAGCCACTCTTCATCGTAGCCGCCGATCCCGAAGCTAGCCGCCGCTCGTGTGCCTCCGCCGGTTCCGGGGAGATCTTCTCCAAGAGAGACCAAGGTCGTAGACTCTTCATCGACTTCAAGAGCACGTCGTCGAACAAAGAGGAACACCGTAGTCTCCAAAAGAAGTTTGTATCACGTGTACATTCTACATTTTCATTTCGTTGTAAAGGAACTTTTGTTCCGAGTTGTAAGGGTTGGGTGCAACCCGCTTTGTGGGAGTGTTGACTCTCACGTGTGGAAGGGCTCCTTCCGTTAGTGAAGGGATTGGATTTCAATCCCGTTGGTGAAGTGACCGAGTCGTCCCTTGTTGGGGAGATAGGTCGAAGGGGGAAAGTGGATGTACCCAAGTCCGGGAACCACTATAAATTTACTGTGTATTCTGTGTGCTGTGTTTGTTGTTTTTATTGTGCAGGTACATCTGTGAATTCCACAAAAGAACCACACGTCACCTATTCCCCCCCCCCCCCCATAGGTGCACATAGCCGACACTAGGTGGACTTTCAAGTGGTATCAGAGGGAGGTTACTCTTCAAAAAGGTTAACACCTTGAGTAGAATCCTGCCACCAGTGTCGGAAGCATGGATCTGGATTATGACGTATTGCCACTCAAACTCCCTGCATGCACAAAGGATTATTATCCTATCTGGAGGATGAGAGTATTATTCCACCTGGATGCCATCGATCCACGCACATCCCTCATCCTGGAAGAGGGTCCGTTTATCCCCATGAAGACCTCCGACTCGGGGATCCAAGTGCCCATGTGCATTGCTGAGATGACAGAGATAGAACTCTCATTTTTCCAACTGGATCAGAGGATTCGACAAATTATCATGGATGTCTGGTCTGGAGCCTCTCACTCCAGGTTGGAAAAATGTAAATCGGCTAAATCTCTGTGGATGACGATCTCAGAGCTGATGGGGGGGTCAGAGAATGCTGAAATATGCTGCCAATCAGAGGATGAAGCGTATGTGGGGGTCCTCACCTCTGAATATGAATGCAAGGATCCTTCGGATTGCATCAGAGCTCCAGTATCCTTGTCAGAGACTGAAGAAGATTATGAGGAAAGCAGCTCCGACGAGGACGAAACATTGGTCACTGATTCTAATGACAATAACCCAGATGAGCAGGTATCATCTTCATCCTGTCCCACATCTTTTGACTTTTCTGAAGACAGAAACTGCTCTCCTCCAGAAAATACTGATTCCCTGAAGAGAGCCCTTCAGGAAAGCAATCTACTTGCTGAGGAGCAAGCTCGAGAGATTGCTCGACTGAAGATCTTGTTGGTTCTCCAATTGGCGTCCAACAAGGTCAAGGACTCTAAGATCTCAGCTCTAGAGAATAGTCTAGAAAATGAGAAACGTATAGTATCTAACTTTTCCAAAGTTGATGCTATAAAGAGAAAACAAGAAACCGGGTGGATCTCCCGGATTATCCAGGGATGGAGAAATGGGGAAACGGTGTTCCGACCTCCCACTCCAAGCGGGAAGGCAACTCATCATGCCTTCAGGTATGACCACAGGAATAATCGTGGTCACTGCAAGGGTGAATTGTCCCCATGTGGAAACATCCATAGTGCAAGAGGCGTCATGGCCACCCATGAGGAAATACCTAAGGCTCATTCTGAGCCCTTTGTATTCACGGCCACTGCCACAACAAAGTGTGGATCTGCAGGTCCTAGTTCACAGAAGAATTCTCTCCATTCGAGGACACGGGATAGGGAGAATAGAAGTCATGATGTCAGGCGTCATGGAGCCTCAGCAAGGAAGATGCCTGAAAGAATGGCACCGCCTTCTCGGCCTCATAACGCTCACATCATGCATTCGTTCCACCCTTCATCATGCCTCGACGGAAGAGGAATTTGTGCAACAAGAACATGCCCTATTCCTTTGAGACCTAGGACCGTGACTACATCAGTCACTAGATCAGGTCAAAAACGGCGATACAACATTCACTCTTGTTGGTGCTGCGGCAAAGTGGGACACTTTGCCATTGACTGTTGGCACAACCTCTCTGTGCCCACAACAAGGGCTTATCCACATTATAGGGACAGAGGCAGTCTTCCAGACAGGTTTTCTCAAGGAAGGCAGTTGCATGCTTGTGCTAATAGTAACCTAGGACCCAATATGATTTGGGTTCCTAAGGTAAAGTAATTCTGTCTTGCAGGGTAGTCTAGGTCCCCGTGAATATTATGAGAACTAGACAGTAGGTGGGTCAAGGCTAACTTGGAACAAGCGTCTGCAACAACAGATGTGCTACCTGTTGCACATACTCACTTTAAGCTACTAATATGTTCTACCTGTGGGACTAAGACGATGACTCTCTAAATCCCAGGTAATTTTGGTCAGTTCAAGGACTTGTGTCATGATGCATCCTCATTCAAAGTAAATATATATATGTATATCTCTATGCTTGTGTATACGTATACTTATGCTTATCTCGAGGCATGCAAACCATTACACATCAATAAAAGGTTAACAAAGATATGTCCTTGCGAATTTCGACAAATCACAATTGACATCAAAAATGTCTGGAAGAGTCTCGCTCAAATCCGAATAGATTGTCGTTATAATAAACATGTATTTATTAATCTTGTATTAACTTGACACTCGAAGAATTTGAAAATTGTGCAATGCTTCCCAAAGTGTCAAGAAAAACATCAATATATACTCCGAATCCCGCCGACCCATTTTATATCTCGCCAAATTAGACAAATCCCGCCGAATCCCGCCGAAGGAACTCGCCGACCGCTCGGCTTCCTTAAGAATCCCGACGACTTATATAAATCCCGCCGAAAGATAATTCCGCTCACAATCTCCGCCTGTTCGCCTTCCTCACGACTCGCGCAAGAGCCCACCCGACGACCCTCGCGCAAGAGAACTCCCTAAGACTCGCGCACGGGCACTTCCGCGAACTCGCCGACACCCGCAGCCCTCCGACGCTCTCGTCGACGCCGTCGAATCGCTGCTGTGTGTGACCATCTTCTCACGGCAAGGTTCTAGCAAGGCCGCACCCCACGGGATACTCTTCCCTCCACCGAAGATCTTCCCGAAGCTCATCAACTCACTTGCGTGTAAGCCCTTAGGTAACCTCCTCCTCAATGGCTCCAAGGCCGAACCCCAAGTGATGTTTTCCTTTTGAATGTTCACTAATGTTTAGAGTCGGGCTTCTTTCTAGATCCTCAATGGCCCCAAGGACGACTGCAGGCTTGATTTCTGGTTGCGAGCTGGTTCGCACTGGTTTTTCTCATGCCTCGGACGAGTTCCGGAACATCATTCTCATGCTGGAAGAAGCCGGGCTAACCTTCGTATTGGAGCATTCTTGCAAAGTTTTAGATAAAGAAGTGCTGGAGTTCTTCTCTACCGCAAGGCTCCGAGACAGAGACTCCATCATCAAGAGCAAGGTGGCTGGGACTAAAGTAAAGATGTCTGCCAGTAAGCTAACTCGCTACCTGCAGCTGCCAAGTGCGGAGCAGGAAGACTATTTGGAGGACGAGGACAAAGCCAGAACCCTCCTGTTCTGCGGTCTACCAAGAGGCACTCGATCAGTAAAGCAAAAAGAGATGAATGAAGAAGGGAAGCTCCTATCTGACATCATAGGAAAAGTACTCATCTGCAAGCCAGACTCCCATGATCATATCTCCGGAGATATGTTCAAAATTCTCATAGCTGTGGTCTGCAGAAAGAGGTTCAACTGGGGAGAGTTGCTGTTCCAAAAGATCAAGGACACTCTGGGCACTCCAAGCTTCGGCCGCATCATCAGTCTATATCTCAACCAGCTCAACGGAGACAAATTCGACATGAGCAAAGGAGTCCCTCTCCATTACTTGAAAAAGATGGATGCTACTGTGTATGATCGATGGGAGCGGCGCATCGGACAGCCTGCTGTAGAAGAGCATGAGGAAGTATCTCCCGCAGCCTCCCCCCGTGAAATTCCTGATACCCTGACTGCAGGAATCGAGGGGGAGACTCTACCCACTCATATGGATATAATATCTGAAATCGCCCAGGTGGCCAGGGATGCGGTGGCCGAAGTTCATGAAGAAAGTGAACCTGGGTTGGAGGATGAGGAGGTCCTGAACAAAAACAATCAAGAAGTGGAAGAAGCTGCGGATATGGATGGATTTTTGGATGAGGACGGAGAGGACGATGAGAATGAGGACCATGAAGTGTTGGAGACTCCGGCTCCCGTTGAACCTCCATCTGATAAGTCTGCACCAGTGGAGGGGGAGTCTGATAAACCTCACGAGGCCGCCAACATTCCTCCTATAGAGGCTGTGATTGTATCCAGCTCTACCGATGCATCTGCTGCAGAGCACGATCAAGGGCAAGAAGTACCTCAGATCTTACCATTGCGAGATGAGCTGGCCACTCACACCATCAATGTTATTCAAGGAATAGTCAACGAGCTTAAAGCTTCCTTTGATACAGCTCAGAAAACACTGCTGAAGAAGATTAAGACTTCTGAAGATCTCATGCTTAAAAATATGGTAGAGATCAACCACAAACTGGATGTGATGGAGAAGAAGTTTGAAGAAAAGTATACTGCAGCAGGCGAAGCTGTCACACTGTTAATGGCTGGCTTGAAAAAGAATAATGATACTCTGGCTGTTGTAAATCAAAACGCACACGTTGTAGCCAAGAATATTCAGCAGTTTGATGGTAATATGGTCACCTTAAATGCAAATCAGCAGGCCCTGATCACTGAATTCGGCAAGACAACTAAGCACATTGATGACTCCTTGCACTCATATGCCAATTGCATTGCTGACGAAGCCAAAAAGGGGGAGAAGGAGTATATCGCTAAGCTGGCCGAGCTCCAAGAAAGCATGGATGCAAACTTTGCCCAATCAAGCAAATACGTCTATGAGAGTTGCTGGTGGATGCTACAACAGGCACTGGGCACGTTAGGCGTCGTCCTACCTGACCAACCTGCCGGTGTTCAGGTTCCTGAGACTTCTAAGGCTGCTGAGGAAGTACATATTGCTGAGGATGTAAGTACAAGTGCTGCTGATATTTTCACTGATGAAGCTGACGCTAGGGCCATCTCCAAATCTAAGCTGAGAAGTATGTTTGACCAGGAGGCTTTAGCTAAAGCAAGGGGAAAGAGGAAAGTTCAGAAAGGGACATCAAAGGAGACACCAACTGAAAAGAGGATCAGACTGAGTGAGGAGGATGTAAGAAACGAAAGGTGGAGCCCAGTTTCAAGGAACATCATCTTAGACACCTTCCGGCTGCAAGAAAGAGGAGAGATAAATCGAAATGAAGCATATAGCCAGTATGAATGGGAGACGCACAAAGCATTTGAAGCGAAGCGCAACATTTTCTTCAGAAACAACAAGGATCCAGACAAAGTTGCTCCTCCTAGGTACTACCCGAAGCCCAAGGAATACATGGAAAGGCAGAGCAAACAGTACTTGGCGCAAACTCTTAAGGGTGACGTAGCTAAGGACAAATAATCATTATTTTATAGCTGGTCACGGTGTATTAAGAACATTTAATAATTATTACTGTCGTATGAACAATTCTGAATTATATGTGAATATATTTCTCTTGGTATATATATATATTCTTGAATGTGTGAATGATTCAAGTCCTGTTCTGATTACATATATTCCCTTGAGTTGCATATTTAATTTTTTAAATGCTATAATTATTATTTGATAGGTGTTATTCATCTTAGCTAGTAGGGTTTTGGCTTCGTCAAATAGGGGGAGATTGTTGGGTATTGTATCCACGATTACCTAGATTTGAGGAAGCCACCTGTCAAGCTAAGATGAATTCACAATGTATTTGATAAACTCTTTCAAGTTGTACTTGCAGTTTCTCCACGCTAAGTGCACACCAATGTCAGGGTGCAGTAGGTCAATATACACGGGTCTGCACGATGTAATCCCTCGTTGAGCAGATCAGTGTGTTGGCCTATGTGTACTCTCTCTATTGGAGTGCACTTACTTTCAAGTACAGGGCCGCTCATATGCAAGAGAAGACAAGGAGCATGGAGGATCAAGGAGCAGCTCCTAGGTGGAAGACGAAAAATCGTCCAAGGCAAATTCGACGAGAATCACCAAGTGATTCTCGCCGAATCGGCGAGAATCACTAGGTGATTCTCGTCGAATCGTCGAGAATCATCAGTGATTCTCGCCGACTCCTTCTGGCCATCTCAAAATGGTGCCAAGTAAGATTCGGCGAGAATCACTTGTAATTCCCGCCGAACCTGTGGTCAAGCAGCCCATGAATACCAAGTAAAATTCGTTGAGAATCAACAAGTGATTCGACGAGAATCACAAACGATTCTCGACGAATCGTCGAGAATGTAACATCCCATGTTACTTCTAGACCCCTCAACTTAGATTGGGTTAGGCATGGGGTGAGATTTGAGGAGACCAACTAAGTTTGACCCTAGGTAGTGGGTGGTAGCCATGTGGGGCCCACTATAAGACCATAGTCAAACTAGGTCAAACTAGCCTAAGTGGGGACCCTAGCCACACCATGACCCCACTACATTGCCCTAACCCTAAAAACAATCTAAGTGGACCCTAGGGTATGTCACTGGGTCAACATTTTGACCCCAGTTGACCAAGGTCAACCTTGGGCTTAATTTGGTCAAACCCACACTCATAGGCCCAATTAACCTAAGTGGGGCACCCCTTAACCCAAACCAAGTTGGGTGGTGCCACTAGACCCATTTCCACCAAGTGGGGTCAGTCCACCCACCATAGTTGACCAGTCAACCCCAAAAGTCAAATTGGTCAACAATTTGACCTAAGGAATGAAATGAAGGCCAAGTCATTCCCCCTTGGACCAAGCCCACCTAAATTGGCCCATAGTCAGCCCAAGTGAACAAGACCAGCCCCACCCCTCTAAATCAGGAGAGAGAATACATGCAAGGGGGTAAAATTGGAATTTTTAGGGAAAGAGGAGAGAGAAAGAGGAATGAAGGAGATGGTGGCCACATGGCCACCCCATCAGCTGACTTAGGCTGCCCAAGACCAGGTGGCTGACCTCCCCTCTTTAATTCCAGCAGGAAACCAGGGCTGTGAGCCACATGGCTGCTGGGTGAAGCCTCCAAAGCTCAAAACCGAGCTAACATTGGAGTTATCTCCACTTATAGGCCACCCCAGTCCAAACAGAGCTCACCATTAGCTTCAGAAGGCCGAGAGGAGTGGAATTCGACTACTTACTCATGGAGAACGGTGGAGAATTGAACTTTCGGGGAGGAGCTCGCCGGCACACCACCACCACGGCAAACCGCCGCCTGACCCGCAGCCAAGCCCCGATTGTGGTGCGTTTCACTTCACCTCTACCCGCACTAGCTTCTTAGATCAAATAGGCGAGAGATCGGGCTCAATTGAGCCCGATGCCATGTGAGAAAATCAAGAGAATTCTAAGTTTCTGAAACCGCTCGGGATCGCCGTCGCCGCCGTCTCCCGCCGCCCCATCGCCGGGAAATGATAGCCACCACCACCGTGAAGGTGATGGCACCATTGGCCGGAGGTGGCGACGTCTCAGCTGGCCGGAAACCGCCGGCAAAATCGTTCCAGGTCGGCTCGATCTCAGCCGTTGGCCGGAGGTAGACGATAACCCGATCCCGTCGATTCTTACTTTAAGATTCGTGCGCCGATTTTAATATAAATCAGTTTAATATATGAATAGTGACATTTCCTGTCACACTTTTTCAGTACTTTTGCATGTTAACGTTAGGCCTCTTAGAGGCATTTACAGAGCTTAGGCCCTTAATGAAAATTGTAGCCTAGGGTCTTACCTTTAATATGCCACCCTAAACATACATTTTGGTGTAGAGTACAGCCCTGTAGGATATTTTTCCTAGGACTGGTCCTAGACTAGGGCAGAAAATATATTGGATGCCCTGGTCTCAATATTAGTCACCATGGCCCCAACTTTTGGGCACATGCATGATTAGGGCTTACTTACCTCCTGCCAAAATTTAGGAATTTTTGGAAAATATTTTCCTATAGTTTTTGGTAAAATATCAAAATTTAAATAAATGATATATATGGAGTTCTACTCCTCCCCATGGCCCCAAATTTTGGTGGTGGGTCAGTGGGGTCACCCTTGGTGCATGATAAAATTTTCAGCACCTTGGGTTCACTGCATGTTTGGGAATCCACTTGCATGTGCTAGCCTATGTTTAACCTTGGTGTGCAAATAGCAAAAATGCAATTTGGTGAATTTAGCCCAATGGTTACATGCATGAGTCATGAAATTATTTACAGTGGTTCATTAGGGTAAATTTCACTCCTCAAATTAATAAGGGAATTTTTGGAATCAAAATTCCATTTATTGGAATTTGTTTTTAAAATAGCTATTTTGGAATTAAAAAATTGGAAAATAGGATTTATTCAAGTACAAATCCAAACAACTTTGCCAAGGCATAGATTACATCACATTTGACTTAGGAAAATTATGATTTCTCTGTTTTGAAGAACTTTGGAGTAGATACCCTAAATTTCCCATTTTACCCTTATCATGATAATTCTTGAAATGATGGAATTACACCTCTGAAAAATTTGGAATTTATTCTACTATTATAAAATGTTGTTATTAGCTTATCATAAATTTCTCAGAATTTAATGGATGCATTACTTGTGTTAAATTAGTACAATGACATTTTGGTAAATATCTTATATTGGAATCCCATAGGCCATCTTACATTAAATGTTGATGATTCTCTGTCAATAACCATAAATTAGTGATCTAAAGGCCCTGTAATTTTTCTGGAAGTTTTGAGTATATAATGCCTATACTTCATTTGGAAAATGGAATTTTTGTGGAATTGATCTTAAATTGAAAATGATAATAAATAATTTAAGGAAAATTATAAAATTCTGTAGGCAGTAATATTTTGTCAATATACCTCTCAGGAAAAATTCCCTAGGTCAGTGGATGCTTAATCAAACCACTTCATGTGTAAAGTGACCTAGCATTTAAATTAAAAGAATTAATTAAATGACTATTTGACCAGGAAAAATTACGAGAATCCTTAGGGTAGTTCCCTTAGTCCATAATACCTTAGGATAAATATTTAGAGGCAAGATGCCTTAAGTTTTGGAAGATCACATTTCTAGGGTAAACATAGGTCATGGTCTGCATATAACACAAATAGGTCTTACCTTAGGGGAATTACCGGGGGATTGATTATCGGCAGAAATAAGATAGAGTTCAACATGAGTAACCCTGGTGGGTAGAGTTGTCTTAGTGAGGGATTTAAAAGTGCAAGTCTTAGCTAGCAACTGGAGCGGGGATCGGCGGAAGACCGTCGGTTTCCCGGTAATAACTTAAGTCACTAGGGTTATACTAAAGCAATAAGGAGAGCTGGGAAGATACATGGGTAGCCATCAACTAAAATAAATATCCTTGCGAAAGGGAACGTTGGGCGTAATCCCAACACAGTTCCTAGTGCCCCTTGAGAGCACTTCACAGGGAATACCGGGGGCAGTCCTGGGATTAACCTTAAATCTCTAAGTATAATAAACCGTAGGCAAGAGTAGTTTGATAGGTTAGGACATTGTTGTACCTTCTCGCCCGTGTGGGGGCTGGAGAGATTCATGATATATGCTCACCCGTTTGGGGTTTGAGGGAGTTGACACAAAGGCACTGATGTGCGTTCTCACCCGGGTTTGGGTTTGAGGGATTCAGGACGGGTTTTGGTCCGGCGAGCAGAAGGCTCGGTATGAATTACTTGCATGTGCATAACTATCGTGGCGGGGCATGCGGTACTGGCCGTTCGTCACACCGATGGCAGTACGGTGCACCAGGCGGTTATGGGAGTTAGAGGGGCCAGTGGGTTGTTTTACACTGCGGTCTGGAAGACGACCCCCGATAACACACATCCGACCCAACAAGACTGACGGGTTTGTCAGCAAAGTACGTACGCGAGACTCTAGAGTGCACCTTGGACGTGTACAGAGGCGTATGAGAGGGGTCTAAGGCTTGGTAGTGTGCATACCGGTCTAGAAGCGGAGACGCCCGCTCCGCTGCTGCCGTAGCCACAGCGGTGGTACCCGAGAGTGATGCTAGCTCTCAAAAAGTGGGAACTAAAGGTCTGTGATCACAGAGTCGTTGTGTGTGAGTTGCACTTGCCTGCGCATAAAATTGCATCATATCATTCATTCATATTAGGTCATACGCTTCATAGATCCTTATCATATAAATTAGTATGGGCTCTTTTATATGATAAGTTAAATTTCCTGGAAATCCTAACTTATATATTTGTATGGGCATTTATATAAGTTAGGGTACGTTTGTGATGATAGCTTAGTGGTAGCTTAGTTTATTTACTTGTTCATACCGCTGTTTCTTTACTTTCCTTTACTGCACCGCACTTACTTACTTACTACTTGTACTGTACTTAGCATTGCTAGTGTAGAATCTCATTACTTAGTACCACTTTAGATAGATATTGTCACCTGCTTCCATTTTGCTACCCCTTGTTGTCCTCCGCTTCGTCCTCCCGCTCGGTGCCTAGGAGCTGCGGGGCGAGGTGTGGAGGAAACGACTTAGTCTTTTGACTAATGGTCGGTGACCAACTATTTTTAGGAGCCCGTGGAGATGGAGCACCAGCACGTCGAGGAGGCAGGACATGAGGAGCAGATACCGCTTCAGCAGCCTACCACTACTACTGTGCGTCCTCAGGTGGGACGAGTCTTGATGTTCTAGTTTAGCTTCCGCATTTACTATTTTGTGTGAGAGAGATTTGATGTACTGGGCATAAGCCCTTTTTACTCTTTCTTCTGTACTATTCTGTGGACTATTGTACTATTCATTTCTTTTATATGATTGTACTGTGACTTGTGGACTGATGGCTTTTTATACACAGTTTTACTTCTTATTTCTCATATTGGCCTACAGGTTTATGATCGTACTAGCCGGCAGAATCGGCGTGTTGCGGTGTCGACTAACCCGTGAGTTAGTGCCACCGTAAGACGGCGGTTCTGGGCATAAGATCCGGTAGCCCTCCTTGGTAAGGGGGAGGGGGGTCTTACAAACTGGTATCACTCGAACAACGATCATATGAGAAAGAAGTCCACAACATGGGACCACCCCCGCCCCAGCATTAGTTTGCGGACAAACTATGCAGCGGAAGCAGTGGTGTGCCCATGTACAAAAATCACAGAAATGGTCCACAAAGTACAATTTGATAGACCAATTTTGCTTTAACCTTACCTTTATGCAACCTCCACAGGTCGCAGCGCCGCAAAATGTGGCTCCTCCCCCTCCAGCTGCCACTCCATTCCTACATACGGAGATGGGGCAGACCCTGACGGCGATTTTGGATGCCTTTAGAGCCCAGCAAGTCCCGGCTCCACAGCCAAATCCGGGGTCGAGCTGGCTGAGTGCATTCAAGAGCCTGTCCCCACCGACGTACCGCGGGACAGAGGATGCGGTGAAGACAGAAGAATGGCTGGAGGTTGAGATTGGCGGCAAGGCATTTGAGGCGCTGGCGACTATCTTGAAGCTGCAGGACTTTGATTTGATCTTGGGCATGGCCTGGTTGCATCGGAACCATGCCCAGATAGATTGCCCGTCCAGGAGGATCACGCTGAGACATGGCGACTCTCATGTTATCGTTGAAGGTATCCAGCCTATCTGCCACCTACTATTATCTTCTATACAGGCTGTGAAGGCCCATGAGCAGGGTGAAGAAGTCTATATTGTCTGCTTCGAGATGGTGGGGACAGAGGCGACTATCTCAGATATTCCGGTGGTTCGAGATTTCTCTGACGTATTCCCGGAGAAATTGCCCGGGCTACCGCCTGCTAGAGACTTGGACTTCAGGATTCAGCTAGTGCCGGGAGCGAAGCCGGTGTCCCGAGCACCCTACAGGATGGCTCCTAGAGAGTTAGCAGAGTTCAGAACTCAACTGCAGGAGCTAGTCGAGTCAGGATTTGTACGGCCTAGTTCATCGCCATGGGGAGCGCCAGTTCTATTTGTGAAAAAGAAGGACGGATCACTGCGATTATGTATAGATTACCGGGAGCTGAACCGGTTGACGGTCCGCAACACCTATCCTCTGCCTCAGATAGATGAGTTATTTGACCAGCTACAGGGAGCATTCTGGTTCTCCAAGTTAGATTTGCGATCCGGCTATTATCAGCTCCGTATCAGGGAAGAAGACATACCGAAGACGGCTTTCAGTTCGCGCTATGGACTATACGAATTCACGGTGATGCCTTTTGGGCTCACGAATGCTCCTGCTGCATTCATGAGTCTGATGAACCGTGTTTTCGAGCCTTTCTTGGATCGCTTCGTGATAGTATTCATCGACGACATCCTTATTTATTCTCGGACTCAGGAGGAGCATACAGAGCACTTGGCACAGGTCCTGCAGAGGTTGAGGGAGACACAGATGTACGCAAAATTTTCGAAGTGCCAGTTCTGGTTGCAGGAGGTGGCTTTCCTGGGGCACACGATCAGTGGGGCTGGGTTAGCTGTGGAACCAGCCAAGATAGAGACGGTGAGGGATTGGCCACGGCCGAAGACCGCATCTGACATCCGCAGTTTCTTGGGACTAGCCGGCTATTACCGCAAGTTCGTGGAGGGGTTCTCGAGGATAGCACTCCCCCTCACGTCCTTGACGAAGAAGGATGCAGATTTTGTTTGGTCAGAGCGGTGTGAGACGGCTTTTCAGGAGCTGAAGGACCGGCTCATCTCATCCCTTATTCTTGCGCTTCCATCCGGGAGCGAAGGATTCCAGATCTACACGGACGCCTCTTATCAGGGGATGGGTACAGTCTTGATGCAGCACAGACACGTCATCGCTTATGCTTCGCGACAGTTGAAGAAGCATGAGCATAATTATCCAGTACATGATCTAGAGCTCGGGGCTGTGGTTTTCGCCCTGAAAATATGGAGGCATTATTTGTACGAGATTCACTGTGACATCTTCTCAGATCACAAGAATCTCAAGTATATCGATACTCAGAAGGACCTAAACCTGAGACAGAGGAGGTGGCTGGAGTTTCTCTGTGATTATGATTACAAGATCCACTATCATCCGGGAAAAGCGAACACGGTTGCGGATGCTTTGAGCAGGAGGGCCGGCACTTCTGGACCGGAGCCCCGATTGATGTCCATAGAGCTGCTTCAGATGATGGAGGACATGCACATTACCGTGGTGTCCGAGACTGAGCCAGATGTATATAGAGAGTATTTGAGCTCAATGATCAGCGACGATGATATACAGGAGCGCATCCGAGCACATCAGAGGCTGGATGCTGCGTTACAGCCGATTTTCAGTGCCCTAGAGAGGGGCAAGGTCGAGGACTACACGCTACAGGATGATCTTCTTCGGTTCCGGGGGCGCACCTACATACCAGCAGGGGGCAGTATTCGAGATGACATACTCCGAGAGGCACATTGCTCGAGATATTCAGTGCACCCCGACATCACCAAGATGTGGGCAGATTTGCGGAGATCTATGTATTGGCCCGGGATGAAGAGGGAGATCACGGATTTTGTGACCCATTGCGAGACCTGCCAGCGTGTGAAGGCGGAATGCAAGAGCCCGGGAGGTTTACTACAGCCACTGCCAGTTCCAGAGTGGAAGTTTGAGGACATTGCTATGGACTTTGTACATAGATTGCCTCGCTCCCACTCCGGACATGATTCTATATGGGTTATAGTGGACAGATTGACCAAAGTCGCGCGGTTTATTCCAGTTCGGAAGGATGCCCCAGTTGCAGTTCTGGTGAGACTATTTGTGGAGCAGTACATCAGATATCATGGTATCCCCAGGACTATTGTTTCGGACCGTGATGGTCGGTTCACTTCGAGCGAGTGGAGGGCCGTGCATGCTCACTTGGGATCTCGGCTTACCTTTAGTACCGCCTTCCACCCGCAGACCGACGGACAGACCGAGCGGACCATCCGGACCATGGAGGACCTGCTCAGATTATGCATATTGGATACGGGGAGGCCTTGGGAGAGGCTGCTGCCATTGATCGAGTTCTCGTATAATAACAGCCACCAGGCTAGCATCAGGATAGCTCCGTATGAGGCTCTTTACGGGAGGAGATGCCGGACACCGCTATCATGGGTACAGGATGTGGACACCAGGGCTCTGGGATCCGAATATATAGAGGACACTGAGGCTCAGATTCGATTGATCAGGGATCGGCTACTGGAGGCCCAGAGCAGGCAGGCAAAGTATTATGATGCTCGGCACCGGCAGGTGGAGTTCCAGGTTGGAGACAGGGTATTCTTGAAGATACGTCCGGTACACGGTGTTTCACGGGTGCGGAGGCACAAGAAGCTCAGTCCACGATACATGGGGCCCTACCTGATCCTGGAGCGGATCGGCCCCTTAGCTTACCGACTGCAGCTGCCACCGGAGTTGGGTGCACTACATGACATCTTCCATGTCTCTTCCTTACGGAGAGCTCTCCTTCGGCCGGAGCAGCACATCACTACTACAGCCGGACCGGTAGAGCCTGACAGGTCAGTGAGATTGGAGCCGATCCGGATTGACGATACAACCATCCGAGTGTTGCGGAAGAAGAAGGTTCCCCTTGTGAAGGTGCTGTGGTCCAACCATGGACGGGAAGAGCACACTTGGGAGCCGAGAGATCTGATGCTGGAGCAACACCCGGAGCTATTCACATCAGGTACATTTAAATTATGCTTTTAAGATTCTTGATAATTCTTGCAATTAGAACCCCGTAGACCCGAACTTAAATTTCGGGGACGAAATTATTTTCTTGTTTATTGGAATTTGTAACATCCCATGTTACTTCTAGACCCCTCAACTTAGATTGGGTTAGGCATGGGGTGAGATTTGAGGAGACCAACTAAGTTTGACCCTAGGTAGTGGGTGGTAGCCATGTGGGGCCCACTATAAGACCATAGTCAAACTAGGTCAAACTAGCCTAAGTGGGGACCCTAGCCACACCATGACCCCACTACATTGCCCTAACCCTAAAAACAATCTAAGTGGACCCTAGGGTATGTCACTGGGTCAACATTTTGACCCCAGTTGACCAAGGTCAACCTTGGGCTTAATTTGGTCAAACCCACACTCATAGGCCCAATTAACCTAAGTGGGGCACCCCTTGACCCAAACCAAGTTGGGTGGTGCCACTAGACCCATTTCCACCAAGTGGGGTCAGTCCACCCACCATAGTTGACCAGTCAACCCCAAAAGTCAAATTGGTCAACAATTTGACCTAAGGAATGAAATGAAGGCCAAGTCATTCCCCCTTGGACCAAGCCCACCTAAATTGGCCCATAGTCAGCCCAAGTGAACAAGACCAGCCCTACCCCTCTAAATCAGGAGAGAGAATACATGCAAGGGGGTAAAATTGGAATTTTTAGGGAAAGAGGAGAGAGAAAGAGGAATGAAGGAGATGGTGGCCACATGGCCACCCCATCAGCTGACTTAGGCTGCCCAGGACCAGGTGGCTGACCTCCCCTCTTTAATTCCAGCAGGAAACCAGGGCTGTGAGCCACATGGCTGCTGGGTGAAGCCTCCAAAGCTCAAAACCGAGCTAACATTGGAGTTATCTCCACTTATAGGCCACCCCAGTCCAAACAGAGCTCACCATTAGCTTCAGAAGGCCGAGAGGAGTGGAATTCCACTACTTACTCATGGAGAACGGTGGAGAATTGAACTTTCGGGGAGGAGCTCGCCGGCGCACCACCACCACGGCAAACCGCCGCCTGACCCGCAGCCAAGCCCCGATTATGGTGCGTTTCACTTCACCTCTACCCGCACTAGCTTCTTAGATCAAATAGGCGAGAGATCGGGCTCAATTGAGCCCGATGCCATGTGAGAAAATCAAGAGAATTCTAAGTTTCTGAAACTGCTCGGGATCGCCGTCGCCGCCGTCTCCCGCCGCCCCATCGCCGGGAAATGATAGCCACCACCACCGTGAAGGTGATGGCACCATTGGCCGGAGGTGGCGACGTCTCAGCTGGCCGGAAACCGCCGGCAAAATCGTTCCAGGTCGGCTCGATCTCAGCCGTTGGCTGGAGGTAGACGATAACCCGATCCCATCGATTCTTACTTTAAGATTCGTGCGCCGATTTTAATATAAATCAGTTTAATATATGAATAGTGACATTTCCTGTCACACTTTTCAGTACTTTTGCATGTTAAATTTAGGCCTCTTAGATGCATTTCCAGAGCTTAGGCCCTTAATGAAAATTGTAGCCTAGGGTCTTACCTTTAATATGCCACCCTAAACATACATTTTGGTGTAGAGTACAGCCCTGTAGGACATTTTTCCTAGGACTGGTCCTAGACTAGGGCAGAAAATATATTGGATGCCCTGGTCTCAATATTAGTCACCATGGCCCCAACTTTTGGGCACATGCATGATTAGGGCTTACTTACCTCCTGCCAAAATTTAGGAATTTTTGGAAAATATGTTCCTATAGTTTTTGGTAAATATCAAAATTTAAATAAATGATATATATGGAGTTCTACTCCTCCCCATGGCCCCAAATTTTGGTGGTGGGTCAGTGGGGTCACCCTTGGTGCATGATAAAATTTTCAGCACCTTGGGTTCAGTGCATGTTGGGGAATCCACTTGCATGTGCTAGCCTATGTTTAACCTTGGTGTGCAAATAGCAAAAATGCAATTTGGTGAATTTAGCCCAATGGTTACATGCATGAGTCATGAAATTATTTACAGTGGTTCATTAGGGTAAATTTCACTCCTCAAATTAATAAGGGAATTTTTGGAATCAAAATTCCATTTATTGGAATTTGTTTTTAAAATAGCTATTTTGGAATTAAAAAATTGGAAAATAGGATTTATTCAAGTACAAATCCAAACAACTTTGCCAAGGCATAGATTACATCCCATTTGACTTAGAAAAATTATGATTTCTCTGTTTTGAAGAACTTTGGAGTAGATACCCTAAATTTCCCATTTTACCCTTATCATGATAATTCTTGAAATGATGGAATTACACCTCTGAAAAATTTGGAATTTATTCTACTATTATAAAATGTTGTTATTAGCTTATCATAAATTTCTCAGAATTTAATGGATGCATTACTTGTGTTAAATTAGTACAATGGCATTTTGGTAAATATCTTATATTGGAATCCCATAGGCCATCTTACATTAAATGTTGATGATTCTCTGTCAATAACTATAAATTAGTGATCTAAAGGCCCTGTAATGTTTCTGGAATTTTTGAGTATATAATGCCTATACTTCATTTGGAAAATGGAATTTTTGTGGAATTGATCTTAAATTGAAAATGATAATAAATAATTTAAGGAAAATTATAAAATTCTGTAGGCAGTAATATTTTGTCAATATACCTCTCAGGAAAAATTCCCTAGGTCAGTGGATGCTTAATCAAACCACTTCATGTGTAAAGTGACTAGCATTTAAATTAAAAGAATTAATTAAATGACTATTTGGCCAGGAAAAATTACGAGAATCCTTAGGGTAGTTCCCTTAGTCCATAATACCTTAGGATAAATATTTAGAGGCAAGATGCCTTAAGTTTTGGAAGATCACATTTCTAGGGTAAACATAGGTCATGGTCTGCATATAACACAAATAGGTCTTACCTAGGGGAATTACCGGGGGATTTTGATTATCGGCAGAAATAAGATAGAGTTCAACATGAGTAACCCTGGTGGGTAGAGTTGTCTTAGTGAAGGATTTAAAAGTGTAAGTCTTAGCTAGCAACTGGAGCGGGGATCGCGGAAGACCGTCGGTTTCCCGGTAATAACTTAAGTCACTAGGGTTATACTAAAGCAATAAGGAGAGCTGGGAAGATACATGGGTAGCCATCAACTAAAATAAATATCCTTGCGAAAGGGAACGCTGGGCGTAATCCCAACACAGTTCCTAGTGCCCCTTGAGAGCCCTTTACAGGGAATACCGGGGGCAGTCCTGGGATTAACCTTAAATCTCTAAGTATAATAAACCGTAGGCAAGAGTAGTTTGATAGGTTAGGACATTGTTATACCTTCTCGCCCGTGTGGGGGCTGGAGAGATTCATGATATATGCTCACCCGTTTGGGGTTTGAGGGAGTTGACACAAAGGCACTGATGTGCGTTCTCACCCGGGTTTGGGTTTTGAGGGATTCAGGACGGGTTTTGGTCCTGCGAGCAGAAGGCTCGGTATGAATTACTTGCATGTGCATAACTATCGTGGCGGGGCATGCGGTACTGGCCGTTCGTCACACACATGGCCGATGGCAGTACGGTGCACCAGGCGGTTGTGGGAGTTAGAGGGGCCAGTGGGTTGTTTTACACTGCGGTCTGGAGGACGACCCCCGATAACACACATCCGACCCAACAAGACTGACGGGTTTGTCAGCAAAGTACGTACGCGAGACTCTAGAGTGCACCTTGGACGTGTACAGAGGCGTATGAGAGGGGTCTAAGGCTTGGTAGTGTGCATACCGGTCTAGAAGCGGAGACGCCCGCTCCGCTGCTGCCGTAGCCACAGCGGTGGTACCCGAGAGTGATGCTAGCTCTCAAAAAGTGGGAACTAAAGGTCTGTGATCACAGAGTCGTTGTGTGTGAGTTGCACTTGCCTGCGCATAAAATTGCATCATATCATTCATTCATATTAGGTCATACGCTTCATAGATCCTTATCATATAAATTAGTATGGGCTCTTTTATATGATAAGTTAAATTTCCTGGAAATCCTAACTTATATATTTGTATGGGCATTTATATAAGTTAGGGTACGTTTGTGATGATAGCTTAGTGGTAGCTTAGTTTATTTACTTGTTCATACCGCTGTTTCTTTACTTTCCTTTACTGCACCGCACTTACTTACTTACTACTTGTACTGTACTTAGCATTGCTAGTGTAGAATCTCATTACTTAGTACCACTTTAGATAGATATTGTCACCTGCTTCCATTTTGCTACCCCTTGTTGTCCTCCGCTTCGTCCCCTCCCCGCTCGGTGCCTAGGAGCTGCGGGGCGAGGTGTGGAGGAAACGACTTAGTCTTTTGACTAATGGTCGGTGACCAACTATTTTTAGGAGCCGTGGAGATGGAGCACCAGCACGTCGAGGAGGCAGGACATGAGGAGCAGATACCGCTTCAGCAGCCTACCACTACTACTGTGCGTCCTCAGGTGGGACGAGTCTTGATGTTCTAGTTTAGCTTCCGCATTTACTATTTTGTGTGAGAGAGATTTGATGTACTGGGCATAAGCCCTTTTTACTCTTTCTTCTGTACTATTCTGTGGACTATTGTACTATTCATTTCTTTTATATGATTGTACTGTGACTTGTGGACTGATGGCTTTTTATACACAGTTTTACTTCTTATTTCTCATATTGGCCTACAGGTTTATGATCGTACTAGCCGGCAGAATCGGCGTGTTGCGGTGTCGACTAACCCGTGAGTTAGTGCCACCGTAAGACGGCGGTTCTGGGCATAAGATCCGGTAGCCCTCCTTGGTAAGGGGGAGGGGGGTCTTACAGAGAATCACTTGGTGATTCTCGCCGATTCGTCGAGAATCGTCTGCGATTCTCGCCGATTTTGACTTGGCGCTTTCCTCAGTTAATTTCCTGAACCAGATTCTGTCTCAGCTAATTCCCTGAACACGGATTCTGCCGCTGTTTAATATCTGGACCGGGATTTGGGGATTATTTCTGTGGGTCCCACAAATGGTCTTATTGGGGGTAGCTACAGTATTTATACTCGGGTATTTTGAACAGTACACCACGGAGAAAGAGGCCGAGCACGTAACCCTAAATTCGCGAAATCGCTCCGCTCCGCCGCCGCCGCTCGCGTCAAGTTGTCGCCACCCTGATCGCTGATCGATCTTCTTCCCGATCTCCGGTGACAGAAGCTTAGCAAGGCTTGAGTCTCACGCGTCTATCCGGAGATCTCTTGTCTCTCGATTTGTTGACCGGGAAAAACTCCCCCGTCCGAATCGATCGAGACGACTGATCCTAGAGTGACCGTTGGTAGACCTAGTTTGTTTCGCTACGAAGTTTAGATCTCCAAGTTCTGCAGCCACTCTTCATCGTAGCCGCCGATCCCGAAGCTAGCCGCCGCTCGTGTGCCGTCGCCGGTTCCGGGGAGATCTTCTCCAAGAGAGACCAAGGTCGTAGACTCTTCATCGACTTCAAGAGCACGTCGTCGAACAAAGAGGAACACCGTAGTCTCCAAAAGAGTTTGTATCACGTGTACATTCTACATTTTCATTTCGTTGTAAAGGAACTTTTGTTCCGAGTTGTAAGGGTTGGGTGCAACCCGCTTTGTGGGAGTGTTGACTCTCACGTGTGGAAGGGCTCCTTCCGTTAGTGAAGGGATTGGATTTCAATCCCGTTGGTGAAGTGACCGGTCGTCCCTTGTTGGGAGATAGGTCGAAGGGGGAAAGTGGATGTACCCAAGTCGGGGAACCACTATAAATTTGTTGTGTATTCTGTGTGCTGTGTTTGTTATTTTTATTGTGCAGGTACATCTGTGAATTCCGCAAAAGAACCACACGTCACCTATTCCCCCCCCCCCATAGGTGCACATAGCCGACACTAGGTGGACTTTCAGACCATTCCTCGTAAAACAAAACGAGAGCAGATTTCAGATATCGACCTAAAGAACTCCTAATTGAGTTCTGTCGATTCATGTGACCTCATATAACCAAAACAGGTGCATCGGAACCCGTCACGTCACAATTCGAGGTCTAACGACAGTTTTACACACTTCGACCATTCTAGCGCGCTACGACACACAAATTTTGGACTTTCGCCAAACGGACTCCGATTCAACCCCAGTCAGTGGTGTTGGACTCGTGTAGTCAATACGAAGTCAACGGAGGTCATCCCAGTCAATTTCGACGACAATTGATCAACCCGTGGTCAAATCAAGCGTAGTCGTGCACCGAAAAGAGTGCGCACAACAATTATGACACAACACCCGAACTTTGACCCAACCCCGATGACTTGGACCCACTTTGACTTTGACCAACAAGGGGGACTCACCTTAGGGTTGACTTGGTCAAACTCCCCTAAAAATCCTATTTTTGAATTTTTCTCCAAGAAGGGGCCCACCTCCTCTCCAAGGAAGGATAGCCATACCCCGTCACTCTTCTTTGGGCCCTCCCCAACCTTCTTATAGTCCACTATAAGTGGAGGCCCACCCTACCCCTCCTCTCCTCTTTATTCCCCTTTCCTTTTCAAAGGCCCAAGCTCATGAGGGCATCATTTCTTTTTTCCCACATGGGGGAAAATATGACACCTCCAGCTGTCCTTGGACAGCTGGAGGGTTGGGATTAATACCTCCCTAAGGATGGATTAGTCCCACCTTGCCAAAGGGAGGGGGTGCTCCCCCTCCCCAACCCTATAGAAGGCCCCCACCTCCCTCTTTCCTCCCCCTTAAACTTTCTGAACCATCTCCCCCTGCCCAACCCCCTACCGGAGCTCTGGTGGCCGGAAAAAGCCAAGCCGAGGAGCCTTTCCCCCTCCACCACCACCTCCACCACCACCAAGCCATGGCTGACTAGGCCGACCCCTCCCGAGCCCACCAGACCCAGGTGGAACCTTCTCTCCCTCCACCTCCCCTTTCTGGACGTGGTGCATGGCCCTCCCGGCGGCCGGAGTTCCCCCGATGCCACCCGAGCCTTGTTCCAGGCCGGGTGGCACCCAAGGAGGAAGGATCTTCCACCAGCGCCGGTGGTGGCGTTGGGGGAGTGTTATCCCACTAGGGGAGGTGGCCCCCAGCGGCGAAGAGCGTTGGTGCCGCCGAAAAACGCAGTTCCGGCGGCACCCGCAAAAACAGAGAATTCCTCTGTTTAAAACCGACGACGGCGGCCGCCGGCGCATGGCCGCCGGACCACCGTCGACGAGAAGCCCGACCCCCAGCACGTCGACCGGGGGTGGACTGGTAGGCGGTAGTCTGCCCGATGAGTGGGGGTAGCGCGGTGGCGCCGGGAGCAGGGCCACTGCCACTCCGGCTCTTGGGATGGTTATTTCCGGCGGCGGCGCCAGGCCGTCGGACCCGCCGCTCACAGAATCGTCTGCCCTCGACAAGCCGACCGGGGCCAGCGCCGGCGTCTGCGGCGACCTGCCGGCGGCGGTGGAGGCCACTCAACCTCTGCATTGCCGGCAAAAAGCCGCAGCCACCCGATCTGGTGATGAAGATCGGGCGGCTGGGATTTCATTAATCCCCACCCCGCCTCTGTTTCTGTGCCCCCCACAGTGGATCCGTGGCCGATCTGCTGTGGGGAAGCACTGGTCATTTTCATTCTGCAGCTCAATCCCAGCCGCAGGATTCTAGTGATCTGCTATATGCAGACCATGTTCATATCAGAAATTTCTAGAAATGTTTGGGCCAAATCTAGGCCCCTAGGGAAAATGTGACCACCACGAAAAATATTCCCCGTGATGTGGTCTACCTCCACAAAAATTTTGAGATTTTTTGGAATTAATTTAGTATTTTTAAAAGCTAAAATAAAATTTGTTTGGCTAAATTAAATACCCAAAACACCTTGAAAATTATAAAACGATTACTAGGCTCATTTTAGGCCCTCCCAAGGGTTGTATCAAAATTTGGGGTCATGGAGATAAGTTTTGATATTTTTCCTAAAATATTGAAGCATAGGGTCGCGTACGGATCTTTTATCCGCTCGTCTTCTCTAAAAGACGGAAATTGGAGTGCGCGACCACTCCTTATAATTAAATTAGTACTTTATACTATTTTATCGACGAGAACGGCCGAGGCAGGTGACTAAGCCCCGGGTTTTCTAAGATTTCGTAAAACCGTCGAGCGCCTCGATTCTCGGATGTATATGACATGCTCGGAAGATGAGAGTACGAGTGATACTTGGAGTTATCCTTGACAACTAATAAGCATGTAACTCCTAGCCAACCCTTTATCTAATTAAGCTGTAATAAATATGGCGCAATCAAATTAATTGGATCCTAACAATTGATGTAACCTATCAAAATCTCCTTTAAATCTCGATGGAATTGAAGACTCCTGAATAGGAGTGATTGGACTACTAACCATTTTCTTTGTGTTTTCTCCAGTCTCGTACTGGTCAAGCTTATTTCAGTACTTTCTATTCAGTACTACTACAGTCTTGTACTTGTCAAGCTTATTTCAGTACTTTCTATTCAGTACTACTCCAGTTTCGTACTGGTCAAGGTTATTTCAGTACTTTTACTACTCCAGTCTTGTACTGCTCACATTTCATTCCAGCACATTAAATAAGCAGCATAAGCACCGTACTTGTCCTCGTTGCAATTTACTATTATAATCCCAGGTTCTGCTCTGACGAGCAGTCGCCGAGCCTTAATTGGGGATAACCTGAGTTGAAGTAGTCCTCCAGGTCTAGCCCTAAATAATCCGCTCCCACACTCCTTGTCGAAAGTAGAGCTAAGTACCGACACCCGAAGTCTAAAGCCTAGTTGGGCAGGCCGACATAGACCTGGTGTATATATTATTTGCCTTTTGATTGATTGTTTGTAAATTGCTTGCGGTGAAATAGTGGCGGGTCAGTCCCTCCCGCAGACCATTCGTACCGGTACAGGAAGGTCGACGACTCAAGGTGACAGGGAGATGAGTACTACGGGTGACCGACCGTTTTATTCCCCGTCAGGTTTTCCCCCGCTAGTCGGCCAAAATGATTTGTCGGATGCCGCTCACATCCAAGAGTATACAAGGTTGTACATTAGGGCCTGGGGTTGTGCGGTACGATCACCCCCCAGAAGTGGCAGAACTGGCCACTGCCACTGACAGCCACATCGGTGAGGCCCGCGGGGCTCGCTACCCTGCTGGAACAAAAGAGGTCCAAACTATGTCGACATAGGATTTGTGTGTGCGGCTGTGAATGCCTGCGATATAGTTCAGGATATGAAAACCTGATGTGCTGATGAGCTAGTAGAGCCTTGTTATAATCGATTTATACTACTGCTGTTTATTTCCGGTTATACTATACTCTTTTATAACTGCTCCTAGCTGTTCTTATATAAAATGTTGTGCTAACCCTCTCTTGCTTCGGCTATTTACTTTTGATGGGTGGGTGCGTGTTCGTCCCCAGGATGTGGATCCGGGGAGGAGATTTGTTTCCACTTAGCTCTGTGACTAACAGTTATTTGATTAACCATTCATAGGAAATGGAGCGTCGTAGTGACTCACTGCCGCAAGAGACTATGCCGGCGGCTAGGACTACTCGAGTAGATGCACCCCCGCCGTCTCTGGAGTTTATAGACGTGAGTACCTCCGAGCTGCGTAGATAGAGAGAGAGTGTGTATGAGTGATATATGTAGAACTTATATGACCCACGGGCTTATATAAGCACTTAGGCTTCGGCCCTAGAACCTCTGTGATATTGATATGTTTTATACATATCTGCAATGGTTTCCTGTTAATGCTTCCGCTATACTTTGATGGGTTGTGAATGTTATGATTCGAGCCGAGCAAGGCGACCATCTGGTGCTTGGATAGGGTGGATCGTTTCTCCTAAGAGCACTGGGTGGACGTCTTGGGCTAGTAGTACCCCTCCGGCCCGACCCGGGCAAAAGGTTGGGGGGCACTACAAAACTTGCAGTGGAAGCCTGGTGGACCCAAGTGTAGAGGCTTAGGGATCCTAGACTGTATGTTAGTATGCCCATGCACCGTTGTTTTTCCGCTTGGGTTGTTGTTTTTGCAAATTTCCCCTAGTTTTGCAAAATACTGACACACTTTTCTGTTACTTCTCCAGATGCCAGAGTACAGTAATGGGGGATCCTCGTCCAGAGGATATGTTCCAGCTACCCCACCACCAGACCCGGTCGCTCCCGCAACCATACCGTTTGCCGAGACAGATATGGGGCAGACACCGACGGCTATTCTAGCGACTTTCCGGGATGCCCTGGTACAGCCACCGCGAGAGATGACCGCACCCACCGACCTGCTGATGACTTTCCGAGGACTGAGGCCTCCCCCTTTCAGGGGTACAGAACCGGCCATCCAGGTAGAGGAGTCGGTTGAGCGAGTGGAGGAGCTGTTAGTAGGAATGATGTGCCCAGCTGTGGATGCAGTCTCTTTGGTGGTGACCCTTTTGGAGGGATACACGAGGGATTGGTGGAGAGCGGCTAGTCGCTCTACCTTTCAAGTTCGGCTGTTGAGCGCGATCCTTTGGGGGGAATTCTCCGTGGCTCTACTAAAGTTCTTCATCACGGATGCAGACCAAGCCGCGCTGCAAGAGAGGTTCCTGCTCATCTGACAAGGCAACCGCACCGTGGCAGAGTATGAGAGAGAGTTTATACACCTGACACGCTTCGCCGGGAATCTGGCTGCCTCCGACAGGGATAGGGCTTCTCGGTTCTACCGAGGACTACGAGATGACCTGAGGTAGGCCCTGATCATGCTCTCTCAGGCCACCTTTCACACCATAGCCACCCATGCGGCAGCATTAGAGTTGGACCATCAGACAATGGCTCAGCGGCATATAGGTCAGGTAGAGCTTCCTCGAGACCAAAGGCGAGACGGAGGAGTCTCTCCCCACAGATAGGATAGAGAGCGCAGGCAGCGACGCCGTAGGCAGCCCTATAGGCGCCCACCAGTACCCCCAGTACCCCCGGCTGCGCAGCCAGACATTAGACCAGCTCCAACATCAGAGCCCCCCACTAGTGGCCCGACGAGATGTTCCCTTCGCAGGGAATTGCTTCTTGTGTCAGCAGCCAGGACATATGAGGGCCTTTTGCCCACAGGCGACAGGGAGACCGGGATTAGGAGCAGTTTAGGGTGGACAGCCGGTACGGGGACAGGGTCAGAGAGGCCGCAGAGGCAGAGCTGGCAGGAGAGGCCAGCAGGGCCGAGTAGCTCCCCTGGAGGCCTACGTACTAGACCTGCAGCACGGACCGGCCCCTGACGTAGTCATAGTTATATATCTTAGGCGATAGGAGATATCGAATCTTCCACTTGTATTGTATATTACATATATATATGAGCTTACATCTTTTGTATTAGTTAGATGATATATATGTATATGTTTCCCTTGTTGTCAGGAATCTTGTTGGTAGAAGGACACCCTGCCAAAACCCTTTTCGTCCAATGTTTTTAGGATCGCAATTTACATCGTAAGATCGTCCGATCTTATGATCTTACACAGGTGACCGATCCAGGTTCTACGTGGGATCGCTTGGACACTAAGATCGTTAAGATCGCAGTGTAAGGTCGTAAATTGATAGGATCGTCGAGCTCATCGATCCTAAAATCTGGCATAAGTAAATTTCCTGATCCATCGTTCTAGGTCATCCCGGTCCCGATCTGTCGCAGCAGGAGTCGGTGTCTTATGCAGCAGGTCTCGATCCATCGCAGCAGGTGTCGGCGTCTTATGCAGCAGGTCCCGATCCGTCGCAGTAGGTGTCGGCGTCTTATGCAGCAGGTCCCGATCCGTCGTTCTTCTTCTTCCTCTTCTTCCTCTTCTTCTTCTTCTTCTAACAATTGTTTTTGCAGATGCTCCATTTTCTTCGATTTCCCCATCCTCCTAACCGATTTCTTCATCATTCATTCTCAGCAGCAGAATCCCTACTCAGAAGTTTTTCTCCTGTGCTGGTATAATATCAAATCCCACCTAAGCCGATTTTTCTCCTTATTGTTCTTTGTGCTTGGTAGATTTGTTTGCTTGCAGATTATTCTGATTTGTTATTAAAAGAAATCAAATTGTTTTTAGATATAGAGTTTCTTAAATTGTTAACACTAGCAATGAGCCAATGAGTTCTTTTCTACTATTTTGTTCAAATTATTTTAAATTGTTAATAACTTAACACTACTAATTGTTTTAGAAATGGCTTTGTTACGCCCCCGTACGAGGCCCGGTTGTTTGGCCGGCAATACATGCGGCGGCAGAAGCGTGACGAAGGCGACAACGGGGCTGAACCAATTGATTCAACCCCCTCTTCATGAGACTCGGTCCAAGGGGGGCTGAACCCATTGTGGTCGGCCGGCCCCCTTGGGGGGGCGGCCCTGGGCCCGGGTATAAGTATACCGGACCCCCTCTTTGGATGGCATGCAAGTAATATTCAGGTATTCCCTCTTCCCTCCTTTCTCAACCCTAATTTTCTCTAGCCGTCTTAGATCTCTTTCTCTTCTCCTCCTTCATAACAATTGGTATCAGAGGATTCTTTCCTCCATCATGGTTGTTACGCGTTCACAAGAGGAGACCGGCCGTTTGGAAAACCTAGAAGAGAACTTGGCGGGGTTGACTGATTCGGTGGCCGCCATCGAAGAAAATGTGAAAACATCGACTCAAAGATTGGAAGAACGGATCGATGGGCGCTTGGAGGAAATCGTGGCGTTTATTGGCGCAAAAATTGAAGGGGAAGGCTGCGGCGGAGGAGGAACCGGGCGGATCTTCAATTTCAAGTCCCGATTTGCAACGAAATGTTGGAAATGGGGAAAGGGGGCCTTGGAGGGGTCGGCTAGGGTTGCAGATCCGGGATTGGGAGGCACAGCGGCTGGCGGCTTTGGCGGACTGGGTGGATGGGGGGATCAAACGGCGGAACATGCGGCGGCTGGTACGGACTGGCGGGATCGGCCGCAGGGGGCTCCGCTAGGGGCACAGAACACGGATCGGGGGGCGCTGCCTTCGGTGGTTTCGGATCGGGGGGGGGCGCTGCTCCCGGCGGTTTCGGCGGTGCAGGCGGGTTGGGGACCGGTTGGGGTGCTCCAGCCGGACCGCGCCGCAGGAGTAATTGGCGGGCTCGGGCAGGCGGCAAGCGACGGTGGCGCCGCTGGTTCTGGGGCTGGAAATGGCTTGTTGCCTCACCTAATGGAAGAGGTAAGCTGTGGGGACAATTTCGACAGTTCCGAGTATGCCTATTGAACGTGATGAACCCCGAAGACAAGATGCGGGCTGGCGTGGGCAGGTCGGTCATCGGCCGTACATGCCTCCGAAGTTGACACGGATGAATTTCCCTCGTTGCAGCGGTGGGGATGCGTTGGAATGGGTGCATAAAGCTGAGTTATTCTTTAGCTATCAGGAGGTACCGGAAGAGCAGTGGGTGCAACTGACATCCTTCCACTTGGAGGATGACGCTTTCCAGTGCACGCAGTGGTTTCTATGGGGACGGAATTATGTGACATGGGTGGAGTTTGTTGACGGCTTCACTGCTCGATTCGGGCCTTTGGAGTTCGAGGATTTTGAGTCTCTCTTACAAAAACTTCGTCAGAAGGGTTCTGTGACGGAGTACAGAACCGACTTCGAGAGGTTGGCGAACAGGGTACACTGGGAGGAGAGGACGCTCCTCAGTTGTTTTGTGTCGGGACTGAAGGAGCACATACGCGATGAGGTGCAGGCCCACATGCCCCGCAGGTTGAACCACGCGATCAACTTGGCCCGCATTCAGGAGGAACGGTTCAACAGGCAGCGGACCCGCAATACAGTGAGGCCTACTACTACGGCGGCCACGACCAGGAAGGATCCGCCAGTGGGCGGACGACCGACAGTGACGCGGTTGTCCTGGAGTGAGTTACAAGTATGGAAGGAAAAAGGACTTTGTTTCAACTGTGATGAGAAGTTTACGCCGGGACACAAATGTCAGAAGGTTCAGGTCTTTATGTTACAACAGGAGGCGGATGACGAGTTGAGCCCAGAGGAGCTGGATTTCGGAGGCGACTTGGACCTGACCGAGCTCGGGGTCTCTCTGCATGTTATGGAGGGGTGTAACCCCCCTCCGCTCACTATGCGGCTTGCGGGGCGGGTCTGATAGGAGAGGGTGACAATTCTGGTGGACAGCGAGAGTACGCACAATTTCATCCATCCTGATGTGGCACAGAAGGTTGGGCATTCGATTGACACTAGGGCTGCCTTCCAGGTCATGGTGGCCGATGACAGCAAATTGCAGTGTCAGGGTGTACTGAAGGGAGTGGAGGTTCGGATGCAGGGGTATGTCGGACGCACAGATGTCTATCTTTTACACATTCGAGGTTCAGACATGGTGCTGGGAGTTCAGTGGCTGCAGCAGTTAAGGAGGGTCACCTTTGATTGGGACCAGATGACAATGAAGTTCTTGCAGAGTGAGAAACAGTTCTGTTTGAGGGGTCTCACCTCTTCGCCAGTCAAGGAAATTTCTCTCTGCAGTCTCCAGCAGCTCGAGGAGGGGAAGCTTGATGGCGGTACTTTTGGGGGTGAGGACAGATGAGGCAGGGTCAGTTAAGGTGCCTATGCAGATGCAGGCTCTGGTGGAGCAGTATGCCGACATTTTTCAGGAGCCACGTACACTTCCGCCTTCACGATTTCGGGATCATCAGATTGTACTCAAGACAGGGACAGAGCCTCCCAATATCCGACCCTACCGGTACCCGCACATGCAGAAGGCCGAGATTGAGCGCAGCGTTCGGGAGATGCTCGATGCGGGCATCATACGGCCCAGCACGAGCTCCTTCTCAGTCCCGATCATTCTCGTCAAGAAAAAGGATGAGTCTTGGCGGTTTTGTGTGGATTACCGCGCCATGAACAGTGCCACACTGAAGGATAAATTTCTGATCCCATTGATTGAGGAGCTGTTGGACGAGCTACATGGGGCGACATGGTTCACCAAGCTTGATTTACGGTCCGGATGTTACCAGATCCTCATGAAGGAGGAAGACATCCACAAGACAACATTCAGGACTCATGACGGTCATTATGAATTTTTGGTGATAACCAACGGGTTGACGGGTGGACCGTCCACCTTCCAGGCGAATATGAACGAGATCGTCAGGGATTTTCTTCGCCACTTCGTGCTCATCTTCTTCGATGATATCCCTATTTACAGTAAGGTACCCATCCTTTAGGCTCACGTAATGATCATTCCAGGTCAATGCAATCTGCGCCTGAGTCTCTATCTGCACAAAAAGGAAAAAAAAGCAAAGTTAGCCTCTATTGGCAAAAGATGATGAAGGAAAAAAGCCTTGGAAACAAGCCAAATCCATACTGCATCGCTCATCTCCCTTAAAGAAGAGGACATCCGCGGAGCAGCTGCACCAGCAGATGCCAGGGGGACTGGGGAAGCAAGTATCTGCACCTCAGGAGTCAAATCATGACAAGCATCAGAGGTCACCGCTGCGACTACATCAAGGTCGCCAGAAGGCGCCGTCACAGCTTTCCTCTTATGGTTCCCACCTCGAGAAGTCTCCGCTGGCCGGCCTGTGTCCGCCGAAATACCACATTGCACCAACCGCTTCTCCTCCACATAAACATAAATGCTGAACAGACGATTGGCCAACTCGCGAGGCTAAGAAAATCCAAGCACCGGGGAAAAATCACACTCCTTCCCCCTCACACGGCGGCAGCGATCGGGAAGCATATCCCACACCTCAGGAAGACCCCATGAATTCTTGACGTTTCCAAACAAAGTGTTGCCATGGAGACGGTCTTTGCGGGCCTCAAACTCCAACCAGGCCTTGTTGCTGCGTACCTCTATCCGCTCGCCACCATCAGAACGAACATCGCACCAATCCCGAAATTGGTCCAGGGAAACCAGCTTCCATGCTCGCGGAAGAAAGCAACTAAGCCCACAATTCGAGCAATTCCGACCGGGATGAACTGAGAAATAGGCACCCCGCAAAACCTCAAGATCTCGACCACCTCCTCGCATGACGGAAAATGGAAGCCAGCCGCGAGGAGGATTTTGAACCCGCTCCTCAGGGCACGGGATCCTCACTTCCAAATCGGCAGGAAGCCCGTATTTCCTCCAAATATACACACCATCTTCAGTCAAAGAGGAACGCAAACGCATCGGGCAGGAGGAGCGCTTCAAGACCTGCACAGGACAAAATCAAAAGTTCAGAATCACCCGAAAAACGCGACCAAGCAACCCAAGTGGCACACAAAAAGGAAAACGCGCAGGACACTCTCGCAAGCACAACAAGGACACACAAGCGCGCACCACCACATGCACCACTGGCAAGCGCGCACACACGCGCGGCCTGCGGGCGCGGCCTGCGCACGCGGCCTGCGCGGTCTGCGCACGCGGCCCGGGCGCGCGGCCGCGCGCGTGCGCGGCCTGCACGCGCGACCCCGCGCGCACGGCCTGCGCGGGCAGCCTGCGCGCACGGCAGGCGCAGCCAGCGCGCGCGCGGCCTGCCTGTGCGCGCGGCCTCCGCACCCAGCCTAGGCGCGTGGCCTATGCGCGCTCGGCCGACGTCTTCGTCCGCCCGATGCCTCAGCATGCACTATCCGCCCAGACTTGGCATCGTCGTCCGTCAAATCCCCCTCCGAATACCTTGGAAGTGCTGGCCACCGCCGCCTCAGCCCTCTTACCGGAAGCAGTCATGACAGCAGGAACCAAAGGAAATCTCTCCTCTCTCACTCACTTCGCTCTCGGATAGCAAAGATTTGGGGGGCAATTGATGAGTTCCACCTTCATTTATAGGAGAGAGCCCCCCCCATGATCTCCCCCAAAAAGTGGGGTCATGAGTGGCCCACCCCCTCCATGAACTCTCATGAGGAGGAAATCATGGGGGGTGGGGCCCGCCCCTCACCACATGGAGAAAACCGCCAACCGGGCGGCATAACCGCCGCCGGCGCCCGGCCTCCCGCGGCCTCGCCGGGAGGGCGGCCGCGGTAGGTCGCCGACCTGGCCACGGGAGGCCAAGGCCGGCCTAGCCACGACCCGCCACCTGGCCGCCGGCGGCCTGGCCATGGCGGGCCGCCGGCCTGGCCACGACCGGCCCTCGGCAGGCCGCCGCAGCCGGCCACCATGCCGGCCGCTCCGTTGCCGGCCGCCCGGCAGGCCTCCTGGCCGCCGGCGGCCGGCCACGGTAGGCCGCCGGCCACCGACCTAGCCATTTATTTCTGCTTATTTATTGGCGCACACAATTATGTGTGTCAAACGCAAATTTTCCATTTATTTGGGCTTTTTTCCATTGAAAAAAATGTTATAGTCGTTTGATAAATTTACATTTTTAATTGCAACTTCAATATCTCATTTTTTCGAGCCACCTCTTTCAAATAAAGATTACACACTAAAGAGGGCGTTTATTTTGGTGATTGTTATGGATAAATTTATTTTGGATTGGGTCAAATCAATTTTACGGATAAATCAAAAATTTATACGTGCAAATCAAATTGTTATGTACAAATCAAAAAAATTCTTTCTAAATTTTACATCAATATTACAAAAATTAATATATTACAAAAAAATTTAAATTTATCGTAGAAATACTTTTTAATGACAATTATTTGCTCCAATTGTTGTATCCTTATAAAACTTGATTTTGATTTAAGTACATTTGATTTGGATTTAAGTACACTTGATGAGTTTTGGAAATTCAACATCAAACTAAAATGGAACAAACCTGATTGGGTCAAGTCATTTTTATAATACATTTGTGATGTGATTAGCTCACTCTCCCATGATCCTACAATCCAAATGAAGATCATGGGGGAACCGCCGTGTGCACGATCGACGCTCAGTATCGTCTTCCTTGAACCGTACAAGGGCCGATCGTCGGGGCCTGCCAGTCTCTCCCGCTACTGGCGGGCCGGCTCATGCCGGCCCAGTTGTCGGCCGGCCGGAAGCTGCACCATGCGGCCGCGCACCCGCGACCACAAGGCGCGGTGCTCTCGCCGGCCACGACGGCCGACGGAGGGCCTTCCCTTCTACGACCGCCTCGGGAGGGGCCATGTGCGACCGACCACACCCTGCCCCTTGGCGGGGAAGGCTCGGCCTGCCACCCCCTGCTCAGGCCGGTTCAGACCACCCGCGCCTTTCGACCGATCGGTACTAAGCCTTTTGGTCGGCGCCGCGCCCGGTGGCCGGTACCGAGGTCGCACCCTGTGGCCTCCATCGTGGTCGCGCCCAGTGCGCCGCTCGGGTGCGGCCGGCAGACCCTCGTCGACCGCCAGCCACAACCCCGGCCGGTGCCGCGCCGACGTCTTACCGTTTCAGCCGGGGCCGGCCACCCTTTGGGCGGTTATCGGTCGCCCCTCTTGCCCTCCTTGTGCATCGTCCTCGTCGTTCGATCATTCTGGCATGATCGCGACAGTCCAATGCGCGGGTAATCACCCGCGTAACCACCTCCAGTAATAGGGGGACACGTTTTAGTGGGGCCTGCATTCAATAAAATTAAATATATGATTAATGCTTTCCCAGAACCATGCTCATAATTATGATATTGGTGGTTACGTTGTGCAGATAGCCGCATAACCATCGTAACTATCTCTTGCAGGCTATAAAAAGGCCCTCTAACTTCCTCATTTCTCATCTTTTAGCTTCTCCGCTTTTTTCCTCCTCATGACAGAGCTCTGTCGGATTCATCCTACGAGCCACCTTCGAGGCACCTTCAAGCCATCTTCGATCCATCTTAGAGCCACTAGCAAATCACCGCCTCTCCATCATAATCTGCCTAAGTCCACAAACGAGCAACGAAGAGGAAATTCCCACTACAATAAGTGCATGTTCGACCGTAGTCCCCTAGCAAATATTCTCGCACGGAGAAGCTTATTGGCCGCCGTGAACCTAGGTAATTCTCTCTCACTCTCACCTCCAAAGTGTAACGAGAAGCGATCTATTTCCCTCGATTCTCCAAAAAAACTATAACCGAAGAGCAGTTAGTGGAGATCGACCGACACAGATCCGATCACGTGATTTTTTATCCGGTTGAGGGGTTTTTCCACGTCAAAACATTGCGTGTAGATCTTTTCTCTCATCGACCATTCCGAGTGCTGAGGCATTCTAAGTTATTCTGGTCCGATCGAGGTGTCGACTTTGACCACAACAGCTTGACACTGTTTGTGGGAAACGGGTTCCCAACATCCATAGAAGACAATACCCTTTACACAGTGGTACTCGCGACTTGCTCCCATGGCCAGAAGAAGCACACGAACCACCAACAAATCACCCACTGGAGGACGCGTTGAGCCGACTCCCTCTCACTCACTCGTCAACGCAATTCTCAGCGGGAAGGTCGCTCTCCCAATTATAGTCATTGTTGAAGTATTAGACCGGGCGGCCTTGCGGTCTTATCTGGCGGTTTGTTGACCGAGCGGTCTGGCGGTCTTCTCTGGAGCTTGGAGACCGGGCGGTCTATCGGACTCATCTTGCGGCTTGTTCTTATCCTGCTGGATTTGCCGTGCGGTTAACCCATCTGTCTAACTGTGCGGCCTGTGCGGTCTCCTTTATTTCTAGCCGCTCAGCCCTGTACATGTTTAGTCCCACATTGTTTGTTTATACTCTCTCATATCTCCTCCATTCTATATAAGGGAGGTCATACCTTTGTAAATGATATCTTTTTTGGATAATAAAATTTCAATTATTCAAAATTCTCTCTGTTTGTTATTGCTTGTTCGCTACTTTCTACATGGTATCAGAGGACACGGTCTTTTCCTCCTGATTGTGTGAGCTCTCTGATTCTCGCGGCTTGCCTTCTCTTCCGCCCGCTATCCTGTTCGCGCGGCTTGTTGCTTCTCTCCTCTCGCTGTTTTTTCGTCGCCGCGACCTGTCTCTTATCGCAGCGACCTGTTCCCGTCTAGCCGCTTGTTTCCCCTCTCTGTGCGACCTGAATCTGTTCGCCCGGCTTGCGACTTGTTGTTGTCGCCGCCTGCTTCTTGCTTTCTCTTCTCTTCTGTTCGCGCGCACTTTTCAGTCCGTGCGACCTCTTCCCCGCTGTACCTTGGTCTACTTCCTGGCCGCTAGTGTTCGCGCGGCTTCTTCCCTTTAAACCGCGGCGGTTTCTCCCGGGTTGCTGTCCTTTTTCTTCTCCCCGCGGCTTCTCCTCTTCTCATGCGGTTTCCTATGACTACTTCCGGTCTCTCCACCCCCGTTATCTCCACCACTCCCGCCGCTCCTCCTCCACCTACTCCTTCGGGCAACCTTGGCATGCTGTCTAAGCTTGTTGGCTCCAACTATCCCGATTGGAGCGTTTCTTTCACCTTTCTTCTTCGCTCTCAGCGCAAGAGTCATCACCTCACCGATGACCCTCCTCCTCGTACCTCGCCTGAATTTGACGACTGGGATGCGAGTGATGCCCTTATCCGCACTTGGCTCGCCAACAGCCTCTCTGATGAGTGCCTTCCCGTCATTCGCCATGATGAGATGGTCAAGGCCGTCTGGCTTCACCTCGCTGCCCTCTATTCCAAGGGGGGCCAGACATCCCACATTTATACTCTTTATGCGGACCTCTTTGCCCGCCCCTCCATGTCTCCTACTGCGGCTTACCAGCAAGTTCAGGCTCTTGGCGCCGAGATCCTTCAGAATCGTCCCTTCTCCGCAGACTTGGCTGACCAGCACAAACACTTCCAGGAACTCCTGGTTGTCTGTTATCTTCTGCGTCTTCCCGATTCCTATGACATGATCCGCCAACAGATCTTGGGTGAGGCAGAATCTCCTACTTTGGATGCCACTGTGGCTCGCATTGCCGCTGTTACTTCGCTGCTTCAACGGCCTCTGTTGGCCTCCCCCCTTCCCAGGACTCCTATGCTCACCAGGCTCAACGGGGGAGTCCTAGTGGCCGCAGCCACTCCGGCGGGCGTGGTTCGTCCAAGTTCCTCTGCTCCAACTGTGGTCGTACCGGCCACTCTGTTGACTGCTACTGGCAGAAACATCCTCGTCTTCGCCCTTCTGGTGATGCTCCTTCCTCGACCTCTGCCTCCTCTCGACCGTCTGCATCTGTGGCCACGACTTCAGGTAGTGCCCACATTGTTACCCAAGGTAAATGGCTGATTGACTCGGGTGCTACCAATCATATGACTGGCAACCCTCACTGCTTCTCACTACTTGAAAATCATGACCGCCTACCCCCGGTTCGTGTGGCGGATGGTTCACCGTCCCCGGTGCTCGGGACGGGCATGGTTCAAGTCACCCCGTCGCTTCGCTTGGAGGACACTCTCTATGTCCCAAAGTTCCCGTGCAATTTATTATCTGTTACCACTTTATGCCGGCAACTACAGTGCTCTGTCTTATTCACTCCCACTTCTTGTTCCTTTCAGGACCCGAGGACCCAGCGGACGATTGTTATTGGGACTGAGAGCGGCGGCCTCTATTTACTCGACGACGTTTCTGCTCTGTCCGCCTGTTCCTCCTCTACAAATCTGCTTTAATGGCATCTTCGCCTTGGACATCCTCCTCCTCGGATTCTTCGACATCTTCTGCCTCACCTTCCTCCGACCAGTCCTCTGCTCAACTATGATGCATATCAGCTTGGCAAACATCATCGCTCTTCCTTCCCACTGACGCAAGGCCGTGGCTCCTCTCGTCCGTTTGATCTCATTCATTCTGATGTCTGGGGTCCTTCTCCTACCCTCACTGTTGGTCGGGGTAGTTCCTATTTTGTCACTTTTATAGATGACTTTTCACGATGTACCTGGGTGTATCTACTAAAAGATCGCTCTGAACTGTTTTCTGTTTGACAATCATTTTATTTCATGATTAAGAATCAGTTTGACCTTTCTATTAAAATTTTGCGCTCTGATAATGCTAAAGAATATCTTAATCATGAGTTCTCCTCTTTCTTTCACCAACATGGTCTTCTTCATCGAACTACTTGTGTTTACACCTCCCAGCAGAATGGGGTGGCGGAGCGCAAAAACCGTCACCTCCTTGATATTGCTCGTACTCTCATGAAACAAATGCAGGTACCTCGCTCCTACTGGGGCTAAGCTGTGCTCCTTGCCTGCTATCTCATCAATCGTATTCCCTCCACAGTTCTCCATGGCCAGACCCCCTTCTCCATTCTCTACCCCCACAAGGAACCTTTTCCTCTCCCTCTTCGTATCTTTGGCTGTACGGCTTTTGTTCACGCTCCCTCCGCTACCCGCGACAAACTTTCCCCCCGTTCCACCAAGTGTGTCTTTTTGGGGTACTCTACCACCCAAAAGGGCTATTGTTGTTTTGATCCCCTTCTACGCAAGCAATTTGTCTCCGCGGATGTGACATTTTTCGAGAATGCCTCCTACTTCTCTCCTCCCTCCTCTCCTCCTCCTGTTGTCTCTGCTTCTCCGCCGCTTATCTCCGTTCCCTCCACGCCTCTCGACATCTCCCCCCTTCCGTCCTCTCCACCTCCGTCTCCTTCTCTATCCGTTTCCCAACCCACCCCTCCTCCCTCTTCTCCGGCGCCGTCTCTCTCTAGTCTCGGGCCAGCCTTCTCTGCCACGGACGCTCCGATCGCTGACACACCCGTCGACCTGGATCTTCCCATTGCTCTTCTCAAAGGGGTGCGAGCGTGCACTCAACACCCGCTTGCGGCAGTTGTTTCCTATGATCGGCTTTCTCCTTCTCGTAGGTGCTTTGCCTTGGCTATCTCCGCTACTTCTACTCCCCGCACCTACCAGGAGGCTCTTGCTATCCCTCATTGGAAATCTGTCATGGATGAAGAAATGGCTACTCTTACTAAGAGGGGTACCTGGACCCTTGTTCCTCCTCCCATGGGCACCGATGTGGTTGGCTGTCGCTGGGTCTTTGTTGTGAAATTTCGCCCCGACGGCACTGTGGATCGATACAAGGCCCGGCTGGTGGCCAAAGGCTTCACTCAGACTTACGGTGTTGATTACTTCGACACTTTTTCTCCGGTTGCTCGCCTCAGCACCATCCGGGTTCTTCTCTCTGTGGCTGTTGACCGGGATTGGGCTATTTCCCAGCTTGATGTGAAGAATGCATTCCTCTATGGCGATCTTTAGGAAGACATCTACATGGAGCAACCTCCTGGGTATGTTGCTCAGGGGGAGACACGCGTATGCCGTTTGAAGAAGGCCATTTATGGCCTAAAGCAGAGCCCTCGGGCATGGTTCGACAAATTCAGTGGCATTGTGGCTACCATCGGCTTTACAAGGAGTTCGGCCGATCACTCCTTATTCATTCGCAAAACAGCCTCGGGACTGGTGGTTTTGGCAGTTTATGTGGATGATATCCTTCTTACTGGCGATGACCAAGATGGGGGTGGACTTGACGAAAAAGCACCTCCGTCAACACTTGGTCACAAAGGATATGGGCTCCCCGAAATACTTTTTGGGGATAGAAATCTCTCGGAAACTTGAATCGTTGGTCCTCTCCCAACGGAAGTATTCCCTTGATCTTCTACAAGAAGCAGGATTGACAGGTGCCAAACCGGCTCGGTTTCCCATGGCTATTGGAGAAGACAAAACGTGGACAGATGACTCGCCTCTTCTATCCGATGTCACAAGGTACAAACGTTTGGTAGGCCAACTCATGTATCTCACAGTGACTAGACCCGACATCTGCTATGCCGTAGGCAAGGTCAGTCAGTTTATGCAAGCTCCTAGGGAGTGTCATCTTCAGTCTGCCTTGAGGATTTTAAAATATGTCAAAGCAGCACCAGGCAAAGGGCTAATCTTTCAGAAGAATGGTCATCTGAGGGTTGAGGCCTACTCAGATTCAAGCTATGCGGATGATAAAGGCGATCGTAAGTCCACATCAGGTTTCTGCACTTTTGTTGGAGGAAATCTTGTGAGTTGGAAGAGCAAGAAACAGTCTGTTGTCTCCAGATCCAGTGCTGAAGCCGAATACCGGAGTATGGCATCAACCACGTGTGAGTTAAAGTGGTTGCAGGCTCTCATGCTTGACCTAGGCGAGGTATATGACTATCATCTTCCTATGTTCAGTGACAACAAGGCCGATGTATACATATCCAGAAATCCGGTCTTCCATGAGAGAACAAATCATATAGAGGTTGACTGTCACTTCATTCGGGAAGAGATTTTGAAGAAACAGATTTGTACTCCATTTGTCACCTCTGACAAGGAATTGTCAGATGTCTTCACCAAGCCGGTCTCTACTTCCTTCTTCCACATTTGTGACAAGCTGGGCATGACTGATATCTATGCTCCAGCTTGAGGGGGAGTGTTGAAGTATTAGACCGGGCGGCATTGCGGTCTTATCTGGCAGTTTGTTGACCGAGCGGTCTGGCGGTCTTCTCTAGAGCTTGGAGACCGGGCGGTCTATCGGACTCATCTTGCGGCTTGTTCTTATCCTGCTGGAGTTGCCGTGCGGTTAACCCATCTGTCTAACCGCGCGGCCTGTGCGGTCTCCTTTATTTCTAGCCGCTCAGCCCTGTACATATTTAGTCCCACATTGTTTGTTTATACTCTCTCATATCTCCTCCATTCTATATAATGGAGGTCATACCTTTGTAAATGATATCTTTTTTGGATAATAAAATTTCAATTATTCAAAATTCTCTCTGTTTGTTATTGCTTGTTCGCTACTTTCTACAGTCACCTTAGAAGGGCACATGCATCATATGGAAGAGTGTCAGACCAAGATACTCGCCCTCCTTTCAGTTCCTCCTCAGCCTCCCGCATCGGCTAATCCACCGCCTCCGGCCCAGGATCGCGTTCCTCCTCAACAATCCCTCCACGGGCAGAATGAATCTGAAGACTTTTATGATGTCACCAGTTCCACGCACCCTGCTCATCGGGGCGCTATAGGCGGCCTCCAGCACCATCCAGAGGAAGTAGCTCGTGTGCAGGCTGGTGAAAGGCTCACTCGCGAAGAGATTCGCAAGATGATGATCGAGGAATCCGAATAGTTTGGATGACGAGACATCTTCACACGCCGCCCTCTCCACCAGGGCTCCCCGCTCTCTCCCAGGTTCTAGCACATCCAGTCCCGCATGACTTTAAGCTCCCCAACATCGAGGCGTTCGACGAAACAGAGGATCCACTTGAGCATGTCAACCATTTTTTCACCATAATGAGGTTTTTCAGTGCCCTAGATTAGTTGTTATATCAAGTCTTCCTAGCCACTTTGAAAGGTCAGGCCCGTATCTAGTTTCACGCTCTCCAAGAAGGAACCATTTTCACTTTTGCAGTATTAACAAGACAGATTTTTAGAGCAGTTTGTTGCCAATCGTTGAATTGTTCGAGATCCCTTGCACCTTTTGGGTATCCGCCAGAATGAGGGAGTATCCCTCAAAGACTTCTTTTGTCGCTTCACCTCAGAAGCTTATCAGATTCCGGGGGTCGACCACGAACTTCTCAGAGGCGTCTTCCTTGGAGGACTCCGCCCAAGTGATTTCTACAAGGCCCTTATGAGGGAAACCGTCCCCAGTTACCCAGACCTTGTTCATCGGGTGAGGCCCAGATAACGGGCAACGAGACCATTGAAGCACACCGTAACAGTTTGAAGGCAGGCAAAAATAGAAGAGGGGCAGGAGCAGGCCCCCGTAATGTAAGAAGAGCGATGTCAGGATGAGCGCCAGAATGATAACCGTCAACATGACCTGCCAAGTAATGGGGGTTAGCATTCACCTCAAGAATACGCTCTACTAAATACCACCTGCACCAAGATGATGTACACGATTCATGATGATCTGACATTTCAACGACCGAGGGTACCACCGCCAAACCCCAAAGCTGACCAGTCAAAGTACTTTGAGTTTCACCACACTACTGATCACAGTACCGAGGAATCTTCCAGGCTGAAGAATTAAATCAAGCGTCTTGTTTGCCAAGGGCTCCTTGGAAGATTTTTAGAGGGACAAACATAAGACCAACAAGTATAGCGTCAAGGAAGAGACCAGCAGAACGTGTCACAGGGGGATCCAAGTGTCAGGAAAATGGTAGATAACAACGAAACCATCTACGGGCCCCCATTCCTCTCTATCCAGATATTTTTAGTTAAAACTATAGATAAAACCCGCAAGAATGCATAACTCAACCCGAATTCCACCATCTCTTTCAGGAGCAAAGACCTCGAAGGTGTACAACCTCATATTCGCTGAGTGAGACTCAAAGGCCTAGGACCCCGGGTTTGAGTAGGCTTTAAGCTAATCGGGCCAGGCGAGTAGTGCAGGCGGAAGGGTTCCCGCCCAGGGCTTACGAGTGGGTTTGTACCCGGGCCGGGAGGCCCTCAGGGTTGGCGTTGAGTGATGCTTCTCCACTCAACACCCTACTCTCTGGCGTTTAGTGATGCTTCTCCCCTCAAAGCCTAAGTCCTTAGTCATTGGCGTTGAGTGATGCTTCTCCACTCAATGCCTTAGTACTTAACATTGAGTGATGCTTCTCCACTTAACGCCCTAGTAGGGTCCAGAGGTAAATTTACCTGGATACCCTTGGAGGTCTGCATTTATCTCTTCAGAACAACAGAGTTTGGCTGTTGGCAGACTAGATACTGGAAATCTATAAATAGACCCACAAGGTACCTTAGAAGGCAACCTTTCTCATTCTCAACTCCAGCGCTTTCTGAGGTATCCTTAGCTCAGCACTTGGCTAAGGAGGGGAAGCACTCTGAGATCTTCCAGGTTAGTGGAGGGACCTCCGTGTTGTAGCTTAGGGTCAGTTTTTTTGTTCCTTGAGTCTGGTCAGGGGTCTGGGCTTGGGAGAAGTAGGTGTTAGCTACACCCCAGGGTCCGAACTCTCGTTGGGGCCAGTTTTTGGTTCCACCATTTCTGGTGCAGTGACCATGGACCGTAGCTGATAGAAGAAAATCTCAAGCTTAGTCTCATGTCTAGAAGTGAGGAGGAAGGAGCAGGCTCAGGAGGTTCTCCGCCCCGACGAGTGGGGTGGCATTGGGGATGCTGGAAGACTTCAGGCAGAAAGTCTTGCAGACCATCCACTTAGCATTCTCAGTAATGAGAGAGTGGGCGACACCTCAGTTTCCAGTGGTTGTCGCTCCATCGTTGGGTGAGAACACTCCTGGGAAGCATCCTAGAAAGGAGGTTCCAGCAGAGGTTGGCGAGAGGGATGTCGTCAGGCGTGAGATCTTCCTCGGGTAGGCTAGTGATAATGGGCTTAGCGGGCCGAGATCCCAAGACGAGCCTTCTCGCCAGGTGGTGGGCGAAAGCCCTTTCAGCAAGCTGATCATCTCGGCCTCGGTTCCAGACGGGTTTCGAGAGCCCGACATGTCCTACTACATGAGTAGAGACGACCCCGTGCAACATGCGCAATGGTTTGAGGATGTCGTTTCCACAAGGCAGATGTCATATGCCTTCAAGTGTCGGCTCTTTGCCATCACTCTGAAGGAGAAGACAAGGGACTGGTTTCATCAACTCCCTGCAAGCTCTATTTTCTGCTTTGAGGATTTACGCTGAGGGTTCTTGTTAAGGTTCTCGACGTCAAAGAAGAGGAAGAAGTCGGCGGAGTGCTTATTTGCAATCAAGCAGAAGCCGGAGGAGACACTAGGACACTATGTTGATAGGATCTAGGAGGAGATTCTGTAGGTCCAGGAGATGTCAGGGTATACTATGATGATCGCCTTCACCCTCGGGTTGAGGTCGAGCTTCTTTAGCATGGAGCTGAAGAGAGTAACTCCCCCGGGCGGTGAAGGAGATAGAGATCGAGGCGGCCAACCTGGTGTTCGCCAGGAAGCTGGCCAAGTTGGCGGAGGACGATGTGAAGGAGTTAGGAGCAGGGAGGCAGAGAGAGCATAGAGAGGATATGAGGAGAGAAGAGCCCCGAGTCCAGGGGCAACACCAAGGTTAGGGGCATAGGGAGCCAAACAACCGGTTAGGCTGGAGGCCCCAAGAAGGACATCCCTAGGGGCTGGGGGGAGGATTCCAAGGAGGAGAGAACTTCCGCAGTTAGGGAAGGTTTAATCCACTAGCTTGGAGGCAGAGGCAGAGGGTCCCTCTCCCGCAGCCGCAGGAGGCGATGGCGATCGCCCGAGCAAGGAGGGAGAGAAGAGGTGCAAGGGGAGAAGGAAGGAGAAGAGAAGGCAGGGTGGCGTTGCCTTTCTGTGACTTTTATCAGGAGGAGGGTCACACGACCGCCACCTGCCTGGAGTTTTTGGAGATAAGAGGGGCCAGGGGCAAGTTTAACAGCAACAACCCATGAGGATTGAAGAAGTTCAGCTGGGAGGAGGGGAAGATAGGTGTGAGGACCGAGCAGATGTGGGAGCCTGAGGAGGGATCATAGTAATCCATGGGGGAGTGGAGATTGAGGTCACTCGCAAGGGGAGCTTCCAAACCATGTATAGTAGGAGCGTCTCCTTGACCTCCCTGACTCCCCCAAGGAGGAGAAGATCACCTTCTTGTCGAAGGATTTACCCGACTATGAAGACCCGTTCTGTGACACCTTAGTGATCCAAATGGCTGTGGAGATCTTCACAGTCTCCAGGATTCTGGTGGACAATGGGAGCTCTGTAAACCTAATCTTCAAGAAAACATTCGATGAGATGAAGGTAGAATGCCAGAGTATTTTGGCCTTAGATGGACCATTGTTTGTGTTCTTGGGGGAAAGGAAGGATGTTGAGGGAGGGGTGGGACTGTACGTGATGCTTGGGGGTGACGAGGAACTGTCGATTTGTTATTATAGACGCTCCGAGCAGCTACAACTTCATCTTTGGGTGCCCTCTCATTTGCGCATTTCGTTGCATCCTCTCCTCATTCCATCAATGTCTCAAGTTTAACAGTGTGGTAGTCTAGGTCAGGATCAGGGGAGATCCGAAGGTGGCGAGCCAGTGCTATGTGATTGCATTCAACACCATATCCTGGATGACAGGGATGAAGGAGTTGGAGAAGGAGATGGAGGTTCAGGAGGAAGTTGAAGAGGAGGGAGAAGTGAGCCTAGGTGAGGCCGTAGAGAAGGCTGTAGAGGAGCAGGGAGGAAGAGAAGCTGTGGTGGAGGCTTGGGGAGGAGGGGAAGTGGAGCTGAGTGAGAGCCTTTTGAAGGAAATGGAGGTGGAGGAAGTAGGAGTGGAGGAAGAGTTCGGGCAGGAGGAGGAGCCGAGGAGCGACGGAGAGTAGTCCAGGTTGGAGCCGACAGAGAAGGTCGTGGAGATGGAGGTCTTCACCAGGGCAGAAAAAGCAGAGAGGGTGTGGATCAACGACGATCTGAAACACTTCTATCCTTAGGGCAGGTAAAATTGTATATTTCATTGTAATATGATATTTTAAAATTTGCTTCTCTTTAGGTTGGAATGTGTGTGATTTGAAAGACCCCGAGTAGATCCCATTGTTCAGGATTTCATTAGCTGGCAGGGCTGGAAGGTGCACTCAGCCCCGGGTAGACTCGCTGTCAGGCTCTCACTAGTTGGCAGGGTCGTATGCTCGCTTGGGGGGGGGGGGGGGGTAAGGGAAGACCCTGAGTAGACCCGATGTCCGGCTTCACTAGCTGACATGGTCGTAGGCTCTCCTGGAGGGTAAGTGAAGGCCCCGAGTAGACCCTCTTCCAGGCTCTCTCTAGATGGCAGGGTCGTAGGCTCGCTTGGGGGGAAGAAAAAAAGTTGATGATTTTGAAAGACCCCGAGTAGATCCCGTTGTCTAGGCTTCCATTAGCTGGCAGTGCTGGAAGGCGCACTCGACCCCGAATAGACCCGCTGTCAGACTCTCACTAGCTGGCAGGGCTGTAAGCTCGCTTGGGGGGGGGGGGGGGTAAGGGAAGACCCCGAGAGGATACCGCTGTGCAGGCTTCCATTAGCTGGTAGGGCTGGAAGGCGCACTCGGCTCCGAGTAGAACCGATGTCCAGGCTCTCACTAGTTGGCAGAGCCACATGCTCGCTTGGGGGAAAGGAAAAAGGTTGATGATTTTGAAAGACCCCGAGTAGATCCCGCTGTCCAGGCTTCCATTAGCTTGCAAGGCTGGAAGGCGTACTCAGCCCCGAGTAGACCTGCTGGCTGGCTCTTACTAGCTAGCAGGGTTATATGCTCGCTTGTAGGGTAATGAAAGACCCCGAGTGGATCCCGTTGTCCATGCTTAATCTGCTGGCAGGCCTGGAAGGCGCACTCGGCCCCAAGTAGACCCGCTGTCAGGCTCTCACTAGATGGCATGGACGTATGCGTAACATCCCGACTTTTATTGGGCCACCAGAGCCCTAGTGGGCCCAATAAAAGTGGCCCGAACCCTACCCATGACCCGGTGGGAAATAACAGCATGCGGGAAATAGAGCTAGAGAACTCTAAATTGAGATATGTCAGTTCCTGTGACCTCGTATAGTCAATACGAGTGCATCAGAACTCGTTCAGTTGGTCCCCGAGGTCATATAGTGGATGTGGTCATTCCTCGTAAAACGCAACGAGAATGTGATTTTGGATATCGAGCTAGAGAACTCCGAATTAAGTTTTGTCGATTCCTGTGACCTCATATAACCTAGACAGGAGTATTGAGACCCGTCACGGCACAATCCGAGATCTAATGACAGATTTAGACACTTTGACCGTTTTAGTGCGCTGCGACGCACAAATTTTAGACTTTCGCCAAATGGACTCTGATTCAACCCTAGTCAGTGGCGTTGGACTTGTGTGGTCAATACGAAGTCAGCGGAAGTTGTCCCAGTCAATTTCAACGACAATTGGTCAACTCGTGGTCAAATCAAGCATAGTCGTGCACCGAAAAGCATGCGCACACCAATTATGACACGACACCTGAACTTTCACCCGACCCCGATGACTTGGTCCTTCTTTGACTTTGACCAGCAAGGGGGACCCACCCTAGGGTTGACTTGATCAACCCCCCCCCCCCCCTAAAAACTCATTTTTGGTTTTTTCTCCAAATAAGGGCCCACCTCCTCTCCAAGGGTGGTTTCAACACGTTGTATAAAACTTTTTTTTGGGCGAGATGTCCCCTTCTGCGGGATCAACTATTTTATCCTTTCGGTACTGTGCTTGTCATATCATTCTGTCTTTTCATCATTATCATGATTAGCTACTTTTTTAATTAGGTTTATAATGATGGCTTTTACCTCGAAAAGACAGCTGCGGCGCCCCCGCCCCTTGGGCTCTAGAGAGAGAGAGAGACGAAGCGTCGGGGTGCCTCTTCATTTCCCGCCGCTTGATTTTCCCGCTTAATCTCCTCTCTCCCTTACTCCTTATAAATATCTCTTATCCCGACATTCCCCTGCTTTTGTTATTATTAGCCGCCTCTTTGGTTGAAGCTTCCGTCTCTCTCCTCTTCCTTACTCATCTCGCGTCCCACTCTCCTAAGTCACTCTCTTCCCCTTTACTGCCTTCTCGCTTGTAATGGGAAAGAAGAAGATGGAAGAAGGCGAGGGCCGCAGTCGCTGCGGAAAGCGGTTTGTGGATCACGACTTCCCTCTCGGCAGACTGCCAGAGGAAGAATATGCTCGTTTCTCCACCGAGTATCTCGCCGATGGTTATTTATCTCGCCCGCCCAAAGTTGGCGAATGTATCAACACCTTCTACCCCAATGAACTGGCCTTCCCCGTCTCGCACTTCGAGGCGGGGCTGCGGCTTCCCCTTTGGCCGGAGGTCAAGTTAGTTCTTAAGTACTTTGGGGTCGTCCCGGCACAATTCAACCCCAACACCATCTCCATGCTAATTGCTTTCGCCTGCTACCTGCTGCGAGAGCACATCGAATTTAGTTTGACGGCCTTCCGCAAGCTGTTCGTCTACCACGCAAAAGACGACGTCGTCTCTTATTTCACAGGCCAAGGCCTGAAGGTGTGCGAGACACCGAATAAAAACCACCACTGGCTAACTCGCTTCGTCTTCATCCGCGGGGATTTGGGAGGTATTCCTCTCGCCCCAGTGTCTCCTGCCGAATGCTATTATGACACCCCCAAGGTGGGGGGTGCCGAGAAAGATCTCTGTGATTTCTTCGCAGGGAAGAATTTTGAGGTCCAATACCTTAGGCGAGACCTCGACTCGCTTCCAGTCGTCTTTCCCGGCCAAGGTATACTTCTGTTTCCCTCTTTATCCTTGTAAATATATGTTCCCCGCTGACTGTCATCTTATCTAGGAGAGAGAACCATCCCCGTTCATCCCCCTTACCAAAGTAACCGGGCTCTCGCCTTAGCGAGTATGGCGGCGGAGGCTGCGAAGGACACGCTGACACCCACCACCAAGAAGAGGCCCGTGGGCGAGGGCACTTCTCGGGATAGCCCCAAGAAGAAGGTGAAAACATTTGTGTCCTTTAAAAAGGAAAAATCTGCCAAAGAAAGGAAAGAGCCAGCGGGATCCATGTCCCCCATCTCTTTATCGTCTCGCTCGCCTCCCCGACTACCCGTCTCGCCTGCCCGCGAGACGGTCTTGTCAGAACCAGCTGCCACCACCAATGTTCAGCCTTTTCAGCTCCCTTCCGGCGAGACTGGCTCCTCCAGTCGCCCGGCTCCCGCCTCGCACCCTAACTACAACATGGGGCCTGTGACCGACGATGATGTCGGCGAGCCGGTGCTCCTATGGGACAAGGACGCTAACCGCGTGTCGGTGTCCACTCTCCTTCCTTCCTGGAAAGTGCAGGACCCTCCCACCAACCACGCCTTATCCCTGGGGTTTGGGCTATATGGTGGCCTTGGCTCTGAGCCCGCCGACAATGAGTCATCACGAGATCTCATACTGAAGAGCGCCCACTCTCAGTTTCGCTCCCTGGAACTCGCACACCGAGTCTCGCACCGCCAGGTTTTCAACAATAGAAAATGGAAGGAAGCGGAGGCCGGTCTCGCCGCGGAACGGGAGAAATCCAGCGACCTGGAGAAGCGGTTGGTTCTTGCCGACAACCTCCACGCGCAGAGCCAGGGTGGCGTGGTAAGTTTTCTTACCGTTGCTTTGCTAGTCTTACTCGCTGCTCATTATAGTCCTTTACTCGTTCTCTTCCCACAGGATGCCGAGACAGCCGACAGGATGCGCTCGCGCATTGAGGAGTTGGAGGGAGAGAACAAGAAATTGAAAGCCGAAAATCTCCGCCTCTAGAACAGCGCGACACCCCCCTCAGACCAATTTCCCGTTCCTTCCCGCTACTCTGTAGACGAGGTGGATGCCATCTGCCGAGACTCCAATATCAATACGGCGGAGGTTGTTCTTAAAATGATGAAGGAGCTGGGGGTGGTGCGTTAGGATGCCGAGACAGTTACTGCCCGCGACGTGGTCCCCCGCTTGTATGGCGAGACGGACGGCAACTCTTCTACTGGCAGTGAGTAGAGAATCATCAACTACAGTGGCTTCTCTTCCCCTTTTTCTTTTCTCTTGTCTGGTACTTGTAATTTTGATAGACAATTCCTTGAAAAAAGCGAGGTGTTCTTGTCCCAAGGATATTTTGTTTAAACCTTTTATATGTTAATTCCTGCCTTCATTTTCGGCCGTATTGCTTAATAGCTAGTCAAAAACGCGAGACAAACTTTTATATGTTATTTAATCGCCGCTTTTATCTTCCGTCGTCTCGCTTAATATCTAGCCAAAAGCGCGAGACAGACCTTGGATCTCTCTTCTCCTATACTACCCGCGAGATCAGCTGACCGTTAGCACTCGTCTCGCCGCAAGATTATCCTGCGTTGAAGTCCCTGGAGACCAGCCGCCCTACTTGACAGGCCCCACCTTCTTACGCCAGTCTTGCGCCTTGAATAAGGAAGGTCCACTCGCCATGGGCGAGACCACCCCTGTCGAGTGTCGGCCAGAGACCATCTTCCCTGGCCTGATTCCTGACCCTTCCATTTTTTAGGGATTTTCCACCAATCTTCTGATGAACATGGACCTTTCTCCATGAAAACTCTTACCCTTAGACTTGCCCTCAAGTGAGCCTACAACCCTGCCAGCTAGATGAGATCCTGGTCAGCGGGTATGCTCGGGTTCTCCTCTCCAAACCATCCCCAACCACCGAGTGAGCCTGCAGCCCTGCCAGCTAGATGAGAGCCTGGTCAGCGGGTCTGCTCGGGGTCTCCTCTCCAAACCATCTCAAACCACCGAGTGATCCTACAACCCTGCCAGCAAGATGAGAGCCTGGTCAGCGGGTCTGCTTGGGGTCTCCTCTCCAAACCATCTCCAACCACAGAGTGAGCCTACAGCCCTGCCGGCTAGATGAGAGTCTGGTCAGCGGGTCTGCTCGGGGTCTCCTCTACAAACCATCTCCAACCACTGAGTGAGCCTACAACCCTGCCAGCTAGATGAAGAGCCTGGTCAGCGGGTCTGCTCGGGGTCTCCTCTCCAAACCATCTCCAACCACCGAGTGAGCCTACAACCATGCCAGCTAGATGAGAGTCTGGTCAGCGGGTCTGCTCGGGGTCTCCTCTCCAAACCATCTCCAATCACCGAGTGAGCCTACAGCCCTGCCAGCTAGATGAGAGCCTGGTCAGCGGGTCTGCTCGGGGTCTCCTCTCCGAACCATCTCCAACCACCGAGTGAGCCTACATCCCTGCCAGCTAGATGAGAGCCTGATTAGCGGGTCTGCTCGGGGTCTACTCTCCAAACCATCTCCAACCATCGAGTGAGCCTACAGACCTGCTGGCTAGATGAGAGCCTGGTCAGCGGGTCTGCTCGGGGTCTCCTCTCCGAACCATCTCCAACCACCGAGTGAGCCTACAACCCTGCAAGCTAGGTGAGAGCATGGTCAGCGGGTCTGCTCGGGGTCTCCTTTCCAAACCATCTCCAACCACCGAGTGAGCCTACAGCCATGCCAGCTAGATGAGAGCCTGGTCAGCGGTTTGCTCGGGGTCTCCTCTCCAAACCATCTCCAACCACCAAGTGAGCCTACAACCCTGCCAGCTAGATGAGAGCCTGGTCAGCGGGTCTGCTCGGGGTCTCCTCTCCAAACCATCTCCAACCACCGAGTGAGCCTACAGCCCTGCCAGCTAGATGAGAGCCCGGTCAGCGGGTCTGTTCGGGGTATCCTCTCCAAACCATCTCCAACCACCGAGTGAGCCTACAGCCATGCCAGCTAGATGAGAGCCTGGTCAGCGTATCTGCTCGGAGTGTCCTCTCGAAACCATCTCCAACCACCGAGTGAGCATACAGCCCTGCCAGCTAGATGAGGGACTGGTCAGCGGGTCTGCTCGGGGTCTCCTCTCCAAACCATCTCCAACCACCGAGTAAGCCTACAACCCTGCCAGCTAGATGAGAGCCTGGTCAGCGGGTCTGCTCGGGGTCTCCTCTCCAAACCATCTCGCCCTTGGTGCCCTAAAAGGTCACCCGTACTTTCATCACATCAAAAGAGCACATCAAAATGGTAAGCATTGTACAATAATAAAAAGTGCAATGGACAGAGTGCTACGGGTAAAATCTCTTTAAATCATCACCACTTCGGGTTCGCTCGAGGGATACCCTATCCACATCCTAGAGGTGGTACCCTTCTGACTTTAAGACTTCCTTTACTACAAAAGGACCCTCCCAATTGGGATTGAGCTTCCATACGGAGGCCCCTCTACCTGCTGCATCTACCTTTTTTATGACCAAATCTACCTTCTCGAACTGCCTGATCCTTATATGCTTGTCGAAGTACCTTGCCATCCGGCGCTTGACCTCCTCATGCCGGACCATCGGCAAATCCCTGAGATCCTCTGTAACAGTCCAAAGTTCTGAAACAGGAATTTTTGGGTGACACGGCCTGGGACACGGGCGTGTCCCAGGGCGTGTCCGCGGACACGGCCTACGCCACGGGCGTGTCGCAGGGCGTGTCGAGGTTGTGTCGACGATCGGCCTTGGTGTCGATGATTTTTCGCTCGACGATGTGTCGAGAGGAGACACACGACCCCGGACACGGGCGTGTCCAAGGCCGTGTCGTGTGCTCGACGACTGTTACTCGACGATCGTCGAGTGTCGAGACGCGAGTGTCGAGTGTCGAGTGTCGAGAGGTTGAACACGGCCTGTGACACGGGCGTGTCACAGGGCGTGTCAAATCGGGTCGACGGACTCAGCCCGACGAAGGATTTCGACAGGGCGTGTCTTTGTGCCGTGTCTGGGCACACGGCCTGGGATACGGGCGTGTCACAGGCCGTGTGAAGTCTCGGGATGTTTTGAGATTTTTTTCGCCCAGGCACACGGCGACAGACACGAGCGTGTCTGAAGGCGTGTTGGCGACACGGCCCATGACACGGGCGTGTTCCATGGGCGTGTCACTGGTTTGGATAAGTCGGTTAACCACCGCTTGAGGCACACGGCCTGGGGACACGGCCGTGTCACAGGCCGTGTCAGGTCAAAATTAGTGTTTTTGGCAGGTTTGTGGCCGTCCATTTCTTCAGCTAGGATCCAAGGGCTGAAACTGCTTTCCTCTGTTCCTAAAGGCCGAAACTGAGAATTTCTTCTCATCTTTCCTTGGCCTTGATCTTTCTTCAAGTAAAGAGAGAAAGAGAGAGAGAAAGGAGGAGGAAGAAGGGGAAGGGCTGCTGCTGGTGGTGCTGTAGGTTACCGACGAGAGTTCCAAAGCCGGCGTTGCGGAGGAAACGCTATTGCGAGTCTTGCAAGCCAGCGTTGAGGTCATGGCACCGAAGCGGTCGTCAAGGGTAACGACTTTTCTTCCTAGCCATGTGAAGGCTTCCTTTTGGCATATCTTATGATTTCCCCCACCAAGAGGTGGCTGATTTTGGGAATCTTTAGGTGGATGCTTGAAATCCCCTTTGTTAGCATATAGATCCGGAAATGGCGTACGGAATATGCATGATGTGTGAAGCCCATCTGGACAGGTTGGTCTAGATTGGTGATGTTGCATACGAACCGGAGAAGACTCCGTGATAACGTGTAGTTAAGGAGTCTACGGTTATGCCTGCGAAAAGGAGTAGCAGAAGTACTGGGGTGGTAGCTCAGGAAAAATAGCCATGTGATTTTTTGGGTCCAACCTGTGAATGAGGCACAGGAAGTACTGGTGTGACCAGGAAAGGCCCGTTGTGATGCTTGATGTCGTAGGGTGTCCACCTGTGAAGCGAGTAACAGGAAGTACTGGCATGATAGCCAGCAAAGACCCCTGACATTTGTGTTTGTGCGGTGTCCACCTGTGGAGCGAGTCACAGGAAGTACTGGGAGGCCCAGGAAAGACCCGTTGTTGTGCTAAAAAAATGGGTATAGAGAAATACCAAGGCTTGAATGCCAAGAACAGGATTGGTGAGACCGACCCGCGCCTTTGATATAGCCATGAGTACGCGGTACTCGGAGAAGGAAATGCGATTTGAGCAACGGGGGGTGGAGGATCCGACCTGTGCTATGTCCGTCCGACGTGAGACCAAAAGGTGCGGTCTGTTGGAGCGCATAGCAAGACTCTTCGGCCTGCGCGCCATGACACAATGGGGGGCTACGGGCCATCCCGATGTAGGAAGACTAACTCCGGCTGCATGCCATGGAGTAAATGCTCAAGAGATTTACCGTTGGGTTGTGACCCTAATACGGTGGTGGGCAAGGCCCAAAATTCACAAAGTTCTTGTTTATTTTCTTCTTAATCATGTCAAACAAGACCTCTCCCCAGTTCAATTGCTTCTTGTCCACAATGGCTCCCATCAAGCACAGCTGATACCTAGAGATAGTATCATGTGCTGAGTGCTTGGTCAGCAAAACCTTGCCCACTACATCATCCAAGAACTTGTATTCCACAGCTAGGTTCTTCTTCAGCAGCTTGTTAGGGTTAGCCTCAGAGTGACCCATTCTTGCAAGCAGATCAGCAAATTTCTCTCCAGACAGATCAGCAGAATCTCTACCAGAACTTAACTCAAAAACTTCTGTCAGAATAGCTGGAGTCAAGGGTACCTGGGTTCCAGAAATTGAACCAACTACAGTGTTTTGATCCTGGTTGTGGGCAGTGTAGACCCACTCTTTAATCTCATCAACAGGCAGCTTGATCCTGGTGGTCATGATGGTAGCAAGTTTCTGCTCCTTGAAGAGTTCCAAAATATCTTGAAAAACCTGATCAGTAGTGCTGAAAGACTCCATGTCAATGTCAAATCCAACATCGAATTTCATTGCGGCAAGAACAGCAACAGAAACGGCTATGGTTACCTGCAAAAATCAACAAACAAAACGACCAAGTGTAGAGATGTTTGGAGGGAAAGAGAATTTTTGCAGAGAAATCAAAAGCGTAAAAAGAGAACGACGGCGAAAAATGAATTTTATATTATGGTTCGACGCAGAAAAGGAAAGATCGTTGAACTCAGTTTGACGATCGGGGCTTCTAAAGGAATCTGAAAGGTCTTCAATATCGTCGATCTCCGTTCGACGATATTGGAGAGCGCCGAGCTCTGTTCGACGATAGTTCAGGGAACAAAATCGTCGAGCGCCGTTCGACGATCGTTGACCGGAAGAGATAGTCCATACTATCTGAGAAACGCTGAACTCAGGTCGACGATTTCGGAAATCGTCGATCTCCGTTTGATGATCTGGGGGAAAATCGTTGAGCGCAGTTCAGAGACCAGAAAAACACTCTAGACACTAAGAAAAATCAGGATGTTTGCCTAGTCTTGGTCAATTTTTAAACTTTTAAGATCTTAGATATTATTTTAGACTTCCTCCATCTAACATTCCTAACTGATTTAGGAAGAAGATGTGTTTCTTTTCATCCAAGGGTTTGGTGAAAATATCTCCCCTTTGCAAATCAGTTGGGATATATTGAAGTTCAATTTTATTCTTTTCAACATTATCTCTTAAGAAGTGATGCCTAATCTCTATGTGTTTTGTCCTACTATGGAGGACTGGATTTTGAGCTATAGAAATAGCACTTGTGTTATCACAAAAGATTTTTGACTTCTCTAAGTTGTAGTCATAGTCTAGGAGGTGGTTTTGAATCCACAATATTTGTGAACAACAACTGCCTGCAGCCATATATTCAGCTTCAGCAGTTGAAGTTGACACAGAAGTTTGTTTCTTACAAAACCAGGAGACAAGTCTGTCACCAAGGAACTGACAAGTTCCACTGGTGCTTTTCCTGTCAATTCTGCATCCAGCATAATCAGCATCAGAAAATCTAGTTAATTCAAATGCTGAATCTTTTGAATACCAAAGACCTAGATTTGGACAACTTTTAACATACCTGAGAATCCTTTTTACTAGTGTTAGGTGTGACTCTCTAGGGCTTACTTGGAACCTAGCACATATTCATGTAGCAAACATTATATCTAGTCTACTAGCTGTAAGGTACAGTAAAGAGCCAATCATTGCTCTATATGTTGTCTGATCAACAGGTTTCCCATGTTCATCAGCATCCAATACAGCATTAGTATGCATGGGTGTTTTCATGCAAGATGCTTCAGACATACCAAATTTCTTAACCAACTCATTTGCATACTTGGTTTGAGAAATAAAGATGCCTTCAACATGTTGTTTGACTTGCAATCCTAGGAAGAAGGATAGCTCACCCATGGTACTCATTTCAAACTTAGAATGCATTAGGTTGGAGAACCTTCTGCACAATTTTGAATCAGTAGAGCCAAAAATAATATCATCTACATAAATCTGTACTAGTAGGGTGTGGGACTTATGAGTTCTAATAAAAAGAGTTTGGTCTACTCTACCCCTTATAAATCCATTTTCTAGAAGGAAGCATGCTAGGGTCTCATACCATGCTCTAGGAGCTTGCTTGAGACCATATAATGCTTTGTTCAACTTAAAAACATAATCAGGATGGGTTGGAGAGATAAAACCTGGAGGTTATCTGACATATACTTCTTCTTTGATGTCTCCATTGAGAAATACACTTTTGACATCCGTCTGATATACCTTGAAGCCTTTGTGTGCTGCATAAGCTAAGAAGATTCTGATGGCTTCTAATCTTGCAACTGGTGCAAAAGTCTGGTCATAGTCTATGCCTTTTTCTTGAGAATATCCTTGAGCAACTAGTCTTGCCTTGTTCCTTACAATTACTCCTTGATCATCCAGTTTGTTTCTGAACACCCACTTTGTTCCAACAATGGAGTGATCCTTAGGCTTTGGCACTAGTTCCCAAACTTTGTTCCTTTCAAATTGATGCAACTCTTCTTGCATTGCAATGATCCAGTGTGGATCTTGCTCTGCATCTTGAATGGATTGAGGTTCAATTTGAGATAGGAAGCAAGTGTGCAACAGGTTTTGGTTGACCTGATTTCTGGTTTGCACACCAGCTGAGATGTCTCCAATTATTTGGGAAATTGGATGGTCTCTTGATGTTACTAAATTAACAGGGAGTGTTGATTGTTCACCAACCTGTGTTGTTGTTTCCTCTTGTGGTACAACAACTGGCTCTTCAAGTTGTTTCTCCTCAATATGTTGAATGCTTTCTTCATCTTCACTGCTTTCCTCTTTTTGAGTAACCTGTAACTTGTTCAAGTCTTCAACAAGAGAATGTTCCTGCAAAGGTTCTATGGTAGAAGTGTTCTTCTCTTTGAAAGACATGTTAGATTCATCAAATGAAATGTGAACAGATTCTTCAATTTTAAGAGATGATTTATTATAAATCCTATAAGCCTTATTGATCATGGAGTATCCCAGAAACACTCCTTCATCAGCTTTAGCTTGAAATTTTGCTAAATATCTCTTGTCATTATTATGTATATAGCAAATGCAACCAAAAATTCTAAAATAATCAACTTTAGGTTTCTTCCCTTTGAGTAATTCATATAGAGTCTTTCCCTTTAGTTTATGTATCAAACTTCTATTCAGCACATAGTTGGAGGTGTTCACTACCTCTGCCCAAAAAGATAGAGGAAGGTGAGCATTCGACAACAATGTAGTGGCAAATTCAATAAGGGTTCTATTTTTCCTTTCAACTACCTCATTTTGTTGAGGAGTTCTAGGAGCTGAGAAAGTATGCTTGATCTCTTCACTCTGACAGAACTCTTGCATAAGAAGAGAATCAAACTATGTCTCATGATCACTTCTGATCAGGGCAATGTGAGTATTGAACTCAATCTGTATGCATTTGAGAAACTCTGTCAAACACTTAAAGTTATCGGAGTTCTTCCTCAGAAAAAACACCCATGTGAATCTAGAGAAGTCATCTACAACTACTAAAGTGTAGGATTTCCCTCCTAGGCTTTGTACTATAATGGTTCCAAAAAGATCCATGTGCAACAGATACAATATCCTAGGTGAATCACTCTTATTAAGTGACTTAAAACTATTTTTAGTTTGCTTGCCTAATTGACAAGCCCTGCAGAGTCCTTCCTTCTTGTAGGGGCCAGAAGGTAGTCCTCTAACAAGGTTGTCCTTGGATAGCCTAGCAATAGTTCTAAGGTTTAAGTGTCCTAGTCTCTTATGCCATAAAATATTTGGTCTACAAACAGAATTGAATAGACAAATATCTACATCTGTTGAAAGAAAATCTACTAGATAGATGTTACCTTTCCTTTTACCTGTCAACACAGTTGTGTTGTCCTCTGACTTGATCTTGCATAATGCTTTGCTGAAAGTCGCCTGATAGCCTTCATCATACAGCTGACTGATGTTTATTAAGTTGTGCTTCAGTCCTTCCATATAAGCTACCTTCTTCAATGCTACTGATCCAATCTAGACTACACCATATCCTTTAGTTTGTCCAAAGTTTGAATCACCAAAAATAACTTTGGGTCCAAGCTTGGCTTTAAAGGATGTGAGGTTGTCCTTGTTTCCTGTCATGTGCTTAGAGCACCCACTATCCAAGTACCATTGCTGGTTTGATGTTGGATAGGTCTTCACCTGCACATAAAATAATTCACTTGTTTTTGACCCAGTTTACCATGGGCCTAAGTTGATAACCTTTAAACTCAGAAATAAAAGACATCCCAGGTTGACTCTTATATCCTTCAGGATAATATCTCCTTGGAGGTATTATCCATTCAGTATAAGAGTTAAAGATTTGGGATGAAGGACGCCTAGGATTGGATTTTGATTTGCCCTTGAAAGAGTTTCCAGAGCTCTGATCTCAGTTCGACGATCGTGGAGCTGCGTTCGACGATCTTGGGTCAGATCGTCGAGCTCCGTTCGACGGTCGACTGTGGCAGAGTTCATGAATTTGAGATCGTCGACCTGAGTTCGACGATTTTGCCTAAGATCGTCGATCTGCGTTCGGCGATCGTCGAGCTCCGTTCGACGATTTCTGCTGGAACTTAGTTTTCTTAGGCAGATCAGAATTTTTCCTAGCTACCTATACAACTCCCTTTCCTTTACCAGAAATTAACTTGATTGGGGTTGTTAGGACTATAGGTTGGCTGGACAAAGCACCCAAGCCCAATGTACTATTAAATCTGGAGTTCACTGTGCTTGTGATGTCCATCAGCTTGATACTTCTCCCATTAAGGGATTCTTCAAGCTTCTTGGCCTCAGATAGCTCACCTTTCAGTGAAGCTATCTGCTCCCTACAGCACTCCAACTCCTGAGAGAGTTTGAGGTTTTCTGATTTTAAGATATTATGTTCAGATAAATGATTTCTGAGAGAGATAATTTCTTTCTCAGATTTTAGCAGGTCTAAACATAATGCTTTAAACTCAGATTTAAAGTCCTCTGAATTGAAATCAAAAGAACTGATTACCTGGTCTTCTTCAAGTTGAGTCTCTGAATCTGACTCTGACTCTTCTTCATCTAAATTATGTTGAGAGGCATTGATTGCCATCATGCAGAACTCATTCTCTTCTGCATCATCTTCATCATCACTGGAGCTGGATGAAGCTTCTGACTCCTCTTCAGTTTCACTCCAGGATTCAGCAACAAATCCCTTCCTTGTGTGTTTGTTCTTGCTAATGAAGGATTTGCCATTGCTACTTTTCTTGAAGTTTTTCTCCTTTCTTCTTTCTTTCTTATCACTTCTGTCCTTATTTTTGTTCTCTGGACAGTCAGGTATAATGTGTCCTGGTTTCCTGCAACCAAAGCAAACAATTTCTTTATTGTTTGACTTATCATACCTTGGCTTATCATGCTCCTTGTATGATCTCTTTCTGAAGTACTTTCTAGCCATCTTATAAAATCTTTTGGCCAACAGACTGAGCAGTTCATCATTGCCTGTGACTTTGTCTTCAGGCTGATCTTCAGTTGCTTTGAAGGCTATTGCCTTCTCTTTTCTTGTGGCTGGTGAAGCAGCCTTCTGCTCTTCTTCTCTATTTTTGATTAGCAGCTCATAAGATTTGAGCTTGCCCAAGAGAGCTTCTGTGGTGATCTCATTCAGACTTCTGGCATCCTTGATTGGCCAGATTCTTGAATCTCAAGTGCTTGGGAAGCACATCAGGATTTTGTCATTAAGTTTAGTTAGTGAGATCTCCTTGTCCAAAGTCCTGAGTTCACTGACTATCAGATTGATTCTATTGTACATGTCTCCAACTGACTCAGCTTCTCCCTTCTTGAAATTCTCATATTGAGATATGAGGTGGGATCTCCTGTCCTTTCTTTCATCAGCTGATCCTGAGACTATTTCAGAGAGTTTATCCCAGATTTCCTTTTGCTGAATTACATTCAGCCACCTTTTGAAAGATGTCATCAGACATGGTCTGGGCTAAGATATTCATAGCCTTTGCATCAGCTACCTTCCACTTCTTGATATCAGCATCTGTTCCTGATGGAGGTGGAACAGCATTTGTGCTTGTGTTCTCTGGAGGTCTTGGACAGACTGTCAAAACAGAATTAAAAATATCCTCGTCAATAGAATTCATGTATAATCTAATCGTTGCTTTCCAAAGTGCAAACTTGGACAGATTGCACACTGGAGGTCTGGTGCTAGCATAATCTTTATTTTGGGCCATGATTTGTGAAAACAAAATCTAATAATAAAATCTAAAAAGGCAGATCTAACTAGGAATCTTTGGGTTCAGGTGTTAGCATGTGCAACCACTGAGATATGGTATATTTAACCAACCTGGCTTTGATACCAATTGAAAGTGTAGCTAGATCTGAAATACTCTAGAGGGGGGTGAATAGAGTATAGTGATTAAAAACGTTTTACAACAGTTGTTGTAATCTGAGTGAACAAGGAAGCAGAAATTAAATCTAATCACAAAATAACCTATAAAAGAAATTAATCACAGATCCTAACTAATCTCAAAACAATCACAGCCAGAAACAAAAATAAAGACAAGCAAGCCAGATGACACAAGGAGCTATAGTGGTTCCCCTAAACTTGGGTACATCCACTCTTCTACCACCCTAGGTAGGAATCCACTGCAGGATGAGTTGATCAGGTGTCCTGGGCACCAATGAGCTTTTGATAAGGTGCTCAAAAACCAAATCAGATTTTTTGATCAGGTGTCTTGCCACCAATGAGCTTTTGACAAGGTGCTCAAAAACCAAGCTCAAACTTTTGAAGGGAGTTTGAAAAACCCTTTACAGAGATGGGGATGAGAGAATGATGGAAGTCTTCTCTTTCTCAAAGCAGCTGAGAAGACTATGTGGATTTGATGTTGTCAAAGCTCCCCCTGAGTTCTTGAGATGTTCAGGAAATGAAGCTTTGCTGTAGGGTGATAGGCCTTCAGAAGTTGATCTCCAGCAATTGATAATTTCAGCAACAGCTGAAATGTTAGGTGTCTGCAGTCTTGAAATATGTTGGCCTTGAACACTTGAATCAAAGAGATCTGAAGATTTCAGATTTTGTTGATCTCCTTTGGTGTGTGTTCTTGTATGAATTCTTTGAGACAGAGAATGTTTTGTTCTTGTTCTTCTTGTTCTGTGTTGTCTGTTCTCTGTGTTATTCTCTGAGAGATTCAAAAATCTTGTATTTTATTCTCTGGTTCTGAATAGAAAATCATCCTCTATCAAGAATAGCCGTTGGTCTGTCATTAAATGACTTCCTTAATTGCAAATGTCTTCTTGGGGAAAGTCCAAAGAAACATTCCTTGATAATCCATTGAAGCTTGGTCCAGAATAAATGAAAACGGCTAGAAAATCTTCTGAATTAATTGCTGAATAACTCCTTAACTGTCCTGAATTTGAATCTTGAAAATCCTTTAACTCATCAGAAAAATGACGAACTGAGCTCTGCTATCGTCGAACTGAGCTCAGCGATTTGGACTTAGACAGCAACAGAGATCGTCGATCTGAGCTCAACTATCGTCGAACTGAGCTCAGAGATAGAGAATCAACACTGGAGTCAAGATCGTCGAACTGAGCTCGAAGATCGTCGAATGGAGTTCGACGATTTGTTGAAGTTGAGCTCAGCGATCGTCGAATGTAGTTCGACGATCTGTCGAAGTTGAGCTAGACGATCGTCGACTGGAGTTCGACGATTCGTCGTACTGAGCTCGACGATATGACTTAGTCTCCAAACTGAAAATCCTTGGTCTTGAGGGAAGCTTCCAAACCTAGACTTCTAACCCTTAAACTCAATTCTAGTTGACCTTTAGATCTATACAGGAGGTCAAAAACAGGTTTCTTAAAGACATAGTGATCATGACCCAAATTAGTAATAGGGTGTTCCAACAGTTAGGATAGGAGATTCATGCCATAAAGTCAAGAATTCTCGTTGACAATGGAAACTCGGTCGACGTCCTGTTCATGGCCGCATTTCGGAGCACGGGGATCTGCAAAAATCTCTTTGTCCGATGAACAGACCTGTCTATGGATTCAACAATTGGTCAGTCCTGATGCAGGGAGTGATCTTTCTCCCGGTAACCATGTGAGAGTACCCAAGGCAAGCGACCCGCAACATCCAGTTCATTGTCTTGAAGTGTAACTCCTCTTATAATGTCATTTTTGGCATGCCTCTACAAACCGTGTTTGGAGTGATTCCCCATGTGCCGCATCTGGCAATGAATTTATTGACACCCGACAACATATGCATCATTCAGGGGAATCGGGCGATGACACATATCTGCTACCTCAACCACGCTCAGTCGTCATAGGGGACAACCCGTCAAATCAAAAACTTCGATCTGCGGGATGAAGCCACAATACAAAGGGTAACACCGGTGGAGGGCCTAATTTAGGGTCTTCTTTATGCAAGGGACCACACCCGTCTGCTTTCATTGAGGCTCTGAAAACTTAGTTTTTTTTCTTAATTATTTTCGTATTTTGCACTTGTAACGGAGACGTGATTTGTCACCCTCTGAGAAATTATCTCAACCCTTATAATATCAAAAGAAATAGTGGATTTTGGCCCCACACATATCCAACCACATGGTTTTTCACCATTTCCTGGTTTTCCACGTCAAAAAAAATCTTTTGTCTTTTGCTGCTGGTTTCCATTGATTGTTCGCACCCTCGATCCAATTTCGAGCTAAAATGGTCTGATTCTCTAGACTGGGAAAAAATTGGGTGACCCGCAACAGTTTGACATTGTATGTGTGAAAGTGTTCACAAACTCTGCAACTCCATGGAAGCAGCTCTAGCCACATGGAAGCACCCCAAACCAACAACAACACGAGAGAAGGCCCGTCTCTCGACCTGCACTACAGTTCCGACAAAACACTGTAAGGCAAGGGGGCATGCACTCGAGCATGGAAGTAGAGACAATTATCGGACCCCCCTGGCTCGACAAATTTTCTCCATAGCGCGGCACATGGGGGAACCAACCCGACAAAAGAGCGCGCATGGATAACATTATATGCTTCAAGGGCAAAGAAATGTAAGGAGTGCGCAAGCCACATCAAGACCCCCACATCATTAGCGTTGGGATAGGAGATTCATGCCTTAAAGTCAAAAGGATTCTCGTTGACAACGAAAGCTCGGTCGACGTCCTGTTCATGGCCGCATTTCGGAGCATGGGGATCCGCAAAAAATCTCTTTGTCCGGCGAACGGACCTGTCTATGGATTCAACAATCGGTCAATCCTGATGCGGGGAGTGATCTTTTTCCCGGTAACCATGTGAGAGTACCCAAGGCAAGCGACCCGCAACATCCAGTTCATTGTCTTGAAGTGTAACTCCTCTTATAATGTCATTTTCGGCATGCCTCTACAAACTGTGTTTGTAGGATTCCCTCTGTGCCGCATCTGGCAATGAAGTTATTGACACCCGATAACATATGCATCGTTCAGGGGAATCAGGCGATGGCACATATCTGCTACCTCAACCATGCTCAGCCGTCATAGGGGACAACCCGTCAAATCAAAAACTTTGATCTGCAGGATGAAGCCACAATGCAAAGGGCAACGCCTGTGGAGGGCCTAATTTAGGGTCTGCTTTACGCAAGGGACCCCACCCGTCTGCTTTCATTGAGGCTCTGAAAACTTTATTTTTTTCTTAATTGTTTTCGTATTTTGCACTTGTAACGGAGAGGTGATTTGTCACCCTCAGAGGAATTATCTTAACTCTTGTAATATCAAAAGAAATAGTGGATTTTGGCCCGACACAGATCCAATCACATGGTTTTTCATCCTTTCTTGGTTTTCCACATCAAAAAAAACCTTTTATCTTTTATTGTTGGTTTCCATTGATTGTTTGCACTCTCGATCCAATTTCGAGCTAAGGTGGTCTAATTCTCTAGATCGGGAAAAAACTGGGTGACCCGCAACAGTTTGGCATTGTATGTGGGAAAGTGTTCACAAACTCCGCAACTCCATGAAAGCAGCTCTTGCCACATGCAAGCACCCCAAACCAACAACACAAGAGAAGGCCTATCTCTTGACCTGCACTACGATTCCGACAAAACACCGTAAGGCAAGGGGCATGCACTCGGGCATGGAAGTAGAGACAATTATCGGACCCCCCAAGGCTCGACAAGTTTTTGCCATAGCGCGGCACGCGAGGAACCACCCCAACAAAAGAGCGTGCATGGATAACATTGTACACTTCAGGGGAAAAGACATGTTCGGGGTGCTCAAGACACATCAAGACCCCCTCATCATCAACGTTAGGATAGGAGATTCATGCCTTAAATCAAAAGGATTCTCGCTGACAACGGAAAGTCGGTTGACGTCCTGTTCATGAACGCATTTCAGAGCATGGGGATCCACGAAGAATCTCTTTGTCCGGCGAACGGACCTGTGTATGGATTCAACAATCGGCCAGTCCTGATGCGGGGAGTGATCTTTATCCCGGCAACCATGTGAGAGTACCCAAGGCAAGTGACCCGCAACATCCAGTTTGTTGTCTTGAAGTGTAACTCCTCTTATAATGTCATTTTTGGCATGCCTCTACAAACCGCGTTTGGTTCGATTCCCTCTGTGCCACATCTGGCAATGAAGTTATTGACACCCGACAACGTATGCATTGTTCAGGGGATGGAACATATCTGCTACCTCAACCATGCTCAGCCATCATAGGGAACAACCCGTCAAATCAAAAACTTCGATCTGCATGATGAAGCCACAGTACAAAGGGCAACGCAGTGGAGGGCCTAATTAAGGGTCTGCTTTACGCAAGGGACCACACTCGTACGATACTGATTGGGTCACTCTTGTCCTCAGAGGAGCGGGGGGAATACATGAACTGTAACACCACGAAACTCAAAAGAGCGACGGGAGGCGTTTTGAGCCAAGTTTGGAATTTGGCAGGGGGCACACGGCCTGGGACACGGGCGTGTCCCAGGGCATGTCGTATTTGGGTCGACGATCTGGCTGAGAGGTCGACGAATTTTGGAGTCGACGATCGTCGAGCAGCGAACACGGCCTGAGACACGGGCGTGTCCCAGGGCATGTCGAGCTCGTGTCGATGATCTGGCCAAGAGGTCGATGAATTTTAGGTCGACGATCGTCGAGCAGAGAACACGGCCTGGTACACGGGCGTGTCATAGATCGTGTCCTTCTCAGGTTGAAACCGGGCTGTTTCTTTGGAGACACATGGTTTTGGAACACGGGTCGTATCAGATAGACACGGGTGTGTCAATTGGGACACGGGCGTGTCCAAGACCCGTGTGTGTCTCGGGTTGGTGTTGGTCCTGTGTCGATGGAGGAACACGCCCGGGAATACGGGCGTATACTGGATGACATGGGCATATCAAGTCTAACACGGTCATGTCGGGTGCTCGTGTGAATATCGGGACACGTCAGTTTTGACGGCGAATGGGGAACACGTCCCTGGACACGGGCGTGTCACAGGCCGTGTTCGGCCCAGATTTTGCATTTTAGCTCCGGATCGTGGCCGTTCGTTTCCTTATTTTGGGATCCGACGGCTAGGGGTTGTTCCTGCTGGGATATACCCGGGAATAGGGTTTCAAATCCCTCATTTCTTTCACTTAGTCTCTTTCTAAAGTCTAGAGAGAGTGGAGAGCAAGGGAGAAGAAAGGAGGCTAGATCTGGTTACCGACGGAGCTTCGGAGCTCCAAATCACGAGCCGACTTCGCATCTACGGAGGCAAGGAGATTGCAGTGCTTTTCATCCGCATACATTTCCATGGCACCATGGAAAAATGCTAGGGTAACGATTCTCATCCTAGGACGCATGAAGTCCTTTTTTCCTTTGCATAGGAAGCCAGCTCTCGCGAGTTTGTGGTGAGTTGAGGCGTTCCTTCGGGTAGACATGAATAGTCTCCATTGTGTACATGTAGTGTCTGTAATCGAGAACAGATATAGGCATGATGTATGAAGCCTACCCGGACAAGTTGGTCTGGATCGGTGATGTTGCATTGCATTAGTGGCTGGAGAAGACTCCGTGCGGATGTTTGTTTTTCGGGTTTTCTACGCGGTAGATTGCAACAGGGAGCTTTGGGGAATAACTCCAAGGTGCACTCGGAAAATTGGGCAGATGCGTGATTCTGCCAGCATGGTGGCCTAGGAGCCAACTAGCACATAACTGGGTTATGCAAAGTGTGTATCGGATTGGGACTCGGGAAAGTTTGACTAGCACATATGGCTTAAATTGTCGTTGCGATGCTAGCAACGGGTTAGGCGGAATTGTACGCGCTCTATGTCATTCGGGAGGAGCTGTTGGCATAGATGGAGGGTCTTAGGCGGTCTATGGCTTAAAATGACGTGACCAATGCCGGAAAGACAAAATGCTCGTAGGATTGGCCGTCCTAGTGGCGGTGGTGAGACCGAGACGTCTTTGGCTTGAATTGACGTGACGTTGACTGGTTCACCAAGAATGTGCCCTGAGAGCATGGGGTGTGTGGCCATGCGTGCCTACGCCTGTGATGAAGTGTTTATTTATACTGCTTGGTTATGCTAACAAAGTGCAGGGAAAGGAGTATCGCCGCCTCGAGTTTTGGGGCGGGATCGTTATAATTTGGTTAGCATAGCTGACCGTTGCTTTTGTTTGCCACCGTGTGGTGGATTATTGATTGCAGGTGCTGCGGAGCCGAGCGGTAAATAGCGAGCTAAAGCCCAAGTTGCTGAGTCGGCCCTCGAAGGCCAAATTTTGAGTGTTTACTTGCTTTATTCATGTGTGACTGTCTTGCATGCCGAGGTTTGCAAAACATGTAATTTGAGTAAACAAATGTAAGGCCTTAAGGCCCTTGTACTTGTGTATTGTACTTCATTCCTATGAGGTTTTGTAGTGGACATTCATGTTTGTAGTTGAGTTCTTTTATTTGCAACTTTTAATAATTGCTTCCGCTAGAATGACTCTGTGTACGACGTTGGTTATTAGTTGGATGGTATTCCATTGAGTAACCACCTAGTTTGCCTGTGGTATATGGCGTCGGGCCCCGGCCGGACCTACTGCTATATGTTATGTGACAGATAGGGGGTGTTACAATTTGGTATCAGACTACTGGCTTCGATCGGGCTTACAATGAATTCGTGGACGAATTCTTTTTAAGGGGTGGTGAGCACGTGTGTGCGTCATCATTATAACATCAAAAGAACCCATGAATGTCCACTTAGGAATAAAAATACACGTGTTTGAGGAACCTGCGTGTTCCTATAATTGCTTTTTGCAATTTTGTATGGTTGCTTAACGGTGTTTTGTACAACTATAGGTGACCAGAAGCGGTGTTGGGCCATTAGAATGCCGAGTTTTTGAGGCTAGTAGTGCACCAAACGATGCTCCTGCAACACCTCCATCGGCTGAAACCATACGATTGGTTATTGAAGCAGTATTTTCCATGATCAATGCGCAGCCTGCAAGGCAAATGCAGCAGCCCGCTCCTACGATGGAGCAGGTACCACTGCAAAGGGATGAACCGAGAAGAGTGGAGCAGGTAGTGGTGGAGCCTTTGGTGCCGAGGCGAGCAACTGAAAGGCAGCTCAAGCACGTTATGAGATTTAATCCCCCTGTGTTCTCGGGGTTGGGAACCCCATCGCAAGCTGAATACTGGCTCTCCCGAGTGAAGAGAGTCCTGACAGCTACTGAAACGGAGGAGTGGCAGATGACCACTATAGCTACATTCATGTTAGACGGGGATGCGAGGTTGTGGTGGGAAGGTCTAGAGCTGCATCTCTTGAGATGAAGGCAACTGACGGACGTCTCGATGGAGGAGTTCTCGAGATTGTTCTTGGTAAGGTACCTCCCTTCGGCGCAGAGGATAGCTTTGGAGAATGAGTTCCAAAGGTTGTTACAAGGAGAGAGTAGCGTGGATGAGTATCTCCACGAGTTTACTCGGTTGGGTCGGTATGCTAGCTCTACATTCGCGGATGAGGAGCGTAAGACCAACCGTTTCTACGAAGGTCTAAGAGATGACTTAAGGCTACTGCTCTCGGGGCCGATGACGCGGGGCCAAGAGATCGACGAATTTTAGGTACAAGCAAAGAAAAGCTTTGGTGATAAGAAGACTGAGTTCAAGGTGCCGACTACCTCAAAGTCTGGGTACCGTAGGTTCTCTAAGAAGGCTAGGACCTCGGGTCCAGCCCCCTCTTCTGGTGCTTCTGGGTCGACTACGGGTCGGACCCCGGGCGCATGTTTTACTTGTGGGAAGCCGGGGCACTTTGTCCGTGACTGCTGGAGCGGACGTCCCAAGTCCGAGAGGAAGCCGGGAGCAACTTATGAAGAGAAGGGCAAGGCGGTGGAGTCAACCGCGTCCCATTATGCTCAGGCTCAACCAAGAGTTTATAATCTTGGCCAACAGGAGGTCATTAAGCAAGCGGATGTGGTGACAGGTACGGTTTAATTTATAGCAAATACTTGATATGCGTGTGTTACCTTACCACTGCTTATTTAGGATTTGTTTTGATTTGTGAGAATCCGGAGAGAGCACTCTTTGATACGGGAGCTTCGCACTCCTTTCTGTCCGAAAAATTCATATCGCACATCGGAGTACCTTCTTCGATGGCGGAGTACAAACTGGATGTGTTGTTGCCGAATGGGTGTTCGATGCGCCCAGATAGAATCTATGGCGTTAAGATTCGTATTAGGAGTCAAGAGTTCCATTTGCTAGCGTCGTTACTACTGCTGGTGTAGTTCGATGTAATATTTGGCATGGACTGGCTCTCGGAGCAGCAAGCTCATATTGATTGCGGTTGCAAGGAAGTTAAGTTGGGAAAAGGTCGTGAGACGACTTTTACAAGCTTGAAAGGGTCGAGCAAGACGTTGATGTCTGCTCTTCAGGTGGTGAAGGCGGTTCGTGCCGGTGTAGAGCTGTTCTTTACGCTAGTGGAGGTTGCAAAGCCTAAGCCTACGTTGGACAGTATTTTAGTGGTAGCTGAGTACCCTGATGTGTTCCCTGTCGATCTTCCTGGAGCACCGCCTCAACGGGAGATAGATTTCACGATTGAGCTAGTGTTAGGTGCTAAACCTGTGTCACGCTCTCCGTATCATCTAGCGCCTAAGGAGATGGTGGAGCTGAAGGTGCAACTTCAAGAGTTGTTGGAGCAAGGGTATGTGCGTCCAAGTTCGTCACCTTGGAGCGCACCGGTCCTTTTTATGAAGAAGAAGGACGGGAGCTTGAGACTTTGTATTGATTATCGAGAGTTGAACAAGATAACGGGGAAGAACAAGTACCCGATCCCGAGGATTGATGATCTGTTCGATCAGTTAGTCGGGTCAACGGTGTACTCAAAGTTGTATCTCAAGTCCGGTTACTATCAGTTGAGAATAAGGGAGAGTGATATCCCTAAGACAACGTTCAGTACGAGATACGGGCATTATGAGTTTACGGTCATGCCGTTTGGGCTGACTAATGCATCGTCGGTGTTCATGGATTTGATGAACAGGACCTTCAGGGAGTACTTGGACCATTTTGTGATCGTCTTCATCGACAACATTTTGGTGTACTCGCAGAGTGAGGAGAATCACTTCAAGCACCTACATTTGGTGCTAGAGACGCTGAGGAGAAATCAATTGTACGTCAAATTCTCCAAGTGCGAGTTTTGGTTGTCTTTAGTGGCGTTCCTTGGTCACATAGTCAGTGGAGAGGGCATTGCAGTGGATCCGGCGAAGATTGTTGCGATACGGGAGTGGTCAGTGCTGTCTACGGTAGCGGAAGTCCGGAGTTTTCTGGGGCTTGCCGGCTATTACAGGCGCTTCGTGGAGAACTTCTCGCGAATAGCGTTACCCCTCACGACTTTGACGAGGAAGGAGCAGAAGTTTGTTTGGACGCAGGAGTGCGCACGAGCTTTTGAGGAGTTGAAGTGTCGGTTGACCACGACGCCTATGCTGAGTTTGCCGAGTGGGACCAAAGGTTTTGAAATCTATAGCGATGCTTCGGGCAGTGGCTTGGGTTGTGTGCTACTGCAGCACGGAAGTGTGATAGCGTATGACTCGAGACAGCTGAAAGTACATGAGAGGAATTATCCGGTCCATGACTTGGAGTTAGCGGTCGTGATTTTTGCCTTGAAGCTGTGGAGGCACTACTTGTATGGGGTGAGGGTCGATATCTATACCGACCATAAAAGCCTGAAATATTTGTTGGATCAGAAGGATCTAAACATGCGGCAGCGTAGATGGATGAAGTTCCTGGGGGACTACACATTCAAGATCCATTACGTGCCTGGTAAAGGCAATGCGGATGCAGACGCGTTGAGTCGTCGGGCCCCAGCTCAAGCCAATTGGTTGTCGGTCCATGACGAGTGGTTGGTTCGGGATTTGGAGGTGTTGGAGATGTCTTGCGTAGACAAGCAGTCGAGTGCTGAAGCGCTATTGAACTAGACAGAAGTTCAGTATGACTTGGCTGATCGGATTCGGCAGGCTTTGGATGTGGATAGCAGCATGAAGCAGCTCATGATAGAGGCTTTGGATGGGTCAAATTACCAATATGAGGTTGTGGATGGATTGCTTTGGAAAGACGGTCGTCTGTGCGTCCCGAATGTGGACACTTTGCGGGTGGAATTGTTGTACGAGGCGCATCATACCAAGTACACGATTCACCCGGGGAACACAAAGATGTACTGCGATGTGAAGAAATTGTTCTGGTGGCCAGGACTGAAGAAGGATGTGGCACTGTACGTGGCGAAGTGTCAGACATGCGCCTTGGTGAAGGTGGAATGCCAAAAGCCGGGAGGATTCTTGAAGTCCTTGCCTATTCTGGAGTGGAAGTTTGACAACATTACTATGGACTTTATGCATGGGCTGCCGAGGTCGCAAAAAGGGAACGATGCCATTTGGGTGGTCGTAGATCGTCTGACGAAGGTGTCTGAAAGATATAGTACCTAAACAACTAGAGGGGGGTGAATAGGTGACCTAATTCTTTTTTAAACTTTAATGGCATCAATCAGTTACAACACAGAATCTACTCTACTTTTGCAATCACACAGCATACACAGCAAAGCACAGCACAGCACAGCAGACACAGAGTTTTATAGTGGTTCCCCAAGCTTTGGGTACATCCACTTTCCCCCTTCGCCTATCTAGCATTGTACTAGATTCGGCCAAACTTCACCACTGTCTCAGAACCCAAACTGGTTCCTACACCTCAGGCCCAAGGCCCTACAACTCAGCTTTTCCACAAAGCCTACACTCAGCCAACAAGGCCTACACTCAGCCACCAAGGCCTACACTCAGAGATTTCAATCTCCTACACTCAGGCTCTCAAGCCCTACCCTCAGCCTTTATAATTACAGGCTTACAAAACACTCAGATCCAAAGGATCCTACAAGATAAAAATGAATTTACAATTGTTAACTCAACAACCCAAAGACAAGAGAGGGAGGTTGTGAGTTTCTTGATGAGTTTTTGGAAGAACTCAGCTGGATTCAATCTGACTTAGCTTTCTTCAAAGCTTCTTGAAAGTAGAACTCAATTAGATTAACTCCTTCTGCAGTTGATCCTTGACCTCTGCTTCTTAAGACCCAGAATGAATCTGAATCCTTCTTCTCAGCCTAGTTCCAACGACTGATTTCTTGGATGGAGCCCTCTCTCTCCAACTTCTTAGATCTGCACTTGGACAGCTAGATCTTCTTGATTTGATCCTTGATCAATAACTTGAACAACTCTGTGAACCACTTTTTGAATTGCTTCAACAACCTCAACAACTACAGTTTCTGTAGACTGTATGAGCCTATTTATAGGCCTTCTTCATGGTAACCGACTGGTCCGGTTCATAACTGTCTTCTGACATCTCTGACAGGTGCTGTAGACTGGCTGGAACGGCAGCTATCAAGTCATCCAGTCAGTTCTTGAAAGTTCTCTAACTGTCTGAAAGTGTCGAGACTTTCTGTCTTTAAGTGTCGACACTTATAGACCAAGTGTCGACACAAGTTGTGTAAGTGTCGACACAAGTCTACAAGATGTCGACACAACTCCTTGTGTTGTAGATTCTATGTCTCGACACAGTTTCTTCTGCATGTGTCGACACTGAAATTGAGTGTCGACACAAGTACTTGATCTTTTATCTTTTGTTGAATTCTTCTAAGTGTCGACACATCTCCTTTGTGTCAACACCTCTTCATGTGTTGAATCTATCAAGTGTCGACACTACTTCTTGGTGTCGACACATAGTCTTCAATGTTGATACGATTTAGGTCTTACTATAGGTGCATTTTGTTGTAGTGTGCATTGGTATTGTCACAAAATACAGTTTAATTTTTTAAGTTGATACCATAATCTAGGAGTTGGTTTTGAATCCACAATATTTGTGAACAACAGCTGTCAACTATAATGTATTCAGCTTCTATAGTTGAAGTTGACACAGATGTCTGCTTCTTACAAAACCAAGACACAAGCCTATCACCAAAGAACTGACATGTTCCTGATGTCCTTTTTCTATCCACTCTGCATCCAGTATAGTGAAAATCTGAGAATCCAGTTAAGTCAAATTTTGACTCTGTAGGATACCAAAGTCCTAGATTAGGACAACCCTTTATATATCTCAAAATTCTTTTAAGGAAAATTAGGTGAGATTCTTTAGGGTTCACCGAGAACCTAGCACAAAGGCATGTAGCAAACATAATATCTGGCTTACTAGCTGTGAGATACAACAAGGACCCAACAATAGCCTTATATGTTTTTTGATCAACTAGCTTGCCCTGTTCATTAGAATCAATCACAGCATTGGAAGCCATGGGTGTTTTCATAGCAGAGGCATCAGATATCCCAAATCTCTTAACTATCTCCTTAGCATATTTAGACTGGGATATAAAAATGTCATCAGAGGATTGCTTCACTTGGAGACCAAGGAAGTAGGAAAGCTCACTCATGCTACTCATTTCAAAGTTGGAATGCATCAGGTCATAAAACCTTTTGCATAGATTGGAATTAGTATAGCTAAAAATGATGTCATCTACATATATTTGTATTAACAATATGTTATGCTTATGATGCCTAGTAAACAAGGTTCTATCTATAATGCCCTAGAGAACTTATGCTCTAAAAATAAAGCTAACTAGGGTCTCATAGAAAGCTCTTCAAGCTTGCTTTAAACCATAGAGAGGTTTATGCAATTTGAAAATAAAAGAGGGATGAGTTAAAGAGATAAAACCTGGTGGTTGTTTCACATATACTTCCTCTTTGAGTTTACCATTTAAGAAGGCACTCTTGACATCCATCTGGTAGACCTTGAACTTCGTATAGGCTGCATAAGTAAGAAATATCCTGATAGCTTCTAGTCTTGCAACAATGGCAAATGTCTGATCATAGTCAATTACTTCCTCCTGTGAATATCCTTGTGCTACTAGTCTTCCTTTGTTCCTTATAATAGCTCCTTGTGGATCCAATTTATTTCTAAATACCCATTTAGTTCCAATGACTGAGTAGTCTTTGGGTCTTGGAACTTAATCCCAAACTCTGTATCTCTCAAATTGATTGAGCACCTCTTGCATTGCAATAATCCAGCGTTGATCTTGATCTGCATCTTTTATGGATTGGGGCTCAAGTTGAAATATGAAGCAAGCATGCATCAAATCTTGGTTGAGTTGATGTCTTGTTTGCACACCAACTGATATGGCTCCAATCACTTGAGATATAGGGTGATCTCTATGTTTGACAAGATAAGTAGGAGGAGTTAGTTCAGCAACAGCTTTGGGAATTAATTCCTCTTATGGAATTATGTGTGTTGTTGTAGGTTTAGTAATTATTTCAATAATATCTTCTTCACTGTCTTCATCAACTTGATGAGAAGGATGTGATATAACCTCTTGGGTGAGGTTTAAGTAATCCAATTTCTCATACAGTTGGGGTACCTGCAATAAATCTCTGGTAGAAGAATCCTTCTCCTTATAAAATATGTTAACTTCATCAAATGTTACATGTATAGATTCTTCCATTTTTAAAGTTGACTTATTGAAAACCCTATAGGCCTTGCTGACTTTGGAAATATCTAAGAAAAATTCCCTCTACAGCTTTGGCTTCAATCTTTCTAAGATATTTCTTGTTATTATTGTGTATATAACATTTACAACAAAATACTTTAAAATAGTCAACTTTAGGTTGCCTCCCTTTAAGCAATTCATAGGGAGTCTTACCCTTAAGTTTATGTATTAAACTTCTGTTCAGAATATAGTTCATTGTGCTAACTTCCTCTGCCAAAAAGGATAGGGGCAAGAAAGCATATGAAAGTAATGTCCCTGCAGATTCAATCAAGGTTCTATTTTTCCTTTCTACTACCCCAATTTGTTGAGGATTTCTAGGAGCAGAAAAATAGTGCCTGATACCTTCCTTCTCCCAGAATTCTTGCATGAGAAGAGATTCAAACTCGGTGCCATGATCACTTCTGATCAATACAATCAGAGTATAATACTCAATCTGTATGCTCTTAAGAAAATATATAAGAACTTTAAAGTTATCAGACTTGTTTCTCTGAAAGAACACTCAAGATAATCTAGAGAAGTCATCTATAGTAACTAAAGTATAGAATATCCCTCCCAAGCTTTGTACTGTAATGGGTCCAAAAATATCCATATGTAGCAAGTACAGAATCCTGGGTGAATCACTCTTATTAATCGATTTAAAGCTATTTTTAGTTTGCTTGCCTAATTAATAAGCCCTGCAGAGGCCTTCCTTCTTGTAGGGGCCAGAAGGTATTCCTCTAACAAGGTTGTCCCTAGATAATTTAGCAATATTTCTAAGATTAACATGTCCTAGTCTTTTATTACATAATTTATTATTATTACTAATCTGATTGAATAAATAGATTTATGAACAAGCTGACATGAAATTAACTAAGTAGATATTTCCTTGTCTAAGTCTAGTTAAAACAATTTTGTTATCTATAGAAGCAATAATACAAGAAGATTGGTTAAAAGATACCTGATAACCTTTATCACATAACTAGCTTATGGATATTAGGTTATGTTTTAGACCACTTATATAGGCAACTTTCCTGAAGGTGATAGCTCCAATCTTGACATTCCTATAGCCTTCTGTTTGGCCATAATTGGAGTCTCCAAGGATCACCTTTGGTCCAAGCTTTTGAGTGTCGACACAGCTCCTTGTGTCGACACTTGATTCTTCTGTTAAGACTTCAGCTGAGTGTCGACACATTCCCTTAGTCGACACTTGTACTTAGAATATTTTGTTGATCTTTCTGTTCTTTGCTAAGTGTCGACACAGCTCCATGTGTCGACACTTTCTTCAAGTGTTGAGTCTTTAGCTGAGTGTCGACACATTATTCTGGGTGTCGACACTTATACTTAGTCTCTGCTGACTTTTGCTGAGTGTCGACATAGCTCCAAGTGTCGACACTTTCTGGTGTAGACACAGCTTCACTGGGTGTCGACACTGCTGTTAAGTGTCGACACTGCTTTACTGTACTTTTTTCATTGAGTGTCGACACAGCTCCTTATGTCGACACTTTGTGTCTGGTGTCGACTCTGCATCCCAGGTGTCGACACAATGACTCCAAGTGTCGACACTGCTTGTCTGGGTGTCGACACAAGTCTTCTTAAGTGTCGACACTTTCCCTCTGGGTGTCGACACATGGACTTAGAAATTTTTGCTTCAGTCTTGCAAATACTTAACCTGCACAAGTAACTCAAAAACACATCAAATACATTTTGATGTATATCATTGAGTTGGGTGAGGCTTCTTCAAATCAGGTACATTTAAACCAATGTACCCAACAATCTCCCCCTATTTGGAGAAGTCATAACCCTTAGTTAATGATATACACCATTCATAATTAAAATTACAAAATGATGTAAGGCAAGATAATGTACAGCAGGGTAAACATAAACATGTATCAATTTAACATGTATACAAATTCATCATCACAGAACAAATATGAAATAGACATAGACATTATCACAGAACAAACATGAAATAGATTAATCATATATTGTTCTAATATATGTCTTATACATTTTCAGAAGTTCACAAAAATGTTTTACATCAAAAAGATTACACAGTAAACTTTAAGAAAATTCTAATTCTATTTCAGTTCTGGTTCCTTGATAACTATCCCTTTGCTAGCATGAACCTTAGCTTGGACAGGAGCATCAGCAGTTTCAGCATCAGCAGGCTTCTTGCCTTTCAGATCTTTCTTCTTAAGCTCTTCAGCTTTGATCTTTTGTCTTTCAAAATAATGGTATGACTTAGGAAAGTACTTGCTAGGCTCCTGGGCAGTAGGATGTAGCTTTCCCATCTTTGCCTTCCTTCTATATTGAACTATGGCCTCCTGTCTAGTCTCATGTTTTCTCCATTCAGCCTCAGAGAACCATTTGTTCCTATCTTGAATGTTATCCTTGGCAGCTTTCCAGGCAGTTAATATAATGTTTCTAGAGGTAGGGCTCCATTGCTCAAAATCTGGTCTCTGTTCAGCTTGTTCCCTAAACCTCTTCTTAGACAATCTTGTCTCTTCTTCTTTTTGCAATGCCTCTTGCATGGCTTCAGATATAGGCTGAACAACCTTTTCAATAATAACATTGTCCTTGCCCCAGGTGGGCTGTACATGGTCTGTACATCAACATGCACCATTTCAAAATCTGGAGGAGGATATATGACTTGAGCAACTTCTGGTTGCTCACCTCTAAGATAGGCATGGTTAATTCCAGATTCAGCAACATCATTGTCATCACACAGAGGAGGATATCCAAGAGTTACTCTGATAGAATTTGATATCCACTTAGCATGGTCAGAGCTTGCCTTGACTAACACTCTCTCCCCCTTTATAACTTCTCTAGCCATGTGATCTCTGGCATCATCCTTTTGAAATTTTATTTGATTATCCAAGTATCTGACTCCATCTTTAAATAAAGGTTTGAGCTTTTTAAGTTGTTCAGATATGGCCTTCTGGGAGTCTTCAATGGCAGTCTTAACAGCATTGATTTCTTCTTGAAATACTTTATCAAATTCAGCTTTAACAGCAGCAGTAGAGGTAGAAGGTGCAGCAGCCTTGTTCTTTAATTCTGTGACAATAGCATTATGGGAAGCAGTAAGATTGTCATTCATCCTTATCTGATTTTCAAGTACATACCATTGCTTCAATGCTATGTCATCTACTTGTGCTTTTATCTTTTCTTGGTGTGTAGCCAAGTACACCACTGCATTCCCCCCTTTGTGGAAGCGGTCTGTCATCTCTTTCTTGTTAAGGTTCATTTCAAACCTTATAGACTTGATATCTTGGGCCAGATCAAATTGTAATGATTTCTGCCCTTCATCCACATACTTCTCAATTGCTTTTCTATGTTCATCCAGTTTAATCTGCATTGCCACCATTAAAGCACTATAATCTATTGATGGAGCTTGCTGAACTATAGGCTGTGGTGCAATAGATTGTAGAGCTTTCTTATAACTTTGGATTCTTCTCTTGAATACATAAAGTTTCTTTTGCTTAGCCCTTGTAGCCTCCTCATCTTCAGATTTTGAGGAGCTGGCTATGTCAACCCTCTCCTTAGGGCTTGGAGGCCTTTCAGCTTGCACATCAGGTGCCTTCTCAGTTTCTTGCCTCACAGGCTCTTCATGAACTTGCACTTGCTCCCCCTCAAGTGAAGCATTCTCTCCTTCAGCAGCAGCCTTGTCCATGTCAAAATCTTGTTGGTCTAGATTTAAAAATAAATCTTCCATGGTGAATTCTTGTGGAGACTGAGCAGGAGAAATTCTAGGTTCTTCAACCACTGGATCAGGAACCACTTGAACAACAGCAGATGTGTCTTCTATAACAGCATCTGGAACTTGACTATTCAGCTGAGTTTGCTGATGATCATCAGACAAATCAGTATTTTCCATAGAAAAATCTAAAGTGTTTAGTTCAGTGCTTACCTCTAGTATGATGGTGGTTGCTTGTTCACTTTCCAGTGTAGTGGGTTCATCTACAACTGGAAGCTCCCCTAGCTTTGATCCTTGTGGATGGGGCTAGCTAGAGGTAGCTCCCCCTGGATCTCAGCATCATCTTGAGGAGCAGGAGATTTCACTGCAGGCTCTTCCACATTCTCATCAGGTGTGAAGACAACCTGTTCTTCACTTTTAGAGCTACTAGTGGACTCTTGTGCCACTTGAGCAGTCTTCCTTTTCTTCTTGGGAGGAATGTCTTTCTCAGCAACTATCTTCTCAGGGGTTGGCATCTCTTTAGACAACACCCTGTCCCATCTTGAGAACAACCTCATGTACATTTTCCTCATGTGATTAATTTTGCTTCCAGCAGATTGTTGCATTACCTTAGGTATGGTTCCAGCAAGATAAAGACTTATGATTCTTCCCAGGTTGGGCTTCTTCAGACTTTCCTTGATTTTCTCAAATACTATAACAGACCAATCAGTTTTTAGTGTGAAGATTATCCTTGTCATTATACCAAACATATGGGCAGACACTCTGTCATGCCCTCCTGGCTTGCTGAGTAGTACTTTGCCAACAATTTCAGAAAGAAATTTTCCTTGACTGTTCATGCCTTTTCTGTTGAAAATAGAACCAATCTTCAGCTTAGAATCAAGTCCACAGCAGGTTAGAGCTTCCCTGGTCTTTGATGCAGTAACTTCATCTTCCTCTTGAGTTCTTGGAAGCTGTAGAATCTTCCTCAGACTTTTTGATGATACCTTGACCTTCTCACCATGAACTCTAGATTTGATTTTGTATCCAGATTCGTCCACCTTTGCTCCATTGAGGAATTCAAGTACCTCTTTCTTCCATATCTTAGTAGATTCTGAAACGAGATATTCTAACCCAGAATCGGCAACTAGGGTTATCACATGCTTGATTTCTTGATCGGCATCCTCAAAAGCGCCGCGCACCAGCTCGTATCCCTCGTTGACATTCTCCTCAAGCTTAGGCGCCATTATTGTTTCTAGAATTTGTCTTGAGAGAAGAGAGGTGTCGACACAGAAGTTTGGTCTCGAAACTTTGAAAGCGTGTCGACAAACAAAGATAAAGCCATATTTATACCTTTCTAATTTTGAAGATGAACAGGCGGGACAGCTAACTTAAAATGTGTCGACACTGGCAATAAGTGTCGACACTGACTTATAATGTCTCGACACATATGTGTCGACACAAGTTTAGTCAACAGATTTTATGTGTCGACACTTGGTTATGTGTCGACACAACATAACTCGACACATTGTCGAGACTTTACTTGGAAAATTCTGAGTAAATACTAAGTGTCGACACCACTTTGGATGTGTCGACACCTACTTGGCATGTGTCGACACTAATATTCTGAAGTGTCGACACCAACTTCCTAGATGTGTCGACACCTATTTCCTGAAGTGTCGAAACCACTATTCTGTGTCGACATAGACTTGTCTATGTGTCGACACCTTTTTACTTAGCCAATTTCAATTCTGTAAACTTACTCTAAGTTTATCATTCCTAGTTCAATTTTAAATCTATTGAACTTAGCTTCTTCTAGGGGCTTAGTATACATATCAGCTACTTGATTATCAGTTTTAACATATTCTAATAAAATATCTTCTCTTTCTACATGCTCCCTAAGAAAATGATATTTAATTTCAATATGTTTTGTTCTACTATGGGATACAAGATTATTAGCTATTGAAATAGCACTTGTAGAATCACATAAGAGTGGAGTTTTACTTACCTGAAATCCATAGTCCTCTAGCTGATGTTGTATCCACAGAAGTTGAGCACAGCAACTTCCTACAGCCACATACTCTGACTCTGCAGTGGAGATAGCCACACTGGTTTGCTTTTTGCTACTCCATGAAATTAGTCTCCCACCTAGGAATTGACAGGTTCTAGTAGTGTTTTTTCTATCTTCTTTGCATCCTGCAAAGTCTGCATCTGAATAACCTGTTAGTTCAAAATCTCCATTCCTCGGGTACCAGAGGCCTAGATAGGGAGTGCCCTTTAGATATCTCAATATTCTTTTGACTGCTGTCAAATGAGACTCTTTAGGGCAGGCTTGATACCTTGCACAGACACATGTAGCATACATGATATCTGGTCTACTAGCAGTCAAGTATAATAGGGAGCCAACTATCCCTCTATACAAGGTTTCATCTACAGGTTTCCCTGCATCATCCTTGCTAAGAGACATACTTGACCTCATAGGAGTCTTCATGGTACTGGATGAATCCATACCATACTTCCTTCTGAGTTCTAGGGTGAACTTGGACTGACATATGGATAAACCACTTTCAGTCTGTTTAACTTGGAGACCCAAGAAAAACTTCAGCTCTCCCATACTACTCATCTCAAATTGACCTTGCATCAGTTTTGCAAACTTCTTGCAAAGGCTGCTTTCAGTAGACCCAAATATAATGTCATCTACATATATTTGGACTAGTATAACTTTGCCTCTAGATTCCCTAAGGAATAGAGTCTTATCTATTTTCCCCCTTGAGAACTTGTTCTTAATGAGGAAACTAGATAGGGTTTCATACCAAGCCCTAGGGGCTTGCTTTAACCCATATAAAGCTTTCCTAAGTCTATAGACATGATGAGGTAAAGTTGGATCAACAAAACCTGAAGGCTGTTCCACATAGACTTCTTCCTTAAGATTACCATTCAGAAATGCTGACTTGACATCCATTTGGTAAATCTTGAATCCTTGATAGGTTGCATAGGCTAAGAACATCCTTATGGCTTTCAGTCTGGCTACTGGAGCAAAGGTTTGATCAAAGTCAATACCTTCTTCTTGCTTATATCCTTTAGCAACCAATCTTGCTTTATTCTTAATGATGACCCCTTGTTCATCCATCTTATTCCTGTAGATCCACTTGGTTCCTATTATATTGTGGTCTTTAGGTTTAGGAACAAGTTCCCAGACCTTGCACCTCTTGAACTGATTAAGCTCTTCTTGCATTGCTTCAGTCCATTGTGGATCTAGTATTGCTTCTTCAAACTTCTTAGGTTCAACTTGAGATAGAAAACTGGAGTAGATTGCTGCATTCTGATGTCTGCTCCTTGTTTGTACCCCTTGTCTTGGATCTCCAATAATCTGCTCTACTGGAAGATCTCTAAGATGCATGTTGGCTGGAAGCATCCTAACTTCTGGTTGAACCTCTTCAGCATCTCCATCATGCTGTACTCCTTGTACTTCTTCTGCAATTGGTACATGTAGTTCTCCCCCTGGACAACATCCACTAACTTCTACTTGCTGTCTTGCAGCAGGTATTTCTTCTATAGTAAGCTTGTCCATCTTCTTTGTTAAACCTGTGGGGCTGCATACAGTACTAGACAACTCATTGTTAATAAGTTTAGTCTCATCAAAAACTACATGCACAGATTTTTCTACAACTTGTGTAGTCAAGTTGTAGACTCTATAAGCCTTACTGTTATTGCTGTACCCAACAAAAATTCCATCTTGGGACTTGGCAGCAAACTTAGTCAAGTAAGACTTCTCATTGTTAAGTATGAAGAATTTGCAACCAAAGATCCTGAAATAGGATAAGTTTGGTTTCCTGCCTTTCACAACTTCATAGGGGGTCTTATTGAGCCCTTTAGTGATGGTAGCCCTATTTATAACATGGCATGCAGTATTAACTGCTTCAGCCCAGAAATACTCTGGCAGTGATGTATCACTTAATAGGGTCCTACCAGCCTATATCAAGGTTCTATTCTTCCTCTCAGCAATGCCATTTTGCTGAGGTGTTCTATGTGAAGAGAATTCTTGAAATATCCCAAATTCTTCACATAGTTTTGTCATGCATTCAGACTGAAATTCAGTACCATGGTCACTTCTAATCTTGACCACTGTACTATTTAGTTCATTCTGAATTTGCTTGACAAAGCTATGGAAGACACTAGGTGTTTCAGATTTCTGTCTTAAGAAGAACACCCAGGAAAACCTTGAGTAGTTATCTACAACTATAAGGGTATAGACCTTCCTACCTAAGCTGTGAACTGGCATAGGACCAAAGAGATCCAAGTGCAAGAGGTATAAACACCTCACAACATCTTTGTTTTCTATGCTTCTAAAGGTGGATTTAGTCTGCTTGCCCTTTTGACAAGCTGAGCAAATACCATCTTTAACACACTTAACTTGAGGACCATTCCTCACTAACTCTTTGCTAAAGAGTTTGCTAATAGTCTTGTAGTTAAGATGGGCAAGCCTCTTGTGCCATTTGACACAATGAGAGACTGTCTCATCAGCTACAAGACACACTGGAGAACCACTGTTCTCAACCATAATGTCTAAGCAATAGACATTCTTTTTCCTATAACCAGTCAAAATGATCTCTTGATCACTTGACCTTTTGATATGACAATCATTTTTAACAAATGAGATGTCATACCCTATATCACTTAATTGACTTATACTTATTAGGTTGTGTTTCAACCCTTTAACATAAGCCACTTGAGTAATGGTAACTAAGTTGCTAGAAATGTTACCAAACCCTTTGATGATTCCTTTTTCAGAACCACCAAAGGTTACTTTTGGACCATCTTTGATTGGAATGTAGTCCCTTAGTAATCCTCTATTTCCAGTCATATGTCTGGAACATCCACTGTCCAAGTACCATGTTGGGGTATGACCACTTGGACTCACCTGCAAAACAGATTAATGAACCTTAGAACCCAAAGAATTCTTGGGTCCTTGGTACTTGTTAGTTTGCAACTTGACAAAACTACCTACTGGCTTTCCAACAGGTAATTTGCAACTCACTTTGGCACTAACATTGTGCCAACAGTCCATTGCAAAATGGCCAACTTTGCCACAACACCAATATTCAAATTTATTGTACCATTGCTTAGGTACTGTCTTTGTTGTCTTATCTACAGCAGACTTGTTGAATGTTGAGGCTTTGCCCTTGGACTTGGACTGCTCAGTCCTTGCAGGTCTAGTAAAGCTCAGTCCAGCTTTACCCTTGTGATGAATAAATTCATCAATTATGGGTAACACTGACTTAGGTTTATAAAACCTAGCAACAAGCTCTCTCTCTTTCTGAAGATTGATCTCCAGACTCTTGATTTGATCATTCTTAAAGGTGATAGTCCCCATCTGAATCATTGTTATGTGTTTCAGCCTAGCTATCTCATTAAGCTTTTGATCAAATAGCTTCTCAGAATCTGTTGCAGCAGCTTTTAGATCAGCAATTTCCTTTGCCTGACTTTTGGCTAGGGACTTGCTCTTCTTGTAAGCTTGCAACAGTACTTTATATTCATCTATAAGCTGATGAATATCTTCCTCAGACTCAGATACACTTTCATCACTCGTTGAAGATGAATCTGATTCTGTACTTGGTGAATAGGTGACCTAATTCTTTTTTAAACTTTAATGGCAGCAATCAGTTACAACACAGAATCTACTCTACTTTTGCAATCACACAGCATACACAGCAAAGCACAGCAGACACAGAGTTTTATAGTGGTTCCCCAAGCTTTGGGTACATCCACTTTCCCCCTTCGCCTATCTAGCAGTGTACTAGATTCGGCCAAACTTCACCACTGTCTCAGAACCCAAACTGGTTCCTACACCTCAGGCCCAAGGCCCTACAACTCAGCTTTTCCATAAAGCCTACACTCAGCCACAAAGGCCTACACTCAGCAAACAAGGCCTACACTCAGCCACCAAGGCCTACACTCAGAGATTTCAATCTCCTACACTCAGGCTCTCAAGCCCTACCCTCAGCCTTTATAATTACAGGCTTACAAAACACTCAGATCCAAAGGATCCTACAAGATAAAAATGAATTTACAATTGTTAACTCAACAACCCAAAGACAAGAGAGGGAGGTTGTGAGTTTCTTGATGAGTTCTTGGAAGAACTCAGCTGGATTCAATCTGACTTAGCTTTCTTCAAAGCTTCTTGAAAGTAGAACTCAATTAGATTGACTCCTTCTGCAGTTGATCCTTGACCTCTGCTTCTTAAGACCCAGAATGAATCTGAATCCTTCTTCTCAGCCTAGTTCCAACGGCTGATTTCTTGGATGGAGCCCTCTCTCTCCAACTTCTTAGATCTGCACTTGGACAGCTAGATCTTCTTGATTTGATCCTTGATCAATAACTTGAACAACTCTGTGAACCACTTTTTGAATTGCTTCAACAACCTCAACAACTACAGTTTCTGTAGACTGTATGAGCCTATTTATAGGCCTTCTTCATGGTAACCGGCTGGTCCGGTTCATAACTGTCTTCTGACATCTCTGACAGGTGCTGTAGACTGGCTGGAACGGCAGCTGTCAAGTCATCCAGTCAGTTCTTGAAAGTTCTCTAACTGTCTGAAAGTGTCGAGACTTTCTGTCTTTAAGTGTCGACACTTATAGACCAAGTGTCGACACAAGTTGTGTAAGTGTCGACACAAGTCTACAAGGTGTCGACACAACTCCTTGTGTTGTAGATTCTATGTCTCGACACAGTTTCTTCTGCATGTGTCGACACTGAAATTGAGTGTCGACACAAGTACTTGATCTTTTATCTTTTGCTGAATTCTTCTAAGTGTCGACACATCTCCTTTGTGTCGACATCTCTTCATGTGTTGAATCTGTCAAGTGTCGACACTACTTCTTGGTGTCGACACATAGTCTTCAATGTTGATACTTGATGAGTGTCGACACAGCTCCTTGTGTCGACACTTGATTCTTCTGTTAAGACTTCAGCTGAGTGTCGACACATTCCCTTAGTGTCGACACTTGTACTTAGAATATTTTGTTGATCTTTCTGTTCTTTGCTAAGTGTCGACACAGCTCCATGTGTCGACACTTTCTTCAAGTGTTGAGTCTTCAGCTGAGTGTCGACACATTGTTCTGGGTGTCGACACTTATACTTAGTCTCTGCTGACTTTTGCTGAGTGTCGACATAGCTCCAAGTGTCGACACTTTCTGGTGTAGACACAGCTTCACTTGGTGTCGACACTGCTGTTAAGTGTCGACACTGCTTTACTGTACTTTCTTCATTGAGTGTCGACACAGCTCCTTGTGTCGACACTTTGTGTCTGGTGTCGACTCTGCATCCCAGGTGTCGACACAATGACTCCAAGTATCGACACTGCTTGTCTGGGTGTCGACACAAGTCTTCTTAAGTGTCGACACTTTCCCTCTGGGTGTCAACACATGGACTTAGAAATTTTTGCTTCAGTCCTGCAAATACTTAACCTGCACAAGTAACTCAAAAACACATCAAATACATTTTGATGTATATCATTGAGTTGGGTGAGACTTCTTCAAATCAGGTACATTTAAACCAATGTACCCAACAGTGTCGCACTTCATTCCGCATAGGAAGGATGATCCCGTGGAGAAACTGGCAAAGTTATATATGGATAACATAGTACGGCTTCGCGGTGTGCCCCGCAACATCATGAGTGACTGAGATGGACAGTTCACGTCCAATGATTGGAGGTTGGTGCTGCAGATGTTGGGAACAAAACTGAATTTCAGCATAGCCTTTCATCCGCAAACGGATGGGCAGATCGAGAGGGTCAATAGGACAATGGAAGATATGCTTCGCATGTGCGTCCTAGACTTTGGAAAGCAGTGGGAAGACCACCTATACTTGTTGGAGTTTGCGTACAACAATAGCTACCCGGCAAGCATACAAATGGCGCCCTTCGAGGCCATTTATGGTAGAAGATGTCGCATGCCGTTGTCTTGGTTGGAAACAGGCGAGTCAAAGTTGTACAAGCGACAAGAGGTGGAAGATGTTACTTCGTAGATGCGAACCATTCGGGAATGGTTGCTAATTGCTCAGGACCGCCAGGCTAAATACTATAACGCCAAGCACAGAAATGTGGAGTTCGTTGTTGGCGACTGGGTGTACTTGAAGATCAAGTCGTTCAAGGGTGTCTCGCGGGTGCGGCGCTTAAAGAAGCTAAGCCCGAGGTACCTTGGACCGTTTGATGTTCTGGAGCGGATTGACGAAGCAGCGCATCGGTTGAAGCTATTAGTGTAGCTTAGTGGTCTACACGATGTATTCCATATATCGGTGCTACGGAAGGCGGTGCAAGAGCCTTCGCATGTGATCGCGGTGGATCAAGTGCCGGTGGATAATGGGTTGACGACGAAGGTCAAGCCCATATGAATTGAGGACTCAGAAGTCAAGCGGCTACGCAACAAAGAGATCAGGATGGTCAAGGTCCATTGGGACAATTGCAGTTGAGAAGAGCTTTCTTGGGAGCGAGAACAGATCATGCTTGAGGAGTACCCGGAGTTGTTTCACCCAGGTACCGTTTAAGTTTTTATGTTTATCTTTCCTTTATGAAATTTTGAGGATGAAATTCTTTTGAGAGGGAGAGAGTTGTAACGCCCCGAAACTCAAAAGAGCGACGGGAGGCGTTTTGAGCCAAGTTTGGAATTTGGCAGGGGGCACACGGCCTGGGCCACGGGGGTGTCCCAGGGCATGTCGTGTTTGGGTCGACGATCTGACTGAGAGGTCGACGAATTTTGGAGTCGACGATCGTCGAGCAGCGAACACGGCCTGAGACACGGGCGTGTCCCAGGGCGTGTCGAGCTCGTGTCTACGATCTGGCCGAGAGGTCGACGAATTTTGGGTCAACGATTGTCGAGCAGAGAACACGGCCTGGGACACGGGCGTGTCACAGGTTGTGTCCTTCTCGGGTTGAAACCGGGCTGTTTCTTTGGAGACACACAATTTTGGAACACGGGCCGTATCGGATAGACACTGGCGTGTCAATTGGGATACGGGCATGTCTAAGACCCGTGTGTGTCTCGGGTTGGTGTTGGTCCTGTGTCGATGGAGGAACACACCCGGGAACACAGGCGTGTACTGGATGACACGGGCATGTCAGGTCTAACACGGGCGTGTCGGGTGCCCGTATGAATATCGGGATGCGTCGGTTTCGATGGCGAATGGGGAACACGGGCGTGTCACAAGCCGTGTTCGGCCCAGATTTTGCATTTCAGCTCCGGATCGTGGCCTTTCGTTTCCTTATTTTGGGATCCGACGGCTGGGGGTTGTTCTTGCTAGGATATACCCGGGAATAGGGTTTCAAATCCCTCATTTCTTTCACTTAGTCTCTTTCTAAAGTCTAGAGAGAGGGGAGAGCAAGGAAGAAGAAAGGAGGCTAGATCCGGTTACCGGCGGAGCTTCGGAGCTCCAAATCGCGAGCCGACTTTGGATCTACGGAGGCAAGGAGATTGCGGTGCATTTCATCCGCATATATTTCCATGGCGCCAAGGAAAAATGCTAGGGTAACGATTCTCATCCTAGGACATGTGAAGTCCTCTTTTCCTTTCCATAGGAAGCCCGCTCTCGCGAGTTCGCGGTGAGTTGAGGCATTCCTTCGGGTAGACATGAATAGTCCCTGTTGTGTATATGTAGAGTCCGTAATCGAGAATGAATATAGGCATGATGTGTGAAGCCTACCCAGACAAGTTAGTCTGGATCGGTGATGTTGCATTGCATAAGTGGTCGGAGAAGATTCCGTGCGGATGTTTGTTTTTCGGGTTTTCTACGCGGTAGATTACAACAGGGTGCTTTGGGGATTAACTCCAAGATGCACCCGGAAAACTGGGCAGATGCGTGATTCTGCCAGCATGGTGGCCTGGGAGTCAACTAGTACATAACTGGGTTATGTAAAGTGTGTATCGGATTGGGACTCGGGAAAGTTTGACCCGCGCATATGGCTTAAATTGTCGTTGTGATGCGAGCAACGGGTTAGACAGAATCGTACCCGCTCTATGTCGTTCGGGAGGAGTCGTTGGTATAGATGGAGGGTCTTAGGCGATCTATGGCTTAAAATGACGTGACCAATGCCGGAAAGACAAAATGCTTGTAGGATTGGCCGTCCTAGTGGCGGTGGTGAGACCGAGATGTCTATGGCTTGAATTGACGTGACGTTGACCGGTTCACCGAGAATGTGCCCTGAGAGCACGGGGTGTGTGGTCGTGCGTGCCTACGCCTGTAATGAAGTGTTTATCTATACTGCTTGGTTATGCTAACAAAGTGCAGGGAAAGGAGCATCGCCGCCCCGAGTTTGGGGGCGGGATCGTTATAATTTGGCCAGCATAGCTGACCGTTGCTTTTGTTTGTCACCGTGCGGTGGATTATTGCTTGCAGGTGCTATGGAGCTGAGCGGTAAATAGTGAGCTAAATCCCAAGTTGCTGAGTCGGCTCTCGAAGGCCAAAGTTTGAGTGTTTACTTGCTTTATTCATGTGTGACCGGCCTGCGTGCCGAGGTTTGCAAAACATGTAATTTGAGTAAACAAATGTAAGGCTTTAAGGCCCTTGTACTTGTGTATTGTACTTCATTCCTATGAGGTTTTGTAGTGGACATTCATGCTTGTAGCTGGGTTCTTTTATTTGCAACTTTTAATTATTGCTTCCGCTAGAATGACTCTGTGTAGGACGTTGGTTATTAGTTGGATGGTATTCCATTGAGTAACCACCCGATCTGTCTGTGGTATATGGCATCGGGCCCCGTCCGGACCTACTGCTATATGCTATGCGACGGATAGGGTGTGTTACATGAACTTTTTACGCACTAAACATGATATATTTGCATGGAGTCCCGAGGACATGTCGGGAGTAGATTCGCAAATCATCACGCATTCATTAAATATCAACACATCATACAAACTCGGGGTCTAAAAAAGCGTAACTTTGCACCTAAGAGGCTCCACGCCATCGAGGAAGAAGTGGACAAGCTTATGGCTATCCAATTCATTCGGGAAGTAACGTACCACACTTGGCTCATCAACATGGTCATGGTAAAAAAGGCTTCAGGAAAGTGGAGGATATGTGTTGACTATGACAATCTCAACCAACTATGTCCAAAGGACAGCATCCCTCTCCCCCGTATCGTGCAGCTCATAGAAGCAACAGTCGGGCATGAACTCCTTAACTTCATGGGCGCCTACTCAGGATACAATTAGATCCGGATGAACCCGACGGATGAAGAGTACACTACTTTTCGCACATACAAGGGGTGTATTGTTATAAAGTGATGTCTTTCAGATTGAATAATGTAAGAGCTACTTATTAAAGGCTGATGAATCAAGTGTTCAGAAGTCTCATCAAACAATTCATGGAGGTTTACGTTGACGACATGCTAATAAAAAGCATCTGACGGGGCCATCACCTAGAAGACCTAGATAAATGTTTCCAACTCCTCCGTCATTTCCAACTATACTTAATACTTCCAAGTGATTGTTCGGGGTTACCGCAGAGAAGTTCCTAGACTTCATGATAACACAGCGAGGAATAGAGGCCAACCTTTAAAAGATCAAGGCGTTGGAGGACATATCTCCCCCTCACACTATTAAGGAAGTTCAACGTCTCAACGAAAGAATAGCTGCGCTCTTCCGCTTCCTGGCTCGGATGGGGGACAATTACCTCCCTTTCTTCAAAGCGCCCTGTGAAGCACGTCACACCAAATTCGAATGGACGGATGAGTGTCAAACTACATTCAAACACCTCAAGCAATACCTGGTCACTCCCGCTCGACTCGATCCTAGTCAAAGACGAAGGAGGGACTCAGCACCCGGTCTATTACCTCAGCAAGGTCTTGTTCGATATTGAGAGCGGGTATCCCACAATGAATAAAATGGCTCTGGACTTGGTGTTCTCTTCAAGAAAACTCTAGTCATACTTCTAGGCCCACACTATCAAAGTACTAACGTAGTTGTCAACCTGTACAATCCTGCAAATGCCTGAGGTATCGGGAAGGCTAGAAAAGTGAGCAGTGGAACTGGGAGAATTCGACATCCAGTTCCTAACAAGGCCCGTCATCAAGTCTCAAGTACTAACAGACTTCATAGTGTAATGCACAACCCCGCCAGAAGAAGCTCCCAACTCCGACAACATAGCTCCCGCATAGTAAACTTTACCGTCGACGCGGCTTCAGGCGTTGAGGGGGCACATGCAAGCCTGCTGCTGACAAGTCCCGAGGGGGTCACTCTCGAGTATGGGCTCCAACTGAAATTTCGAGCCACCAACAACATCGCGGAGTACGAAGCCCTCATCACCGGCCTCTGCCTGACCATTGACTACGGTGTGGAATGCTTAACCATCAACATCGTCTCTCAGCTGGTAGTATCACAGGTTGAGTGGGACTACGAGGTAAAGAATGAGCAACTAACACAGTACCTCCAGCTGACAAAATATCTTCTTGGAAAAATCAAGTCTCACCAGATCCTCCACATTCCTTGGGAATAGAACACCAAAGCGGATGATCTATACAAGCTCGCCAACTCCATTACATGATACCAAACTCGACGTCGCCAAGTCGAGGCTTGCTCATTCCCAGTATCTCGGGCCCTTGCGAGATTGTCGCCATCACAAGAGGGGAGCCCTACTGGATGCATCCCATCATCGCCTACCTCGAAATCAGATAGCTGCCAGCGGATCCAGTAGAGGCCCAACGCTAACGAATCCGCACTACCTCATTCTCCATTGTTAGAATTAGCGGTCTGGTGGTCTGGTGTTTGCGGTCTGGCATTCTGCCCTGGCGGTCTAGTGTTGGCATTCTGGTAGTCTGACTTGTCGGTCTGGTCTTGGCAGTCTGACGTTCTACCCTGATGGTCTGGTGTTATCAGTTTGACAAACTCCTGGCAGTTTGGTTCTAGTAGTTTGGCAGACTTCCTTGGCGATCTGGTTATGGCGGTTTTGTAGATTGGAAGACTCATGGTGGTCTGGTTCTAACGGTCTGGTATAGGGGTGCAAGTTGAGTTGAGCCAGCTCGAAAAAAGCTCGACTCGAGCTCGAGCCTATGGAGGTCGGGCTCGAACTCAATTACAAATTGAGCTCGGATATTATTGTTCATGAGCTCGTGAGTCGGCTCACAAGCATTTTATTCCTATATATATATATATTTTAAAAAAAATTAAAATATAAAGAAAATCAGGCTCATTTAAGCTCATGAGTTGGTTGAGCTCGAGCTCGATAAGTAGGCATTGAGCTCGAGACAGGACAAAATAAGCTCGACGAGCTCGAGTTCGAGGTCGAAATGATTAGCTCGATCTCGAGCTCGAGCGTGGAAATTTTGTCAAGCTCGACTCGTTTGCACCCTAGTCTGGTAGTTTGGTAGTCTAGCCTTGGTTGTTTGGCAAACTACTCTGGCGTATTGGTTTAGCAGTCTGGCTATCTTGAGGACCATTGGTACCACGTCTTTGATAGAGCAAAGGAATCTTGGTGGTCTAACTACTGTTGGAGTCTGGCGGTCAGGATGCTGAAACTGTTGTAGTGTGGCGGTCAAGAGCCTGAAACTATTGCGGTCTGGTGGTTAGAGTTGTCAAACCGCATCTGTTACACCTGGTGGTAAGCTGTAGTCTGGATCATAGACCAACAGATACTTCACTGGTAGTCGATGTCATTAGGGCGGTTAGCTTGTCTAACCGCCCAGCTCATCGCGGTCTGTAAATATCAGTTTGCTCAATTCACATGTTTTAATTTAGTACCACATCGTTTGTTGTATTCTCTCTTTATATCCTCTCCCCTATAAATAGGGGGTCATGCCCATGTATTGTTAAGTTTTTGAGCAATGAAAACTCAATTTTTCACATGGTATCAGAGCATAAATTGATCCTTACGGACTCCGATTTTTTAACCGCCCACTGAGCACTTCTGTTGACTGGTTTTTTAACCGCCCGCTGAGCTCTTCTACAGACTCTAATTTTCAGTATGTGCAGATCTATTTGTCTTCTTTATGGAGACTTTGTCTCTTTCTTCTTCTACCCTATCCGCGCCTCCTCTTCAGACTGCTTCCTTTATTTCCATTTCTTTTGACAATTTTGGAACTGCTTTCAAGTTTACTGGCCCAAACTATCCAGATTGGTGTGTTTCTTTTATGTTTCTACTGTGGTCTTTGCACAAATGTCACCATCTTACATATGACCCTCCTCCACAAGGGTCTGCTCTCTTTGATGATTAGGATGTCAGTGATGCTCTGGTTAGAACTTGACTTGCTAACAATCTCTTTGATGAATGTCTACCTGTCATTCGTCATGATGAGACGGTTAAGGTTGTGTAGACTTATCTTTTTGCTATATACTTTAACTGGGCTCACACTTCATGCATATACACATTATATATTGATCTTTTTGCTCGTCCTACTTTGACTCTTGTTGCTACCTACAAGGAGGTCCAAGCCCTTGGCGCCGAACTACTTCAACCTCGTTTTTTCTCTACTGATCTTGCTGAACAACACAAACACTTCAAAGAACTTCTGGTTGTGTGTTATCTTCTCTGCCTTCTAGAATCTTATGATATGATTAGACAACAAATTTTAGAGGAGGCAGACTCTCCCACCCTTGATGCTACTGTTGCTTGCATCGCCACTATCACTACTCTACTTCAGCATTCTCTGCTTGCCTCCCCACATCTCGACACCATTGCTCATCCTGCTCGTTATGGCAATCTAAGTGGCCGAGGTGGTCACTCCAGTGGGCGTGGTCCGTCTCGCCATCCTTGCTCTCATTGTGGCAAGACTGGAGATCTTGTTGATCAGTGTTGGGTCAAGCATCCTCACCTTTGCCCTTCAGCGAGTGACGCCACAAATAGGTCCACCTCTCTTGCCTCCTATTCAGGGAGTGTCAGTGTGGTCACTCAGGGTAAGTGACTTATTAACTCAGGAGCTACTAATCACATGACAAACAATCCTCATTTACTATCTCATTTGGATAAGAATAATCGGTCACCTCCGGTTTTTGTCGCGGATGGTACTTCGTCTCCTGTGTGTGGGATTGGTATAATGCAAGTCACTCTGTCTCTACAGCTTGAGGATACTCTTTACGTTCCCATTTTTCATGCAATTTGATATCCGTTGTTGCTCTTTTCAAACAACTAAACTGTGTGACTACTTTTACATCAAACACTTGTTGTTTTCAAGATCCTCAATGCAAGGAGACGATTGCTACTGGGACTGAAAGCAACAATCTCTTCTTCCTAGATAATGTCACTGCTTTCTCTGCTTCTACTTCTCTTCTGCAATGATATCTTTACCTTGGTCATCATCCTCCTTGACTCATCTACCTACTCATACAGTATTTACCTCAGGGACTCCTCTCTGAACTGTGAAGCCTACCAACTTGACAAACACCAATGCTCATCCTATCCAGTAAGACAAGAAATATAGGTTCTCTCGTCCCTTTGATCTTGTTAACTCAGATATTTTGGGTCCTTCTCTTACAAGTTCTATTGGTAAGGTAGTTTGTATTTTGTTACCTTTGTTGATGATTTTTCAAGATGTACTAGGATATATCTCTTAAAAGAACATTCTGATTTTTTTTTGTATTCACTACCTTTTATAATGAGATACGCACATAGTTTGGTGTGTCTGTTAAAATTCTTCATATAGATAATGTCGAAGAGTGGTTTAGTCGTTAATTTTTGATTTTTTGCATGCATCATGACATTATTCATCAACCCAGTTGTTCTTACACTTCTTAACAAAATGGTGTTGCTAAACGCAAAAATCGTCATTTTTTGAATGTTGCTCGTACCCTTCTCACACAAATGAATGTTTCCCGATCATATTGGGGTCATGTCGTACTTCTCTCTTGTTATCTCATCAACCGTCTTCCCTTTTCGGTTCTTCACGGTAAAACACCATTCTCTATATTGTATCCAAGAGTCACACCATTTCCTTTACCTCTAGGGTCTTTGACTGTGCGGTGTTCGTTCATTCTCCTTCTCCTGATCATGACAAACTTTCTCATCATTATATTAAGTGTGTCTTTCTTGGCCATTGTCTGACTTAGAAGGGGTATCGATGCTTTGATCATTTTCAACGGAAACAATATTCTTCTGTTAATGTCACTTTCTTTGAAAATATACATTACTTTCCTCAAGGTTCTACTCTCTCATCGTATGATGATTCCCCTTCTATCCCTATAATCTTTGCACCTCTACCTGATCTTACCCTTCCTCCTCTTCCTCTACCAGTTCTTGTTTCTCCATATCTGTCTACTGATACTACTCTACCTCTAGAGCCGTTGTTGCTAGTTCCTAGTCCAGCAATTTCTCCTATGGATGGATCTAATACAGACGATATGTCTGATCTTGATCTTTTTCATCGCTTTACGGATGGGCGTTCAGACGTGCACTAAGAATTCCATTCACGATGTTATCTTTTATGCTCGTCTTTCCTCGGCTGACAATAGTTTTGCTCTCGCTCTCTCGGCTACTGTTATCCAGACTACTTATCAGGAAGTTTTTGGTATTCCTCACTAGAAAGTTGTTATAGACGAAGAAATGAAAACCTTGACCAAAAGGAGTACTTGAACTCTTGTCCCTACCCCTCCAGGGGCAGATGTGGTTGGTTGTTGGTGAGTATTTATCATCAAGTTTCATTCTGATTGTATTATAGATCGCTATAAGGCTAGGTTCATTACCAAAGTCTTTACTCAGACATATGATGTGGACTTTTTTGACACATTCCACATAGTTGCTCGCATTAGCACAATTTGTGTTCTCTTCTCTTTGATTGTTAATAAGGATTGTGAGATGTTTCAGTTAGATGTAAAAAATACCTTCCTTTATTAAAATTTGCAAGAAGTGGTATACATGGAGCAACCTCCTGAGTATGTTGCTAAGGGGGATTCTCAGGTGTGCAAGTTACAGAAGATAATATATGGTCTAAAGTAAAGTTCACGAGCCTGGTTCGACAAGTTCAATAAAGTTATCTCTATTATTGGCTTTGCTTAAAGTTCTACAAATCTCTCTCTTCTCATACACAAGACTTCTAAAGAGCTAGTTGTTCTTGTCATCTATCTGGATGACATCCTCCTTATATATACAACCTTGGACTCGTTAGGGGACCTCAAGACGCAAATAGAAGAAGCGGGTGAGAGGTGCGGATAGACGAGTGGGACCATGTGGTCCACTCACTCGCAGGCACCAAGTCGGGAGGTCTCTGCAATAGGCGAGACGCCCCCTCTGTGATGCGAGTAGGCCTTTATAGGCGAGAGGGCCTCGCAGCGGAGGATGCCTGCTAGACGACCAGGAGGGTTTGTCTCGCCGATGGGTGTTCCCCTACTCGCCATATAGAGAGGGTCATTTTGACAGATCTATACCCCATGGGGATTTTACTCTTCTACCTCGGGTATCTTTACACTTTTGCCCTTGATGGTCTGCATATAACTCCTCAGAAGAGCGGAGTTTGGCTGTTGGCAGACCCAACCAAGGGTACTTAGGTAATTTCAGGCTAGTTCAGTGTAGTTATTTGCAGATCCAACTCAGAAAACTATAAATAGACAAATAGGGGTTCTTTAGAAGCACACACATTTTTCCCGGGACTTGAGAGGATATTTCTGTGATTTCTGAGGAGCTCCAAGCCCAGCTTTTGGCTTTGGAGGGGAAGCTCTCAGAGATCTTCCGGGTAAGCGGTGGGACCTCCCTGCTGAGGCTTTGGGTCAGTTTCTAGTCCTTCACGACCAGTCGGAGCTTGGGACGAGTAGGTGTTGGCTATGCCCCTATTTTTTGAACTTTTGTCGAAGTCAAATTTTGGCTTCAACAGTTCTGCTGCAGTGAGCTTGGAAGGTAGCCGATACAAGAAAACTTGAGTTTAGTCCTATGGCAGGAGCTGAAGGTGAAGGATCTGGTTTAGGAGGTTCCCCCTCCCGGGGAGAGGAGGTGATAAGGAATATACTAGAAGACTTCAGGCGAGAGGTCTTGCAGACCATCAGCTTGGCTTTCTCGGCAAGGAGCGAGTGGGCAACGCCTCAGGTTCCGATAGAGGAGGTCCCACTCTTGGGCGAGAACGCCCCTGGACAGCGCCCGGGGAAGGAGGTCCCAGCGGAGGCCGGCGAGAGGGACGTGGCGGCGCGAGAGCTTTTTCTAGGCCAGCGTCCCGGTAAGGAGATTCCGGCAGAAGTTGGCGAGAGGGAGGCGGCTGTGCGAGAGCTCTTCCCTGGGCATAGTCTCGCGGATAGGGCCAGCCAGCCGAGGCCGCGAGACGTGCCCGCTCGGCAGGCATGTGGCGAGAGCCCATTCAGTGAGCTCATCATCTCGGCTCCGGTGTCGGAGGGGTTCCGGGAGCCCGACATGTCCTACTACTCGGGGAAGGATGACCCTGTACAGCACGTGCAGTAGTTTGAAGATGTCGTTTTGATAAGACAGATGATGGATGCCTTTAATTGTCGGCTGTTTGCCATCATATTGAAGGAGAAGGCACGAGACTGGTTTCACCAGTTGCCAGCAAGGTCGATCTACAGTTTCGAGGATCTACGTCGAGGTTTCCTGTTGAGGTTCTCAACATCGAAGAAGCGAAAGAAGGAGGCGGAGTGCCTGTTCGCAGTGAGGCAGAAGCAGGAAAAGACGTTGGGACATTATGTGGATCGGTTTCAGGAAGAGGTCCTCCTGGTCCGGAGGTCCCAGGGTATACACTGATGCTCACGTTTACTCTGGGACTGAGGCCGGGTTTCTTTAGCATGGAATTGAAGAGAGTGCCCCCCTCTCTTTTGAGGAGCTCATGGAGAGGGAGGCAAAGGAGACATACTTCGAGAGGGCCAATCTGGGGTTTGCAAGAAAGTTGGCCAGGTTGGCGGAGGATGATGTGAAGGAACCGGAAGCAGGAAGGCGTAGAGAGCAGAGAGAAGAAAGGAGGAGGGAAGAGCCCCGAGGACAGGGGCAGCAGGGACTGCATCAAGGACGGGGGGCCCGGGAGCCGAACAACCGTTTAGGTTGGAGGCCTCAGGAGGGTCGCCCTCAGGAGCTAGGAGGAGGCTTTCAGGGAAGAGATAACTTCCGCGAGCCGAGGAGGTTCGATCAGCCGACATGGATGCAAGGGCCGAGGGATCGCTTCCAGCAGTAATAAGAGGCAATGGAGATCGGACGAGGTAGAGGAGGAAGAAGTGGAGCTCGGGGAGGAGCTGGAAGAAGAGATGGTGGAGAAGGAAGAAGGGGCAGGGTGGCGGTTCCTTTCTGTGACTTCTTTCAGGAGGAGGGTCACGCAACAGCCACCTATCCAGAGTTCTTAGAAGTGAGAGAAGCTAGGATGGTGAGGTGGCAGGAGCCGCCGGTAAGGATCGTAGAAGTGCAGCAGGGGGAGACAGAGGATAGATGCGAGGACCGGGTGGATGTAGGAACCCGGGGAGGGATCGAGGTGATCCACGGAGGAGTTGGGATCGAGGCAGCTTGTAAGGGCAGCCTCCAGACCATGTACCGAAGGGGGGTAGCCTCAACCTCCCAGGACCCGCTCCCGAAAGAAAAAACTACTTTTTCTTCAGAGGATATGCCGGATTATGTAGACCCATTCTGCGACGCCTTGGTGATCCAGATGGAGGTAGAAAACTTCACGGTCTCCAAGATCCTAGTGGACAACGGGAGCTCCGTAAATGTGATCTTCAAGAAGGCCTTCGATGAGATGCAGGTGGAGACCAGGAGGGTCATAGCTTCGGATGGGCCGTTGTTTGGTTTCTCGGGAGAGAGGAAGGAAGTAGAAGGAGGAGTAGGGCTGCATGTGAAGTTGAGGGGCGTGTCACGGAACTGCAGGTTCGTGATCGTGGACGCCCCAAGCAGCTATAGCGCCATCTTTGGGCGTCCCCTCATCAGCGCCTTTCGTTGCGTCCCCTCCTCTTTTCATCAATGCCTCAAGTTCAACAACGGAGGGGTGCAGGTTAGGGTCAGAGGGGACCCGAAGGTGGCAAGGCAGTGCTACGTTACAGCAATCAACACCATATCATGGATTACAAAGGCGAAGGGTTTGGAGAAGGAGATGGCGGCACATGAAGAGGTTGTCAGAGACGAGGAGATGAGCCTAGAGGAGGCGAGGAAGGAGGCTGAAGTGGTTTTCAGGGAGGAGGAGATTGAGGAGAAGAGGGGAAGAAATGAGCAAGAGGTCCAGGGGGACGGAGAGTTGGAGCCGTAAGAGGGTCGACAGGTGGAAGCTAAAGGAAGAGGAATTGAGAGGGTGTCCCATGGGGGCGAAGAGGTTGAGCAGGAGCAGAGGGAGAGCCTAGAGGAGGAGATGGAAGTTGAGGAAGCAAGAAGGGAGGAAGAGCTTGGACAAGAAGAGGAGGCAAGGGCCGGCTCGGAGCAGTCGCGGGTGGAGCCAGCGGAGGAGGTGGTGGAGATGGAAATCTTCACCAGCGCCGGATAGGTGCAAAAGGTGCAGATCAGCGAGAGTCTCCCCGAGAACCAGGAGCGATGCGGGCCCCGAGAACCAGGAGCGAGTGCGGGCTACGCCAGAAGATGCATCGCAACCAAGCTGGAAGAGCCAAGCAATCAAGAAGTCGAGGTCGGCTTCATCGGAGATCCAGTCGCTTGGAGTATTAACTTTTCATTATTAAATAAATCGCAAGGAGTGCTACCCCCTGCTGACGCGCTGGTTGATGCCGGGTTTTTCAATTATGAGTTTTTTGGATGCTTTTTGTTACCATACGGATCCCGACGTCAAGGACATCTCCTACCAAGGAAGGACCAGTTATAAGATGATGCCTTTGGGTTGAAAAACACAGGGGCTACAACCGAATGATGGATCCCAAAGGGGAGGAACCTGGACTATGTTGATGACTAATGGTTAAAAGTAAGGGTGTGGGCCCCTTTGGGACCTGGAGGAGACGCCAGAAGATGAGGACCAGTGCGTTTTCGCAACCAAGCATCTTCTGGAACCCAAAGATAAGTAAAATACATCCAATCACCACCAATGCTAAGGAGGTCCAGCGCTTGACAGTCAAGCTGGCCGGCCTAAGTAGATTCCTTCAGGTCGGGAGGAAAGCTCATCTTTCTTCAAAGGCTACGGGTAACCAAAGGTTCGAGTGGATCGCCGAATGGAGAGCTTTTCAAGGGCTGAAGAAGCAGCTCTCCCTGGCTCCTCTACTTCAAACCCAAAGGAGGGGGAGGCTGGCCTTGTATCTCGGAGTGGGAGCAGAGGCGGTGAGCTCTGTTCTGGTTATGGAAGAGGTAGGAAAGCTGCCAATCTACTATGTAAGCAGGATCCTAAAAAGGGGAGCTTCGCTACCCTATCTTAAAAAAGCTGGCAACGCCTTGATCATTTCGGCCAGGAAGCTCCGCCATATTTCCAAGCGCATTCCATCAGGGTGGTGACAGATCATCCCCTCCGTAAGATTTTTTAAGGAGTGGAGCACTCAGGTAGACTGGCCAAGTGGTCTATCGAGTTGAGTGAATTCGATATCTCGTTCGTACAGAGGCTCTCCATCAAGGCACAAGTAGTGGCCGACTTCTTGGCAGACTACGTTGTGGAGGTCGGGGCCGAGGAGTCGCGACCGCAAGAGGCATGGAAGATGACGGTTGATGGAGCCTCGGGAAAGCACTCCCTCGAAGCGGGGGCGGTATTGACAAGTCCTCAAGGGGTCACCATAGAGTAGGCGGTGGGCTTGCACTTTCCTGCAACTAACAACCAGACAGAGTACGAGGCTGTGATAGCCGGCCTTCGTTGGGCAAGAGAGCTTGAGATCCAGGATGTGGAGGCTTTCACGGACTCATTGGTGGTGGCATCACAGATTCGAGGAGAGTTCAAAGCTCGGGAACCCACCCTCGTGAAGTAATTGTCCAAGGTGAGGGCGATCATCGGGAGGTTCTGAACATTTTCCATCCAGCACGTTCCCAGAGAAGAGAGTACAACTGCCGATCAGTTGGCTAAATTTGGACCTCGGGGAGGAGGAACCTTGACGGATCTGTTCCATCCAGCGATCGAGGAAGGGGAGCTCATGGAAGTAGATTGGAGAACCTCATGGGTGGATCCCTTCGTGACCTTCTTCGTCACCGGTAACCTCCCTGAGGGGATCAAGGAGGCAAAGAGCTTTCGGCATAAGGCATCCCACTATCTCATGCATGAAGGGAGCTTGCATCGGAAGATGCTTTCGGGTCTTTTGGCACGATGTGTGACGGAAGAGGAGACCCGACAGATTCTGGAGGAGGTGCACTCTGGGGAATGTGGAAGACATTCCGGAGGTAGGACGCTGGAAGCAAGGGTGGTCAGGTAGGGGTACTTTTGTCCCACCCTAAGGAAGGATGCTGCGGAGTTTGCGAGGAGGTGCCAAAAATGCCATCTCTACGCCCCCCTCCAGCTCCAGGCAGCTCAAAGGCTCTGAAGCATCACGACATCGTGGTTGTTCGCTATCTGGGGGATGGATTTAGTTGGGTCTTTCCCTCTGGCTAGTGGGCAAAGGAGGTTCCTTATGGTTATGATCGACCACTTCTCTAAGTGGCTGGAGGTTAAGGCGCTGGCCAAAGTCACCTCCCAAGTCATCAGGAACTTTGTTTGGGGGGAGATCATCTGCAGGCACGGGCTGCCTCAGGCCATTGTCACAGACTATGTTCCTCAATTTGCAAGTGAGGAGTTTATAAGTTTCTGCACCCAGTTGGGCATCGACCTCAGATTTGCCTCTGTCCACCACCCTAGGAGTGACGGCCAGGTGGAGGCGGTTAACAAAATTATGGTGAACCTGCTCAAGAAGAAGGTGGAGAACTTGAGGGGGAGCTGGGTGGAACAGCTCCCCTCAGTTTTGTGGGCCTTGCGGACAACCCCGAACACGGCCACCGGCGAGACCCCCTTCAAACTTTCCCATGGGTGTGAGGCGGCCCTGCCTGTGGAATTTGAGGTCCGATCCCCACGAGTTGTGGCTGCAAGTGATGGAGACGAGGCTTGGAGGCTAGAAAATGAAGGAGGCTTATGCCTCTCACTGGACATGGTAGAAGAGCTACGTGACTTTGCAACTATCAGGCAAGAAGAGGTCAAACGACGGATGGCAAGATACTTCGACAAGTATATCAGGATCAAATAATTTGCGGAAGGAGATCTGGTGCTAAAGAAAGTTGATGCCGCGGGAAGGTCCGCCCCCGTGGGCAAACTCAACCCAAATTGGGAAGGGCCTTATATTGTTAAGAGGGTCCTGAGAACAAGAGGTTACCACCTCCAGGATGTAGAGGGTAGGACCATGAGCCACACCTGGAGTGGCGATGACTTGAAGCGATTCTACCCATAAGAAGGGAGGGCAAAAGTTATATATTCAAATCAAGTTCATTATAATAAATTTCTCAAATTACTTTTTGTCTTTATCTACTATGAAATTCTAATGGCAGGAAGATGGTTCCTTCTGCACTACCCCGAGCGCGGCTCGGCCCCAGGTAGATCCGCTGTGCAGGCTCTCATTAGCTGGCGGTCCGAAGGCTCGCCTGTGGGGGAGATGTCTGGTTCTTGGTTCTGCACTAACCCGAGCGCGGCTCGGCCCCAGGTAGACCCGCTGCGCAGGCTCTCATTAGCTGGCAGGTCCGAAGGCTCGCCTGTGGGGGAAAGGTCTGGTTCTTGGTTCTGCACTACCCCGAGAGCGGCTCGGCCCAAGGTAGACCCGCTGCGCAGGCTCTCATTAGCTGGCAGGTCTGAAGGCTCGCCTGTGGGGGAGAGGTTTAGTTCTTGGTTCTGCACTACCCCGAGCGCGGCTCGGCCCTAGGTAGACCCGCTGCGTAGGCTCTCATTAGCTGGCTGGTTCCGAAGGCTCGCATGTGGGGGAGAGGTCTGGTTCTTGGTTCTGCACTACCCCGAGCGCGGACTCGGCCCCAAGGTAGACCCGATGCGCAGGCTCTCATTAGCTGGCAGGTCCGAAGGCTCGCCTGTGGGGGAGAGGTCTGGATCTTGGTCCTTGGTTCTGCACTACCCCGAGCGCGGCTCGGCCCCAGGTAGACCCGCTACGCAGGCTCTCATTAGCTGGCAGGTTTGAAGGCTAGCCTTTGGGAGAGAGGTCTGGTCCTTGGTTCTGCACTACCCCAAGCGCGGATCGGCCCCAGGTAGACCCGCTGCGTAGGCTCTCATTAGCTGGCAGGTCCGAAGGCTCGCCTGTGGGGGAGAGGTCTGGTTCTTGGTTCTGCACTACCCCGAGCGCGGCTCGGCCCCAGGTAGACCCGCTGCGCAGGCTCTCATTAGCTGGCAGGTCCGAAGGCTCGCCATGTGAGGGAGAGGTCTGGTTCTTGGTTCTGCACTGCCACGAGCGCGGCTCGGCCCCAGGTAGACCCGCTGTGCAGGTTCTCATTAGCTGACAGGTCTGAATGCTCACCTGTGGGGGAGAGGTCTGGTTCTTGGTTCTGCACTACCCCGAGCGTGGCTCAGCCCCAGGTAGACCTACTACGCAGGCTCCCATTAGCTGGCAGGTCTGAAGGCTCGCTTGTGTGGGAGAGGTCTGGTTCTTGGTCCTTGGTTCTGCACTACCCCGAGCGCATCTCGGCCCCAGGTAGACCGCTGCGCAGGCTCCTCATTAGCTGGCAGGTCCGAAGGCTCGCCTGTGGGGGAGAGGTCTGGTTCTTGGTCCTTGGTTCTGCACTACCCCGAGCGGCGGCTGCGGCTCCCAGGTAGGTCTGGTCCTTGGTTCTGACCGCGCTGCACTAGCACTCCCATTAGCTGGCAGGTCCGAAGGCTCGCCTGTGAGGGAAGAGGTCTGGTTCTTAGTCCGTGGTTCTGCACTACCCCGAGCGCGGCTCGACCCCAGGTAGACCCGTTGCGCAGGCTCTCATTAGCTGGTAGGTCTGAAGGCTCGCCTGTGGGGGAGAGGTCTGGTCCTTGGTTCTGCACTACCCTGAGCGCGGCTCGACTCCAGGTAGACCGTACTGCGCAGTCTCCCATTAGCTGGTAGGCCCGAAGGCTCGCCTGTGGGGGAGAGGTCTGTTTCTTGGTCCTTGGTTCTGCACTACCCCGAGCGCGGCTCGGCCCCAGGTAGACCCGCTGCGCAAGCTCCCATTAACTTGCAGGTCTGAAGGCTCGCCTGTGGGGGAGAGTTCTGGTTCTTGGTCCTTGGTTCTACATTACCCCGAGCGCGGCTCGGCCCTAGGTAGACTCGTTGTGCAGGCTCCCATTAGCTGACAGGTCCGAAGGCTCGCCTGTGGGGGAGAGGTCTGGTTCTTGGTCCTTGATTTGCACTACCCCGAACGCGGCTCGGCCCTAGGTAGACCCGCTGAGCAGGCTCCCATTAGCTGGCAGGTCCGAAGGCTCGCCTGTGGGGGAGAGGTCTGGTTCCTGGTCCTTATTTCTGCACTATCCCGAGCGCGGCTCGGCCCCAGGTAGACCCGCTGCGCAGGCTCCCATTAGCTGGCAGGTCCGAAGGCTCGCCTGTGGGGGAGAGGTCTGGTCCTTGAAGTTTTGGTCCTAGGTCCTTGGGAGTAGGTCTAGGCTCTAGGGAATTCAATACCACCTCAAGCTTGGCTCGGTCCCCGGTAGGCCCGTTGCTCAGGCTCTCATCAAGCTAGCATGGCAATAAACCCACTCGACGGCAGAATGGTTGGAAAAATCTCCTTAAACAACATCCCATCTTAACCGTATGAAATGAAAAATAAACTAAGGCAAAGGCTTGGAGCAGTGCGAGTGGAGGCACTCGCAGCTGGCAGTTACGAGGATGGTCTCGCTTACGGCGAGTGTGCACTCGCGCGATACGGAAGACTCTCTCTAATGATAGGTGAGCAGGTTACGTCACTAAGAGTCACCCGCGCAGGGAGTACTTTAAGGCAAGGAGAGAAGGTGTTGTCGGTCCTCACGCATAAAAAAAATAAGGGAAGCGATCGCTCGCGCTTGACAAAAAGCCAACTCTCCAAGAAGGCCGCAAGACAAGACGTAGCACCTTCTCGCGTGCGTGAGCGCATCAGAGTGTCGTCTCGCAGTAAGCAAAATAAAGCAAAGGGTATGGAGTAAAGGCGAGGCGGCGAGACGGGTGGATAGCACCGTCTCGTAGGCGCAAGCAGACCAGTAACTTATTTCGCAAAATAAAAACAGAATAACAAGCAAGACAAACATGTACACTTAATCATCATTGTTATGTATCACAAAAACAGAGCTCAAAAAGGTTTAAGTTTTACAACAGCAACACATAGAGGAGAGAGGGATTCTGGATCTTGGGAGTTGGCACATCATTTCTCCTCGCCGGAAGAAGAATCCTCGCTCTCCTCGTCATAGAGCTGGGGGACCAGGTCGTGGGGGGTCACCGTTTCTGAATCATCCTTCACGACCCCCAGGTCCTTCATCATCTTCAGGACCAGCTCTGCCACCCTGATGTCAGCATCTCAGCATTGCTCCTCAATCTCATCAAAAGAATAATGCTGCGGAGCTGTCCGAAAGGGTTCGCGGCGAGACGTTGACACGGCATCGGCCTAAAGGCGAGTATTCTAGGCTTTCAAGCCCTTGACCTCCTCCTCCAGGGCCGCTACTCGCGAGTGCAGCCGCTCCGCCATATCGGCATCCTGCGGGATGCCCGGTCATTAGTCAAAAGTTTTTAAAGGAAAATCCAAGAGTAAGGATGGGACTTTACCACACCGCCTTGGGCTTTCGCGAGGAGGGTCTCGACATCAAACAACCTTTTTGCGAGGTCTTTGGATTTCTCTCGCTCCGCCTCCAGGCCTGTCCCGCTGTCCTTCCATTTTTTGTTGATATATATGAGGCAGCGCGAGGTGTGGTGCCCGAACTCCAAGGCATGCATTTGGGCATGGGAGGATTTTAGGACGAGATCTCGCGTGGACTCGCTCTCGGGCGAGACGGCATCGAGACCGCCATAAAGTCTGTACCCCATGGCAAAAGCATGGCTGGTGGGCTCCTTCTGCTCCTTCCAAGGGGGAAGGAGGGTGGAGATGGAGACGCAGTTGGAGTCCCGCCCCCACAGCAGAACAGGGTGGCCGACGACATCTGAGACCACAGGGCCCAAGTTGAAGTTCATATGGGAAGAGGGGGCGGGAAGGCTGGAGGAAGCGCCTTCGCGAGAGGTGGTGGCAGCCTGTTAATTGGATGTGGTGGCAGGCTGGTCGGGAAGTGTCGTCTCGCGAGAAGGCGGGACGGCCTGTTGAGGAGGCGAGCGGGGTGATTGAGACCCCTCCACAGAGATAGGGCTCAATGACCCCGAGATCTCCTTCTCCTTCGGGGTCGTCCTCTTTTTCCCCTGGGATACAACCACAACTTTTTTCATTTTCTTTGGAGGGCCGGAGCAAGAAGGGGTCGTGTCGCCTGCAGGCCTCTTCGGAGGGGCGAGAGACATGGACTCTCTCGCCGCCTCAGCTGCCGCGCTGGTGAGATCAAGGCCCTTGGAGGGGTGGATATTGCTTTTGTAAGGCGGATGGACTGGGATGACTCGCTCCCCAAAAAACAAACAAGGCGATGAGAAGGCGAGACGGAGAAACAATTAGACAAAAGCGAGAGTACCTTCGCTGAGCACTGGAGGCAGCGAGTCGAGGCCTCGCCGCAGGAAACTCCGAAGTTTTTAGTAATCATACAGCAGCTTCTCTAGGCCACCCACCTGCGGGGTCGCGTAGAAGCTCTCGGGGGGTGACACCGGCGCGAGCGGGATGCCCCCGAAGTCAGCATAGTCGCCGCGGATGAAGACGAACCTCGTGAGCCAATGGTGATTTTTATTTGGCATCTTGCACACCTTGAGCCCTTACCCGGTGAAGTACGAGACGCCATCGGCGTTGACATGATAAATGAAGAGCTTGCGGAAGATCGTCAAGCTGAACTCAATGTGCTCCTGGCGCATGTAGCAGGCGAATGCGATCAACACTGAAATGGCGTTCGGGTTGAACTGCGTCGGGACGACACCAAAGTACTTGAATACCTATTTTACCTAAGGTCATAGAGGCAACCTCAACCCCACCTCAGTGCGAGACGGGGAAGGCGAGCTCTCCAGGATAATAGGTGTTGATTGACTTGCCAACTTGGGGGACCGCGACTCGAGCCCCTCCGCCAGATACTCACGGACGAACCCGCGATAGTCCTCTTCTGAGAGCCGGCCGAGCGGAAAGTCATGGTCTGTGAACCGCTTCCCGCAGCGACTGCGCACATCGCCTTCCTCAACTCTTTTCTTACCCATCCTGGCGAGACGGTTTTATGCGAGACGAAGGGAGAAAGGGAGTAAGAAAGAAGATCGGCGAGAGGGCCGGGAGAGAAAAACGCGAGAAGAAGCGGCGAGACGGATGAAGCAAGGGGGCAAGAACTTGGCGACAGGAGTAAGAGGCCCCCGAGGGCCAGTCAGCACGGTCGCCGCGTGAAAGATATAGTACATAAACACCTAGAGGGGGTGAATAGGTGACCTAATTCCTTTTTTAAACTTTTTAATGGCAGCAAACAGTTATAACACAGATTTATCTACTCTACTTTTGCACAGCAATCACACAGCATACACAGCAAAGCACAGCATAGCAGACACAGAGATTTATAGTGGTTCCCCAAGCTTTGGGTACATCCACTTTCCCCCTTCGCCTATCTAGCAGTGTACTAGATTCGGCCAAACTTCTTCACCATCTCAGAACCCAAACTGGTTCCTACACCTCAGGCCCAAGGCCCTACAACTCAGCTTTTCCACAAAGCCTACACTCAGCCACAAAGGCCTACACTCAGCCAACCAAGGCCTACACTCAGCCACAAAAGGCCTACACTCAGAGATTCCAATCTCCTACACTCAGGCTCCCAAGCCCTACACTCAGCCTTTATAAATACAGGCTTACAATCACTCAGATCCAAAGGATCCTACAAGATAAAAATGATTATACAAATGATAACTCAGCAACTCAGAAACAAAAGAGGGGAGTTGAGAGTTTCTTGATGAGTTCTTGGAAGAACTCAGCTGGATTCAATCTGACTTAGCTTTCTTCAAAGCTTCTTGAAAGTAGAACTCAATTAGATTGTCTCCTTCTGCAGTTGATCCTTGACCTCTGCTTACTTAAGATCCAGAATGAATCTGAATCCTTCTTCTCAGCCTAGTTCCAACAGCTGATTTCTTGGATGGAGCCCTCTCTCTCCAACTTCTTAGATCTACACTTGGACAGCTAGATCTTCTTGTTATGATACTTGATCAATGATATGAACCACTTGAACAACTTCATTAACAACAGTTTCTGTAGACTGTATGTGCCTATTTATAGGCCTTCTTCATGGTAACCGGCTGGTCCGGTCCATAACTGCTGAATTCTGACATCTCTGACAGGTGCTGTAGACCGGCTGGAACGGCAGCTGTCACGTCATCCAGTCAATTCTTGAAAGTTCTCTAACTGTCTGAAAGTGTCGAGACTTTCTATCTTTAAGTGTCGACACTTATAGACCAAGTGTCGACACAAGTTGTGTAAGTGTCGACACAAGTCTACAAGGTGTCGACACAACTCCTTGTGTTGTAGATTCTATGTCTCGACACAGTTTCTTCTGCATGTGTCGACACTGAAATTGAGTGTCGACACAAGTACTTGATCTTCTATATTTTGCTGAATTCTTCTAAGTGTCGACACATGTCCTTTGTGTCGACACAACTTCTTGTGTTGAATCTATTAAGTGTCGACACTGCTTCTTGGTGTCGACACATAGTCTTCTATGTTGATTCTTGCTGAGTGTCGACACAGCTCCTTGTGTCGACACTTGATTCTTCTGTTGAGACTTCAGCTGAGTGTCGACACATTTCCCTTAGTGCCGACACTTGTACTTAGAATAATTTGTTGATCTTTCTGTTCTTTGCTAAGTGTCGACACAGCTCCATGTGTCGACACTTTCTTCAAGTGTTGAGTCTTCAGCTGAGTGTCGACACATACTGTCTTCTGGGTGTCGACACTTACTTCAAGTGCTGACTCTTTTGTTGTGTGTCGACACATTGTTCTGGGTGTCGACACTTTCTTCAAATGCTGACACTTCTATTGAGTGTCGACACATTGTTCTGGATGTCGACACTTATACTTAGTCTCTACTGACTTTTGCTGAGTGTCGACATAGCTCCAAGTGTCGACACTTTCTGGTGTAGACACAGCTTCACTGGGTGTCGACACTGCTGTTAAGTGTCGACACTGCTTTACTATACTTTCTTCATTGAGTGTCGACACAGCTCCTTGTGTCGACACTTTGTGTCTGGTGTCGACTCTGCATCCCAGGTGTCGACACAATGACTCCAAGTGTCGACACTGCTTGTCTGGGTGTCGACACAAGTCTTCTTAAGTGTCGACACTTTCCCTCTTGGTGTCGACACATGGACTTAGAAACTTTTTGCTTCAGTCCTGCAAATACTTAACCTGCACAAGTAACTCAAAAACACATCAAATACATTTTGATGTATATCATTGAGTTGGGTGAGGCTTCTTCAAACCAGGTACATTTTAAACCAATGTACCCAACAATCTCCCCCTATTTGGAGAAGTCATAACTCTTAGTCAATGATATACACCATTCATAATTAAAATTATAAAATGATGTAAAGCAGGATAATATACAGCAGCGTAAACATAAACATGTATCAATTTCACATGTATATTCATAGATTCATCATTACAGAACAAATATGGAATAGACATAGACAATATCACAGAACAAACATGAAATAGATTAATCATATATTGTTCTAATATCTGTCATATTCATTTTCAGAAGTTCACAAAAATGTGTTACATCAAAAAGATTACACAGTAAACTTTAAGAAAATTCTAATTCTATTTCAGTTCTGGTTCCTTGATAACTATTCCTTTGCCAGCTTGGACTTTAGCTTGGACAGGAGCATCAGCAGCTTCAGCATCAGCAGGCTTCTTGCCTTTCAGATCTTTCTTCTTAAGCTCTTCTGCTTTAATCTTCTGTCTTTCAAAGTAATGGTATGGCTTTGGAAAGTACTTGCTAGGCTCCTGGGCAGTAGGAGGTAGCTTTCCCATCTTTGCCTTCCTTTTGTATTGAACAATTGCTTCCTGTCTGGTTTCATGTTTCCTCCATTCAGTTTCAGAAAACCATTTGTTCCTGTCTTGAATGTTATCCTTGGCAGCTTTCCAGGTAGTTAATATAATGTTTCTAGAGGTAGGGCTCCACTGCTCAAAGTCTGGCCTTTGTTCAGCTTGTTCCCTAAACCTCTTCTTTGACAATCTTGTCTCTTCTTCTTTCTGCAATGCCTCTTGCATGGCTTCAGAAATAGGCTGAACAACCTTTTCAATAACAACATTATCCTTGCCCCCAGGTGGGCTATACATGGACAGTACATCAGCATGTATCATGTCAAAATCTGGAGGAGGGTATATAACTTGAGCCACTTCAGGTTGCTCTCCTCCTAGATATGCAGGTTGAATTCCAGATTCTGTCACATTGTCATCATCACAGAGAGGAGGGTATCCCAGTGTAGCTCTGATAGAATTTGATATCCATTTTGCATGATCAGAACTTGCCTTGACTAACACTCTCTCCCCCTTTATGACTTCTCTTGCAATATGATCTCTCACATCATCCTTCTGAAATCTGACTTGATTATCCAAGTAATTCACTCCATCTTTGAAGAAAGGTTTTAACCTTTGGAGTTTGTCAGTTATCAGCTTCTGAGATTCTTGTATGGCAGTCTTAAGAGCAGTGAGTTCTGCTAGGAGTACTTTGTCAAAATCTGCTTTTGCTAGAGCTGGAGTCTGCCCTGCAGCTATATTCTTTAGTTCTGTAACAATGGCATTGTGAGAGGCAGTAAGGTTGTCATTCATTCTTATCTAATTTTCAAGTACATAACCTTACTTCACAGCCATGTCATCCACTTGTGCTTTGATTTTTCCTGGTGTGTAGCCAAGTACACCACTACATTTCCACCCTTGTGGAAACATTCAGTCATCTCCTACTTGTTAAGGTTCATTTCAAACCTTATAGACTTGATATCTTGGGCCAGATCAAATTGCAAGGATTTCTGCCCTACATCCACATAAGTCTCTAGGGCTTTTCTATGCTCATCCAACTTGAGCTGCATGGCTACCATCAGATCACTATAGTATATTGATGGTGCTGCCTGAATTATAGGTTGAGGAGCAACAGTTTGCAAAGCCTTCTTGTAATTTTGGCTCCTCCTCCTGAAAACCTGAAACTTCTTTTGCTTGGCCCTTGTAGCCTCCTCATTTTCAGATTCTGAGGAGCTAGCAATTTCAACCCTCTCCTTAGGGCTAGGGGGCCTCTCTTTCTGCACATCTGGTGCCTTCTCAGTTTCTTGCCTTATAGGCTCTTCCAGATTCTGCACTTGCTCCCCCTCAACAGCAGCATTCTCTCTTTCAGCAGCAGGTGTTTCTTTTCCAAAGTCTTCTTGATCTAGATTTAAAAACAGATCTTCCATAGTGTACTCTTGTGGTGAAGGAGCTGGAGGAATTCTAGGTTCTTCAACCACTGGATCAGGAACAACTTGTAGTACAACAGATGTGTATTCTATAACACATCTGAAACTTGACTATCCAGCTGAGTTTGCTCTAGTATGATGGTGGATGCTTGTTCACTTTCCAGTGTAGTGGGCTTATCTACAATTGGAGGCTCCCTCTGGCTTTGATCCTTGTGTATGGGGATAGCTTGAGGTAGCTCCCCCTGGATCTTAGCAACCTCTTGAGGAGCAGGAGTCTTTACAGCAGGCTCTTCCTCATGCTCATCTGGAGTGAAGACAACCGGTTCTTCACTATCAGAGCTGCTAGTGGACACTTGAGCCACTGAAGCAGTCTTCCTTTTCTTCTTTGGAGGAATGTCTTTCTCAGTAACTGTCTTCTCAGGGGTTGGCATCTCTTTTGACAACACCCTGTCCCATCTAGAGAAAATTCTCAGATCCATTTTTCTCATGTGGTTTATTTTGCTTCCAGCAGATTGTTGCATTACCTCTGGTATGGTTCCAGCAAGGTAAAGACTTATGATTCTGCCCAGGTTGGCTTCTTCAGACTTTCTTTGATTTTCTCAAATACTATAACTGACCAATCAGTTCTCAAAGTGAAGATAATCCTGGTCATTATATTGAACATAGAGGCAGACACTCTATAATGCCCTCCTGGCTTACTGAGTAGTACTTTTTCAACAATTTCAGACATGAATTTGCCTTGATTGTTCATCCCTTTTCTATTGAAAACAGAACCAATCTTCATCTTAGAGTCTAGTCCACACCAGGTTAGAGCTTCCTGGTCTTTGATACAGTAACTTCATCTTCCTCTTGAGTTCTTGGAAGCTGTAGAATCTTCCTTAGACTTTTTGGTGATACCTTGACCTTCTCACCATGAACTCTGGATTTGATTTTGTATCCAGATTCGTCCACCTTTGCTCCATTGAGGAATTCAAGTACCTCTTTCTTCCATATCTTAGTAGGTTCTGAACTAGATATTCTAACCCAGAATCGGCAACTAGGGTTATCACGTGCTTGATTTCTTGCTCAGCATCCTCAAAAGCGCCGCGCACCAGCTCGTAACCTTCGTTGACGTTCTCCTCTAGCTTAGGCGTCATTAGGGTTTGTAGAATTTGTCTTAAGAGAAGAGAGGTGTCGACACAGAAGTTTGGTCTCGAACTTTGAAAGCGTGTGCCGACAAACAAAGACAAAACCCTATTTATACCTTTCTGATTTTGAAGATGAACAGGCGGGACAGCTAACTTAAAATGTGTCGACACTGGCAATAAGTGTCGACACTGACTTATAATGTCTCGACACACATGTGTCAACACAAGTTTAGTCAACAGATTTTATGTGTCGACACTTGTTTATGTGTCGACACAACATAACTCGACACATAGTCGAGACTTTACTTAGAAATTCTGAGTAAAACTTAAGTGTTGACACCACATTGGATGTGTCGACACCTTCATGACATGTGTCGACACTAATATTCTGAAGTGTCGACACCAACTTCCTAGATGTGTCGACAACTTTTTCCTGAAGTGTCGACACCACTATTCTGTGTCGACATAGACTTGTCTATGTGTCGACACCTTTTACTTAGCCAATTTAATTCTGTAAACTTACTCTAAGTTTATCATTCCTAGTTCAATTTTAAATCTATTGAACTTAGCTTCTTCTAGGGGCTTAGTATACATATCAGCTACTTGATTATCAGTTTTAACATATTCTAATAAAATATCTTTTCTTTCTACATGCTCCCTAAGAAAATGATATTTAATTTCAATATGTTTTGTTCTACTATGAGATACATGATTATTAGCTATTGAAATAGCACTTGTAGAATCACAGAAGAGTGGAGTTCTACTTACCTGAAATCCAATAGTCCTCTAGCTGATGTTGTATCCATAGAAGTTGAGCACAGCAACTTCCTGCAGCCACATACTCTGACTCTGCAGTGGAGATAGCCACACTGGTTTGCTTTTTGCTACTCCATGAAATTAGTCTCCCACCTAGGAATTGACAGGTTCCAGTAGTGCCCTTTTATCTTCTTTGCATCCTGCAAAGTCTGCATCTGAATACCTGTTAGTTCAAAATCTCCATTCCTAGGGTACCAGAGGCCTAGATAGGAGTGCCCTTTAGATATCTCAATATTCTTTTAACTGCTGTCAAATGAGACTCTTTAGGGCAGGCTTGATACCTTGCACAGACACATGTAGCATACATGATATCTGGTCTACTAGCAGTTAAGTATAATAGGGAGCCAACTATCCCTCTATACAAGGTTCATCTACAGGTTTCCCTGCATCATCCTTGCTAAGAGACATACTTGACCCCATAGGAGTCTTCATGGTACTGGATGAATCCATACCATATTTCCTTATGAGCTCTAGGGTGAACTTGGACTGACATATGGATAAACCACTCTTAGTCTGTTTAACTTGGAGACCCAAGAAAAACTTCAGCTCTCCCATACTACTCATCTCAAATTGACCTTGCATAAGTTTTGCAAACTTTTTGCAAAGGCTGCTTTCAGTAGACCAAATATAATGTCATCTACATATATTTGGACTAGTATAACTTTGCCTCTAGATTCCCTAAGGAATAGAGTCTTATCTATTTTCCCCCTTGAGAACTTATTCTCAATGAGGAAACTAGATAGGGTTTCATACCAAGCCCTAGGGGCTTGCTTTAACCCATATAAAGCTTTCCTAAGTCTATAGACATGATGAGGTAGAGTTGGATCAACAAAACCTGAAGGCTGTTCCACATAGACTTCTTCCTTAAGATTACCATTCAGGAATGCTGACTTGACATCCATTTGGTAAACCTTGAATCCTTGATAGGTTGCATAGGCCAAGAACATCCTTATGGCTTCCAGTCTGGCTACTGGAGCAAAGTTTGATCAAAATCAATACCTTCTTCTTGCCTATATCCTTTAGCAACCAATCTTGCTTTATTCTTAATGATGACCCCTTGTTCATCCATCTTATTCCTGTAGATCCACTTGGTTCCTATTATATTGTGGTCTTTAGGTTTAGGAACAAGTTCCCAGACCTTGCACCTCTTGAACTGATTAAGCTCTTCTTGCATTGCTTCAGTCCATTGTGGATCTTGTATTGCTTCTTCAAACTTTTTAGGTTCAACTTGAGATAGAAAACTGGAGTAGATTGCTGCATTCAGGTTCTGCTCCTTGTTTGTACTCCTTGTCTTGGATCTCCAATAATCTGCTCTACTGGATGATCTCTTAGATGCCTGTTGGCTGGAGGCATCCTAACTTCTGGTTGAACCTCTTCAGCATCTTCATCATGCTGTATACTTGAACTTCATCAGCAATTGGTACATGTATTCTCCCCCTGGACAATAGCCACTGTCTTCTACTTGCTGTCTTGCAGCAGGTATTCTTCTTCTATAGTAAGCTTGTCCATCTTCTTTGTTAAACCTGTGGGGCTGCACACACTACTAGACAACTCATTGTTAATAAGTTTAGTCTCATCAAAAACTACATGTACAGATTCTTCTACAACTTGTGTAGACAAGTTGTAGACTCTATAAGCCTTACTGTTATTGTTGTACCCAACAAAAATTCCCTCTTGGGACTTGGCAGCAAAACTTAGTCAAGTAAGACTTTCCATTGTTAAGTATGAAGCATTTGCAACCAAAGATCCTGAAGTAGGATAGGTTTGGTTTACTGCCTTTCACAACTTCATAGGGGGTCTTGTTGAGCCTTTAGTGATGGTAGCCCTATTTATAACATGGCATGCAGTGTTAACTGCTTCAGCCCAGAAATACTCTGGTAGTGATGTATCACTTAATAGGGTCCTACCAGCCTCTATCAAGGTCCTATTCTTCCTTTCAGCAATGCCATTTTGCTGAGGTGTTCTAGGTGAAGAGAATTCTTGAAATATCCCAAATTCTTCACATAATTTTGTCATGCGATCAGACTGAAATTCAGTACCATGGTCACTTCTAATCTTGACCACTGTACTGTCTAGTTCATTCTGAATTTGCTTGACAAAGTTATGGAAGACACTAGGTGTTCAGATTTCTGTCTTTAGAAAAACACCCAGGAAAACCTTGAGTAGTCATCTACAACTACAAAGGTATAGACCTTCCTACCTAAGCTGTGAACTGGCATTGGACCAAAGAGATCCATATGCAAGAGGTATAAACACCTCACAGCATCTTTGTTTTCTATGCTTCTAAAGGTGGATTTAGTCTGCTTGCCCTTTTGACAAGCTGAGCAAATACCATCTTTGACACACTTAACTTGAGGACCATTACTCACTAACTCTTTGCTAAAGAGTTTGCTAATAGTCTTGTAGTTAAGATGGGCAAGCCTCTGGTGCCATTTGACACAATGAGAGACTGTCTCATCAGCTACAAGACATACTGGAGAACCACTGTTCTCAACCATAATGTCTAAGCAGTAGACATTCCTTTTCCTATACCCAGCCAAAATGATCTCTTGATCAGTTGACCTCTTGATATGACAACCATTTTTAACAAATGAGATATCATACCCTACATCACTTATTGACTTATACTTATTAGGTTGTGTTTCAACCCTTTAACATAAGCCACTTGAGTAATGGTAACCAAGTTGCTAGAAATGTTACCAATCCTTTGATGATTCCTTTTTCAGAACCACCAAAGGTGACTTTTGGACCATCTTTTATTGGAATGTAGTCCTTTAGTAAACCTTACTAATCCTCTTGTTCCAGTCATATGTCTAGAACATCCACTGTCCAAGTACCATGTTGGGGTATGGCCACTTGGACTCACCTGCAAAACAGATTAATGAACCTTAGAACCCAAAGAATTCTTGGGTCCTTGGTACTTGTTAGTTTGTAACTTGACAAAACTACCTACTGGCTTTCCAACAGGTAATTTGCTACTCACTTTGGTACTAGCATTGTGCCAACAGTCCATTGCAAAGTGCCAACCTTGCCACAGCACCAACATTCAACTTATTGTACCTTTGCTTAGGTACTGTCTTTGCTGTCTTATCTACAGCAGATTTGTTGAATGTTGGGGCTTTGCCCTTGGACTTGGACTTGGACTGCTCAGTCCTTGCAGGTTTAATAAAACCCAGTCCAGCCTTGCCTTTATGATGAACAAATTCATCAATTAAAGGTAGCACTGACTTAGGTTTAGAAAACCTAGCAACAAGCTCTCTCTCTTTCTGAAGATTGATCTCCAGACTCTTGATTTGATCATTCTTAAAGGTGATAGTTCCCATCTGAATCACTGTTATGTGTTTCAGCCTGGCTATCTCATTAAGCTTTTGATCAAATTGCTTCTCAGAATCTGTTGCAGCAGCTTGAGATCAACAATTTCCTTTGCCTGACTTTTGGCTAGGGACTTGCTTTTCTTGTAAGCTTGTAACAGTACTTTATATTCATCTATAAGCTGATGAATATCATCCTCAGACTCAGATACATTCTCATCACTTGATGATGAAGAATCTGATTCTGTACTGGAACAAGAAACTGAACTTAGAGTTGAACTTTGTACCTTACTGGTCCTGGCTGCTCCAGGATTTTGTCATTCTCTGTCAAAGCCATTAGCCCTTGGCATTGGCTGTCTTCTTGTTCATATATAGACTCCATGATCTGCATGAATTCTTCTTCTTCTTCAGCAAACAGCCCTATGTAAGCCTCAGCATCAGACTCAGTTTTTCTGAAGAAGAGATATCTGATAGAGTCTTCTCCTTCTTGGCCAACAAAAGACTTCTCTTTCTTGCCTTTGAAATGAGTCTTCTTCCTGTCACTAGACTCTTTTCTCTTTTCAGGACAATCTGTAACAACATGGCCTTGTCTATTGCAGCAATAAAGCACACTATCTTTGAAACAGTTGCCTTGCTAGATTTAGTCCTCTTCCTGTCCTTCTTTGAAGACTTTTTGTTCTGATAGAAGTCTTCTTTTCCTTGTGAAGTAGAAGGCCTTGTCCTCCACTGTTTCTTCTTCAAGAATTTCTGAAAGTGTCTAGTGAAGGCAGCAAAGTCTTCATCACTTTCACTGCTTTCAGACTTTGTGCTGACTGACTCATCTGACTCTGATTCAGCAACCTTTGGAGGTGGAGTTGGTGACTTATTCCTGTACTTTCTGGGGGCTTCTGTCTTAAAAGCTACAGTTCTTTCCTTGTGTTCAGTTCTTGTTGATTTCTCCTCCTCTTTCCTCACTGTCATTGCATTTCATATGACAACAATTTGCCAAACAGTGTAGGTGGAGGAATTTCTCCCAACTTAGCCATTTATCTAATGGCACAAATCTTTGTGTCCCAATCTTTAGTTAGGGACCTTAGGAACTTGTCATTTAGTTCATAATTGCTGAACTCTCTTCCATAAGACATGAGTTCATTCACTATTCTGTAGAACTTCTTATAGCACTCAGTTATGATATCACCCTTTCCTTGTCTAAAACTTTCATACTCCTGATTTAGCAAGGATTTTCTATCTTGTCTAACTTCTTCAGAACCATCCATATACATAATAAGAGTATCTCACATCTCTTTGGCTGTCTTACAGTGTATAAGATTCTGAAAAGTTTGCATCATCTATGACACTCACTATAATGTTTTGATGCTCTTTTGTCCATGGTGGCTAGGACAATCTCATCCTTAGACATTTCAGAGAAATCCTTTGGGGTTCTCTGATTTGCATCTAGAACTGATATCTTCATGGGCACATACGGCCCCTCTTTTACTGTGATGTAGATCCTAGGGTTTGAGGCCTCCATAAACAGCCTTACCCTTTCCTTCCAGATCCCAAAGATTTCCTTTCTGCATATAGGTAATTTCATGGAACCCATTCCTTGTGATTTTCAGAGGAACCCATAGTTCTTGATTTTCTTGAATCTGTAATTCACTAAGACTGAATCTGCCAATCAGGATCTCCTCAGACTGTTAGTCCTTTTTGAGGAACCTGGCTTTGATACCACTTGAAAGATATAGTACCTAAACACCTAGAGGGGGGGTGAATAGGTGACCTAATCCTTTTTTAAACTTTAATGACAGCAAACAGTTATAACACAGAATCTACTCTACTTTTGCACAGCAATCACACAGCATACACAACAAAGCACAGCACAGCAGACACAGAGATTTATAGTGGTTCCCCAAGCTTTGGGTACATCCACTTTCCCCCTTCGCCTATCTAGCAGTGTACTAGATTCGGCCAAACTTCACCACTGTCTCAGAACCCAACTGGTTCCTACACCTCAGGCCCAAGGCCCTACAACTCAGCTTTTCCACAAAGCCTACACTCAGCCACAAAGGCCTACACTCAGCCAACAAGGCCTACACTCAGCCACAAAAGGCCTACACTCAGAGATTCCAATCTCCTACACTCAGGCTCCCAAGCCCTACACTCAGCCTTTATAAATACAGACTTACAATCACTCAGATCCAAAGGATCCTACAAGATAAAATGATTATACAAATGATAACTCAGCAACTCAGAAACAAAAGAGGGGAGTTGAGAGTTTCTTGATGAGTTCTTGGAAGAACTCAGCTGGATTCAATCTGACTTAGCTTTCTTCAAAACTTCTTGAAAGTAGAACTCAATTAGATTGTCTCCTTCTGCAGTTGATCCTTGACCTCTGCTTCTTAAGATCCAGAATGAATCTGAATCCTTCTTCTCAGCCTAGTTCCAACAGCTGATTTCTTGGATGGAGCCCCTCTCTCTCCAACTTCTTAGATCTGCACTTGGACAGCTAGATCTTCTTGTTATGATACTGATCAATGATATGAACCACTTGAACAACTTCATTAACCACTGTTTCTGTAGACTGTATGTGCCTATTTATAGGCCTTCTTCATGGTAACCGGCTGGTCCGGTCCATAACTGAATTCTGACATTTATGACAGGTACTGTAGACCGGCTGGAACGGCAGCTGTCAAGTCGTCCAGTCAATTCTTGAAAGTTCTCTAACTGTCTGAAAGTGTCGAGACTTTCTGTCTTTAAGTGTCGACACTTATAGACCAAGTGTCGACACAAGTTGTGTAAGTGTCGACACAAGTCTACAAGGTGTCGACACAACTCCTTGTGTTGTAGATTCTATATCTCGACATAGTTTCTTCTGCATGTGTCGACACTGAAATTGAGTGTCGACACAAGTACTTGATCTTCTATCTTTTGCTGAATTCTTCTAAGTGTCGACACATGTCCTTTGTGTCGACACAACTTCTTGTGTTGAATCTGTTAAGTGTCGACACTGCTTCTTGGTGTCGACACATAGTCTTCTATGTTGATTCTTGCTGAGTGTCGACACAGCTACCTTGTGTCGACACTTGATTCTTCTGTTGAGACTTCAGCTGAGTGTCGACACATTCCCTTAGTGTCGACACTTGTACTTAGAATATTTTGTTGATCTTTCTGTTCTTTGCTAAGTGTCGACACAGCTCCATGTGTCGACACTTTCTTCAAGTGTTGAGTCTTCAGCTGAGTGTCGACACATACTGTCTTGTGTCGACACTATCTTTAAGTGCTGACTCTTCTGTTGAGTGTCGACACATTGTTCTTGGTGTCGACACTTATACTTAGTCTCTGCTGACTTTTACTGAGTGTCGACACAGCTCCAAGTGTCGACACTTTCTGGTTAGACACAGCTTCACTGGGTGTCGACACTGCTGTTAAGTGTCGACACTGCTTTACTATACTTTCTTCATTGAGTGTCGACACAGCTCCTTGTGTCGACACTTTGTGTCTGGTGTCGACTCTGCATCCCTGGTGTCGACACAATGACTCCAAGTGTCGACACTGCTTGTCTGGGTGTCGACACAAGTCTTCTTAAGTGTCGACACTTTCCCTTTGGTGTCGACACATGGACTTAGAAACTTTTTGCTTCAGTCCTGCAAATACTTAACCTGCACAAGTAACTCAAAAACACATCAAATACATTTTGATGTATATCATTGAGTTGGGTGAGGCTTCTTCAAATCAGGTACATTTAAACCAATGTACCCAACACCGCGGATGAGACAAACCTCGTGAGCCAATGGTGATTTTTATTTGGCATCTTGCACACCTTGAGCCCTTACCCGGTAAAGTACGAGACGCCATCGGCGTTGACATGATAAATGAAGAGCTTGCGGAAGATCGTCAAGCTGAACTCAATGTGCTCCTGGCGCATATAGCAGGCGAATGCGATCAACACTGAAATGGCGTTCGGGTTGAACTGCGTCGGGACGACGCCGAAGTACTTGAATACCTATTTTACCTCAGGCCATAGAGGCAACCTCAACCCCGCCTCAAAGTGCGAGACGGGGAAGGCGAGCTCTCCCGGATAATAGGTGTTGATTGACTTGCCAACTTTGGAGGACCGCAACTCGAGCCCCTCCGCCAGATACTCACGGACGAACCCGCGATAGTCCTCTTTTAAGAGCCGGCCGAGCGGACAGTCATGGTCTGTGAACCGCTTCCCGCAGCGACTGCGCCCATCGCTTCCTCAACTCTTTTCTTACCCATCCTTGGCGAGACGGTTTTATGCGAGACGAAGGGAGAAAGGAAGAGTAAGAAATAAGATCAGCGAGAGGGCCGAGAGAGAAAAAGCGCGAGAAGAGAGACGAGACGGATGAAGCAAGGGGGCAAGAACTTGGACACGGCAGGAGTAAGAGGCGCGGATATCCTTCTGATCCAAGGCCAGGATATTTATAGCAAATATGGTGAAATGATTAAATGAGCGGGAAAAGGTACAGGAGGAGGGGAAGAGTCGGACGAAGTTTTTACTCTCTCTCTCCTAAAAAACCTCGATTTACGTGGTCAGTCACAATCATGAGACAATGATTAAGGAAATTAAAGAAATTAAAATTAAACACCAGTAATAAATGTTTAATAACACCATTCCGCATATGGCGAGCACCAAGTTCTCTGACAATGCCGGCGAGACGACAACATAAAACATTTATTATTACAGCACTCAATTACAAAATAAAGAAGAAGAGGCGAGACAGACGGTCTTCAGTACGGATGTCATTGCCAGCGGCCATCGCGAGATCCCGCGCAGGGAGGCCTACTCCGCGAGTGGAAGGCGCGAACGGACTCAAGCCCACGACGAGCGAGACGAAGCTGCATATTGACCTCGCTGATGATGGCGTTAGGGTTGGTTACATCGACATCTAACTCGATATCTGCCTCGGAAGATAGGCGAGCGCACTCGTTCTCCAGCCATTCGATGCGCCAATCCGCCTCCTGCTTATCCAGCGTCAGCGAATGGATGAGGCGTGCGCGTTTCTGGAACAACTCGACAGTCTTGCGCCTCATTTACGTCGGGTTCGCATGGTCGCCAAGGTAATCTTCAATCCCGTCAAAGGGAGGAAGAGGCGAGACGGCATGTTGCCCAGGGTGCTCCTCCGCAGGCGAGTCGGTCTGGACGCCTGCAGAAGGAGTAGAGGGGAAGGGTGAGAGAGGCTCCCGCAGGAGTGTATGAGAGTAGCGAGTCGGGCAGAGAAGCGAGAGGGAAGGTTTCTCACCAGGAGGACGGGAAGTCCCGGCTGCCTGGGAGGGATCGTCTCTCCTCTCGTAGGGAGGAGTAGTTGGGGGAGTGGAAGGTGGTTGCGAGTCGGAATCTTCGCGATGGGCGGCGGAGTCATCTCGCGGGCTTTCCGGTTGTTGTGTACCCGCGGGAGCTCCCTAAAGAGACAAACAATTAAGAAGGCAGATACAAATATTGAAGAATAGAGATAGAAGCGAGAGCTCACCTCTTTCTCTTTGGGAGATGCGGGAGGAGGAGTGGGGCAGGTCTCCTGGACTGCGCGAGATGGATCCTCGGTAGAGGAGGGGCCACCTATTTTTTCCCTCTTCAGGCGAGACGAAGAGGATGGTAAAGGGGGTAGGGGGCGAACTAGAGTTGAAGTATAAGCAGCCACGTTGGCCTTGTTCTGCCGACGCACCTTTGTAAGGCGCTCGCGAAAGCTCTGCCTATGAGACATGATGAACAGTTTACCGCAAGGAAGGATGAAGTATGTGAAGGGGCAGCCTCTATTCGGGATAGGAATCCTATATTTATAGGTTTTGGTGGGGGGCCTCATAAAAGATTCTCTCATAAATGTGTCCATAAATACATTTTAATGATAAGCCTCGGTTGGATGTTCTTTCCAAGCTTAAAATAATCTTGAAAAGAGCGGGGATTGTATACAACCTCGGACTCGTGAGGGACCCTCAAGACGCAAATAGAAGAAGCGGGAGAGAGGTGCAGATAGGCGAGTGGGACCACGTGGTCCACTCGCAGGCAGCAAGTCGGGAGGTCTCTGCAGTAGGCGAGACGCCCCCTCTGTGGCGTGAGTAGGCCTTTATAGGCGAGAGGGCCTCGTAGCGGAGGATGCCTGCTAGACGACCAGGAGGGTTTGTCTCGCCGATGGGTGTTCCCCTACATGCCATGTAGAGAGAGGGCCATTTTGACAGATCTATACCCCAGGGGGATTTTACTCTTCTACCCCGGGTATTTTTACCCTTTTTCCCTTGATGGCCTACATATAGCTCCTTAGAACAGCAGAGTTTGGCTGTTGGCAGACCCAACCAAGGGTACTTAGGTAATTTCAGGACAGTTCTGTGTGGTTATTTGCAAATCCAACTCATAAAACTATAAGTAGACCCATAGGGGTTCTTCAAAAGCACACACGTTTTTCCCGGGACTTGAGAGGATTTTTCTGTGCTTTCTGAGGAGCTCCAAGACCAGCTTTTGACTTTGGAGGGGAAGCTCTCAGAGATTTTCCGGGTAAGCGGTGGGACCTCCCTGCTAAGGCTTTGGGTCAGTTTCTAGTCCTTCACGACCAGTCGGAGGTTGGAGCTTGGGACGAGTAGGTGTTGGCTACGCCCCTATTTTTCGAACTTTTGTCGAAGTCAAATTTTGGCTTCAACATTATATTTCATGATAAGGAGGGAATTGATCTAGCGAAGAAACATCTTCTGCATCATTTTATTACAAAAGATATGTGATCTCATAAGTACTTTATAAGAATTAAGATCTCCCAAAGATACAACTTATTAGTGCTCTCACAACAGAAATATGTGTTAGACCTTTTTAAGAGACTGATCTTTTTGTGGGAAGGCCTACTCAATGTCTGATAACCGTTGGTGATGACACAGGTTGGACTGAGGATTCACCTCTTCTTCTAGATAATACCAAGTACAGATGACTGTTGGGAAACTAATCCATTTGACTATCATGAGACTAGATATCTGCTATGCAATAGGCAGGGTTAGTCAGTTTATGCAGGCCCCGGGGGAGTGTCATCTTTATTCAGCTCTGAAGATCCAGGAATATGTGAAAAGATATTCGGGGAAGCGGTTACTATTTCAGAAGAATAACCATCCGAGGATTGAAGCCTACTCTGATGCTAGCTATATTGATAGTAAAGAAGATTAAAAAATATACACCTGATTTTTGCACCTTTGTAGGAGAAAATCTAGTTAGCTGGAAAAGCAAGAAATAATATGTTGTGTCCATGTCAAGTGCTGAAGCTGAATACATAAGCATGACTTCGAAAACTTCTGAATTGAAATGGTTACGAGCACTTATGCTTGACTTAGAGGAGGTTTATGATCATACACTACCAATGTTTTATGGCAAGAAATCCATTATATATATATATATCAAAAAATCCAATTTTTCATGAGTGGACAAAACACATTGAATTTGACTGTTACTTTATCAGAGAAGAAATATTGAAAAATCAAATCTGCACTCCATTTATCACTTCTGTCAAAAAACTAGCAGGTATTTTTTACCAAACTAGTATCAACTTCTCTTTCAAATGTATGTGACAAGCTACGCTTGATTGGTGTATATGTTGTAACACCCCAAAGCCAAGTTTGGGTTCAGGATTGGGTGACACGGCCCGAGACACGGGCGTGTCCCAGGGCGTGTCGTGCTCGGGTTAAGTAGTTGGGTGTATGGTCGACGATCGTCGAGTGCAGAGTACACGGCCGGTGACACGGGCGTGTCACGGGGCATGTCCTTTGCGGGTTTCAGTCAGGTATGTGTGTGCCTGAGGACACGGGGGTGTCCTAGAGGACACGACCTGGGACACGGGCATGTCCCATGGTCGTGTCCTGCTCGGGTGAGATGAAGTTGTGCTGCGTGAAGTACACGACTATTAGACATAGGCGTGTCTGGCTTGACACGGGCGTGTAAGGTGTGATATGAGCATGTCACACGGTCGTGTGCTGGTTGGATTCGAGTCGGTTGTCTGACGCTTAAGGGACACGGCTTGTGACACGGGCGTGTTACAGGGCGTGTCAGGTCGTGTTCAGACTTTTTTGGGGTAAATCAGAGCCGTTCTTTTCCCTTAGCCTGGATCCAAGGGCCCATGCTCTTCCTGCTGAGATAAGGCCGAGGTAAACCCTAAACCCTAAGGTTTATCCATAATCATCACCAATCCAGACTACCCATCCATATGAGCTTCACACAGCATGTCTATGTCGTACTCCATACTTCCGGTTCTAGATGCAGACTCAACCGAGGAATCGCTTACGACATCCACCTCTTGGTGGAGGATTCTATGCATATGCATAAAGAAAAGACTTCGATGTCCAAGAAGGAGATCATTACCCTTGAAGATCGCTTTGGAGCCATGAACTAGCCGAATGGAAATCACCGCCTCGGCTTTGCCTTCACGAGTCCATGCATATGCATAAGGTGCCTTGAGTGCACGGAGCATCTGGTGGATACCGGCATTTGTGACATGGTTGTGTTTGGTAGCATGATAGAGTGATAAATATTATGATGCAATGCATACAGGGAAGGAACCACTGCCCCGGGTAAGGGGTAGGGTCGTTATAATTGGTCAGCTAGTGCTGACCGTTACCGCTTTTGGGTGGATATCTATTTGTAGGTTTTGATGCTTGAATTGAATTGAGAGGTATGAAGGATTGCTACAAAAGGCCCTTGAAGGCCGTGCGAAGCGTGTTTGGATTTCATGTGTATCCGGCCTGCGTGCCGATGTATGAAATTGTATATTTGTAAAGAGCAACCTGTAAGACCTTAAGGCCATGAGTGTGTGTGTTGTATACATTCCTGATTATATATTTAAATGGGGAGTTTGTATATTAGTGGACATTCACTATGCTGAGTTCATCTAACCTAAAATGCTGCGCTAGAATATGTTGAGATAGGATATGAGTAGATTTTGATTTCCACACATAATTCCGCCGCTTGTCTGTGAAATATGGCATGAGGCCCTGACCGGACCCACCGTTATATTTCATGTGACGCGTGGAGGCGTTACATATGCTCCAGATTGAGGGGGAGTGTTAAAACTAGCGGTCTGGCGGTCTAACCTGGCGGTCTGGTGTTGGAGGTCTGGCGGTCTAACCTGGCGGTCTGGTGTTGGCAGTCTGGTGGTTTGGTCTTGGTGGTCTGATGGTCTGCCCTGGAGGTTTGGTGTTTGCAGTTGACAGACTCTTGGCAGTTTTGTTCTGGTAGTTTGACAGACTGCCTTGGGGTTTTGGTAATTTGGCAGACTGCCTTGGCGGTCTGGTGGATTGGCGGTCTCCTAGCGGCCTGGTTCTAGTGGTTTGGCATACTACCTTGGCAGTCTCGTTCTTGCGGTCTAGCCCTGACAGTCTGACAGACTACTTTAATAGACTGGTCTAGCAGTCTGGCTGTCTTGAGCACCGATGAGATTGCGTCTTTGATAGAGCAAGGTAAGCTTGGAGGTCTAACCGTTATTGCAGTCTGGCGGTCAGGATGCTAAAGTTATTGCAGTCTGCGGTTAGAGTTGTGAAACCGCATCTATCACTCCTAGTAGTAAATTGTAGTTTGGATCAGAGACCGGCAGATACTTCACTATTAGTCGTTGTCGTTGGGGCGGTTAGCTTGTCTAACTGCATAGCTCGCTGCGGTGTGTAAATATCAGTTCGCCTGTTATAATTTAGTCGCACATCTTCTGTTGTATTCTCTTTATGTACTTCCTCTTATAAATAGGGGGTCATACCCATGTAATTTTTAGTTTTTGAGCAATGAAAATTCAGTTTTTCGCATCCATCATCACCAATGAGCTCTGCATGCATTCTTTCTCCGCACCGTACCTAAAGTGCTTACGCCCATCCAAGGCAGACTATGCTCTACGGGAAGTGCACGAGGGTATATGTGGAGAGCATCTGGGAGAAAAGACTTTGTCCCTGAAAATCTTACGACAAGGGCTTTACTAACACATGCTAAAAAGGACGTCATTGACTTCACTCAGAAATGTGAAAGCTGTCAGCTCCATTTTAATGTCCCACAACAACCCCCCGTCAAGCTTACCCGTCTCCGAAGCGTGTGATCCTTTGCTTAGTGGGGGAACGATCTACTCAGCCCGTTTCTGCTAGCCTTCGAGCAAAGGAAGTTCATCATCTTGGTCAATGACTACTTCTCTAAATGGGTCGAAGCAGAGCCGCTGGCCAAGATCACCGATGAGATTGCCATACGATTTGTCTAGAGGAACATCATCTGTCGCTTTGGCATCCCGACTACCATCGTCGCAGACAATGGAACACAAATCATTGAAAAGACCTTCACCAAAATGTACGAGGATTTGAAGATAAAACTTTGCCACACGGCTATTGTAACACCCCTTATCCGTCACATAGCATATAGCAGTAGGTCCGGTCATGGCCCGACGACGTATGCCACAGACAGACCGGGTGGTTACGCATGGAAACCATCCAACCAATCATAACGTCCTACGCAGAGCATTCTAGCGGAAGCAGTTTATAAAAGTTGCAATAAAGAACCCAGCACTAAAGCATGAATGTCCACTAATCCAAAATAGGAATGTTATACAAATACCAACACAAGCCTTAAGGCCTTACAAAATGTTTCACTTGATATTACATGATTTACAAATCACGGCACGCAGGACGGTCATACATGAATAAAACAGTAAACACTTCCAATTGGGCCTTTGAGGGCCGGCTTCGCAAAAAAGGGCTTTAGCCCGCTATTGACTGCTTGGTCCAGCAGCACCTGCAAGCAACAAACCACCGCACGGTGGCAAAACAAGGCAACGGTCAGCAATGCTGACCAAATTATAACGATCCCGCCCCCAACTCGGGGCGGCGATGCTCCTTCCCTGCATTTCATTAGCATAAGCGAGCAATATATATATATATAGCCATTTCATCACAGATGTTGTCTTGCACGGCCACACACCCCGTGCTCTCAGGGCACATTCTCGGTGAACCGGTCGATGTCACGGCAATTAAAGCCATAGACATTCCGGACTCACCACCGCCACTTTGACGGCCAAACCTATGAGCAATTTGTCTTCTTGGCCTGGGTCACGATAATTTAAGCCATCGACCACCGAAGACCCTAATCTATGCCAATGGCAAGTGCCACGTACCCTTAGGTCTCTTTAACCGAACGACATAGAATGGGTACGGTTCCATATAACCCGTGCTCACATCGCAACGACAATTTAAGCCATTTGCGCGGGTCAAACTTCCACCGAGTCCCATTTCCATCAGAATTCACATAACCCGATTATGTTCAAGTTGGCTCTCAGGCCACCAAGTTGGCAAGATCACGCATCCGCCCAGTTTTCCGGGTGTACCTTTGGGTTAATCCCCAAGGCTCCCAGCTGCAATCTACCGCGTAGAAAACCCGAAAAACAATCAATAGCACGGAGTCTTCTCCGGCATTTATGCAATGCAACATCACCGATCCAGACCAACATGTCCGGGTAGGCTTCACACATCATGCCTATGTCCGTTCTCGCTTACGGACTCTAAACAACGGGGACTTCACATATCTACCCGAAGGAACGCCTCCAACTCACCGCAAACTCGCGAGAGCGGGCTTCCTATGCAAAGAAGGAGAGCTACTCATGCTCAAGAAGAGAATCGTTACCCTAGCGTTCCTCTTTGGCGTCATTGAACAGTAAGCAGATGAAAAGCACCGCACTAGCTTTGCCTCCGTGGATCGGAGTCGGCTCGCGATTTGGAGCTTCGAAACTCCTCTAATGGCGGATCTAGCTCCTTCTTCCTTCCTTGGCTCTCCTCTCTCTCTAAGCTTTTAGAAAGATAATAACTTATGAAAAGTGAGGGTTTCTAAGTCCAATCCCGGGTATATCCCTTCAGGAACAACCCCCAGTCATTGGATCATCAATTAAAGAAATGAACGGCTTTGATTCGGGACTGAAATGCCCAATCTGGACCGAACACGGCCTGGCACACGCCCGTGTCCAGGGCCGTGTGCCTCATTCGCCATCAAAATCGGTTCGCCTGGAACAACACACGGGTATCGAACACGCCCGTGTTCGACCTGACACGCCCGTGTTCCACCTGACACGGCCGTGTACCCCCATCATTTTTCCCCAAAAACAACCCGAGCACTGCACGGGTTCTAGGACACGCCCGTGTCCTTGCCCGTGTCACCTCAACACGCCTGGGCCCCAGGCCGTGTACACGGTCTCGACACTCGACACTTCGTCGAGCGAAGATTGTCGACTTGATGACACGGCCTTGGACACACCCGTGTCCTAGGCCGTGTGCCTTGTCTCGACACAATGTCGAGACCAAAGTGTCGACTCCCGGGGACGAGTGTCGACACGGGTTGACACGCCCTGCGACACGCCCGTGTCACAGGCCGTGTGTCATGTCTCGACACTTCGTCGAACGCAGAGTGTCGACTTCGCGGGCTAAGTGTCGACACAGGTCGACACGCCCTGCGACACGCCCGTGTCGCAGGCCGTGTGCCCAGTCTCGACACAATGTCGAGACCAAAGTGTCGACTTCCCGGCTGAGTGTCGACACAAGCTTGACACGCCCTGGGACACGCCCGTGTCCCAGGCCGTGTGCCTGCAGCCAGAACCCAAAACTGGCCCAAAACGTCCCCCGTCGCTCATTTGAGTTTCAGGGCGTTACAACTCTACCCCTCTTAACAGAATTTCGTCCTCGAAATTTTACAAAGGAAAGACATGTACAAAACCAAAATTTGTACCTGAGCGGAACAACTCCGGATACTCGTCAAGCATAGTCTGCTCTCGCTCCCAAGAGAGCTCCTCACGACCGCAATTGTCCCACCGGACCTTGACCATCCTGATCTCTTTATTGCGTAGCCGCTTGACCTCCGAGTCCTCAATCCGCACGGGCTTGACCTTTGTCGTCAGCCCACTATCCACCGGCACTTGATCAACCGCAATCACTTGTGTAGGCTCTTGCACCGCCTTTCGAAGCACCGAAATATGGAATACATCATGTAAACCACTAAGCTCCACTGAAAGCTTCAACCGATAGGCCGCTTCACCAACTCGTTCCAGAACCTCAAACGGTCCAAGGTACCTCGGGCTTAGCTTTTTCAATCGTCGCACCCGCGAGACACCCTTGAACGGCTTGATCTTTAAGTACACATAGTCGCCCACAGCGAACTCCACGTTCCTGTGCTTGGCATTATAGTACTTCGCTTGCCGGTCCCGAGCGATAAGAAACCTCTCCCGAATGGTTCTCACCAAAGAAGTAGCATCCTCCACTTCCGATCGCTTATACAACTTTGACTCACTCATTTCTAACCAAGACAATGGCGTGCGACATTTTCTACCATATAGGGCCTAGAAGGGCGCCATTTGAATACTCGTTTGGTAGCTGTTGTTGTATGCGAACTCTACCACATAAAGGTGGTCTTCCCATTGCTTTCCGAAATCCAAGATATACATGTGGAGCATGTCTTCCATGGTTCTATTGACCCTCTCGGTCTGCCCATCCGTTTGCGGATGGAAGGCTGTGCTGAATTTCAGCTTTGTTCCCAACATTTGCTGCACAAGCTTCCAATCATTGGACGTGAACTGCCCATCTCGGTCACTCACGATGCTGCGGGGCACACCATAAAGTCGTACTATGTTATCCACATAAAGCTTTGCCAACTTCTCCACTGGATCATCCTTCCTATACAGAATAAAATGCGACACCTTCGTTAATCAATCAACAACCACCCAAATGGTCGTTCCCTTTTGCGACCTTGGCAAACCGTGCACAAAGTCCATAGAGATGTCGTCGAATTTCCACTCCGGAATAGGCAAGGACTTAAAAAATCCTCCCGGCTTTTGGCACTCCACCTTCACCAAGGCGCAAGTTTGGCAATTCGCTACGTATAGCGCTGATGACTACTTTTAGTCATCATTTTTGTGGGTAGTTTAGTATGCAAAATGCCTAAGTTTATTTATATTTTATGCTTGTTATGTTTTTATTTCATGTCTTAATGTCTTTTTTATAATATATTAATTCCTAGTTTAATTATGTGTTTTATGCTTTTTTATGTTTAATTTTATGTTCTATGTCTAGTTGTGTTTTTTAATGAAATATAACTATTATTATATTATTATGGTTAGTTTTTATTATGTTATAAAATATATGTTATGTTATGTTATAAAATATATCTAACATTTTGTTTATTTGTTTTGTTTTATTTGTAGGTTCAAGGCCTTTGTTGCGGTCCAAGTGTAGCCCACCATGCAAGACAACCCGAGCCCTTCCATTTGGTGCTACTCGAGTCTATGATGCAGCCCACAAATAATATTTCAGCCCACAAATAATATTTCAGCCCACATAATGAAGCCCAACATGCATGGACGGCTCCTTCTCTCCCCATTCATGCATGTAGCCTCTCCCCTCTCTCTCCCCTTTATTATTTTCTCTTCTCTTTATTCCTCATGCATCTCCCCACTCACTCCTTCTCTCTTATTTATTTCTCATTTATCCCTCTTTCCCTTTCTATCATTCTCATTTAAACCCATCCATCCCCCCTCTTTTATTTATTTTGTTCTTTTTTTATTTTCCTAAATAAAAATGCATGCATGTAGCCTCTTCCCTCTCTCCCCCATTAATGACATTCATGCACCTCCTCATACATGCATGGCCGGCCACATCCTTCTCCCATTTCATTTCCACCACTTTCTAGAATCTTCCTCCTCTCCTATAAAAGGAACCAATGTCTCATGCTTTGGGGGGAGGATTTTAGAGAGCAAGTGTAAGATAGCTAGTTCAAGAGAGTTTTTTTTCCTTGTTGTAGTTTTTATTGTAATTTCCTTTTTGTAGTAGAATAGCATTGACCTATTTTCATTTTAGTGTATTTCCTTTTCTTAAGCAATGCAAATGACTTCTCTTTCTTCTATTTTGTTTTCTTCCTCTATTATGCTTAGCTAATTATATTTTGCGCCTGATCGCGATGAGCTTTGCGACAAAATAACGCATCTTTAATTTTATGTTTGCATTTGTATTTTTCATATTTTGATCCTTCTTTGATTTTTATCGTGTCGACTCCGTATTCCGGTATACGGTAGTAGGCAATTGATCTCATTTCATAGAAGTCGAGAGACTCATTGATTTGAAAGATCACTCAAATAAGGAAGGAGTTGAACGCAACCCTAGAGATAGGATGGCGTAAATCCTCCGGATTGGAGTCAAATCCAATAGTGCGGGTCACTTCGGTAATGCGACTTTAGGCCTTTTTGACTTGTAAAGAGATTTCGGTCAAAACGTCTATAAGTTAGGGGATTTCATGCTCTAGCGAGATTACTTCCTAATATCGGATCCGTCACGGTCTTAATAGTATTGCAAATGCTAAACTAATTTATTTCGTTATTTTATTTCAAAGTGAATCGTCGATCGAGCACTCTTTCGCAATATTTTTATTTCTCTTTTAATTAAGCTTAGTTCATTTTAATTTTCATACACATCAATCGTTCGGTAGGATAATAGAATCGTTGTGAGTAATAGTACTTGCCTGCCCCGAGTTTTTATACGACCTTGATATATATTTATCACTATACTATAAAACGATAGGTACACTTGCCTATTCGGATTGTAGTCCGTGAGACGATTTTTAGCGCATCAAGTTTTTGGCGCCGTTGCCGGGGACTATTTTGGCAATATTACGAAGGCATCGAGTTTATTACTTCTACTAAAATTTAAAAAAAAACAAAAACATTTTTTAACAAAACAAAAAAAAATCAAAATATTAAATTTTCTCTTTTTTTTGCTAACGGTTTTTTTTATGGAATCATCTTCTTTTGGCGCTTTTTGTAATTTTTGCGGGTCGCCCAACCACTTTTATTCTGAATGTCTTTTGGGAACCCCTCCCTCTTTTGATTTCAATTTTTCTGGAGCAGGTCAAAGTGACCAATTTGACTCTTACTCCAATTTTTATCCTACTTGGGAGATGGGGAACCCGTCTTATTTTTCTTATGATTTTGCCCGCAAAGCGCCGTGCCTCTAAAATTTACTTCAATCGATAATGTGTATTTTGAATTGCAAACTTCTCTTGATAATATTAATTCGCATTTGAAGATCATTCTCGATTATTTTTCTCGTGAGGCCGCTTCATTTTCTTCATCTTCTTCTCTGTTTCCTCCAATTTCATCGTGTAATGAGTCACCGGATATCCCGGCTTGTCTTTTTCCTCTCGAGGGGGATAATTATTCGGATATTCCGGATTGTTTCCTTCCTCCTTTGGATGACACCCCTATGGATACTCTGGCATGCTTCTTACCTTTTGAGGATGACAAGACGTCTCATCATTCTCTTTCTTTTTCTGAAGACGTGTGTGATTCCTTTTCGCTTCAAACTTTAACTGTTCCAACTTTTTTTAGCGAGTCTTTTTCTTTTTCTTCTTCTTTTATTTTGATAATTTTTCTTCTTCTTTTGTCCTCTCTACCCCTTCTTCTCCCGAAATTTCACAAGTCTCTCCTTCTCCTTGTGAAATTTTCGTTGATGAAATTTCTTTTTCTACCTCTTTTATTCCTCTTTCTATTTCTTCTTCTTTTTCTTCTTCTTCTTTTGACGACCCCTTCTTTCCCATTTTACATACGGCGAAGTTCTTCTATAACTCCGTCTGTTCATTTTTGGGCGTCATTCCATCGAAGATTCCACCCCATGTCGGTGCAATTCTTCCATTTTTCTCTTTTTTGATGTACTCTCCTAAGCGCATACTTAGGGAGTTACTTCTTCACTTTAGTTTTTATTTTCCATTTAGCTAACCAATAACGTCGGGCTCAGACGACGTTAAACAAAGAGCGCTCTTGGGAGGCACCCCTTGCTTATCACTTTTTGTTATTCCTTTTTTTTGTTTGCTTATTGTGTTTTGCAGGAATAAGAACTCCGGCGGTTCGTTTGGCTCCATCATTTTTTTCTCTTTCTTAGGCCTGAGACGGTGTCCAGCTTAAGCATGGGGGAACAAAATCAGCATTCGGCCTTACGAATCAGGGAAGTCATTTTCTTTTTAAGTATTTACTTTATTGCCCCTCCCTCCCTCTTCTTCTTCCTTTTTTTTGTTTTTCATTGAGGACAATGCAAAATCCAAGCATGGGGGAGGGCTTCGCTCTTTTTCCTTTTCTTTTCTTTTTAATTTCTCCTTTTTTAAAAAAATATATCTTTTCTTTTTATGTTTTTCAAAAAAATGTTTGTTTTTAAGTAATTTAGATTTATCAAAAAAAAAAAAACTAGAAAATACAAAAACCCAAAAAAAGCTTTTAAGTCATTTAGCTTTATCAAAATAAATAAAAAAACTAGAAAATAAAAAAAAAACCCAAAAAATCAAAAAATTAATATCCAAAAAATATAATAAACCTCTCCTTAGTCTTTTTGTTGTTTTCAGAAATTTTGTTTGAGTTTGTTTATAAGCATTTTTACTATTTTTGATTTGCTAATCTTTTGTTTCATCATGTTTAGTTAAATCTAATATTTAGTGATTTCATTTTGAGAATTATTTATGGTTTTAATTTGCTTAGAGTAATTTATTTAACACTTTTTCTCTTTTATTTTAAATAGTTTCAATTTTGTAGTAATTTTGCTTAACAATTTTGGATTCCAATTATTATTACCTCATGCTTTTAGATTCTTAGGAAATCTCAATCTACTAGTAGTTGCTCTCTAGTATTTTAGTTTATTTTCTCAAATTTTGTTTAACTCCTTCCTTTTTCTTTTTATTGTTAGATCATATGTCATGAGAATAAGGAGATGTTAGTTCTTTATTCTCTGGTAAACATATGCAACCCAGATGAAGAGAGGAATTAAAAGTTCATATATGTCGTGGGAAGTGATAGGATGTTAGTCTATCATTTTCTGGTATTACATATATATTTAAAAGTTCATATATGTCGTGGGAAGTGATAGGATGTTAGTCTATCATTTTCTGGTATTACATATATATTTTAAAAAAAAATTGGTGGGGTGTGAAAAAAAATAATGATGATCACCTCCAATCAAAGACCTCTTCATGTTGATTTTCCTCCCCAAACCCCTTAGCCAATATTATTGTCTTATATTTTAAATTAAAATATTAGGAGAGCATAGGTAGTAGGTTGCATTCTTCCTTAAGTTTCCTTTAAGTTATGGTTTTTATAATTTTAATCAAACCTTGTTTGCAATTTACTCAATTTTGAGTGCTAGTTAATTTATTAGAGAATTTTTGGCTAAATATTTCTCTCTTTTCACTTTAATTCCATAATTTAGGACTTAATTCGTAAATCCCTAAAGTTTATTTTTGACTTGACTTTGGTGTAAATAAATTTTTAGTTTAATTGAAAACTTTATAAATGTCTTATAAATATTTCTCATACTTTTGCTCTGGAATAGCAAAAGGCTAAGCATGGGGGTATTTGATGACTACTTTTAGTCATCATTTTTGTGGGTAGTTTAGTATGCAAAATGCCTAAGTTTATTTATATTTTATGCTTGTTATGTTTTTATTTCATGTCTTAATGTCTTTTTTATAATATATTAATTCCTAGTTTAATTATGTGTTTTATGCTTTTTTATGTTTAATTTTATGTTCTATGTCTAGTTGTGTTTTTTAATGAAATATAACTATTATTATATTATTATGGTTAGTTTTTTATTATGTTATAAAATATATGTTATGTTATGTTATAAAATATATCTAACATTTTGTTTATTTGTTTTGTTTTATTTGTAGGTTCAAGACCTTTGTTGCGGTCCAAGTGCAGCCCACCATGCAAGACAACCCGAGCCCTTCCATTTGGTGCTACTCGAGTCTATAATGCAGCCCACAAATAATATTTCAGCCCACAAATAATATTTCAACCCACATAATGAAGCCCAACATGCATGGACGGCTCCTTCTCTCCCCATTCATGCATGTAGCCTCTCCCCTCTCTCTCCCCTTTATTATTTTCTCTTCTCTTTATTCCTCATGCATCTCCCCACTCACTCCTTCTCTCTTATTTATTTCTCATTTACCCCTCTTTCCCTTTCTATCATTCTCATTTAAACCCATTCATCCCCCCTCTTTTATTTATTTTGTTCTTTTTATTTTCCTAAATAAAAATGCATGCATGTAGCCTCTTCTCTCTCTCCCCCATTAATGACATTCATGCACCTCCTCATACATGCATGGCCGGCCACATCCTTCTCCCATTTCATTTCCACCACTTTCTAGAATCTTCCTCCTCTCCTATAAAAGGAACCAATGTCTCATGCTTTGGGGGGAGGATTTTAGAGAGCAAGTAAGATAGCTAGTTCAAGAGAGTTTTTTTTCCTTGTTGTAGTTTTTATTGTAATTTCCTTTTTGTAGTAGAATAGCGTTGACCTATTTTCATTTTAGTGTATTTCCTTTTCTTAAGCAATGCAAATGACTTCTCTTTCTTCTATTTTGTTTTCTTCCTCTATTATGCTTAGCTAATTATATTTTACGCCTGATCGCGATGAGCTTTGCGACAAAATAACGCATCTTTAATTTTTGTTTGCATTTGTATTTTTCATATTTTGATCCTTCTTTGATTTTTATCGTGTCGACTCCGTATTCTGGTATACGGTAGTAGGCAATTGATCTCATTTCATAGAAGTCGAGAGACTCATTGATTTGAAAGATCACTCAAAGAAGGAAGGAGTTGAACGCAACCCTAGAGATAGGATGACGTAAATCCTCCGGATTGGAGTCAAATCCAATAGTGCGGGTCACTTCGGTAATGCGACTTTAGGCCTTTTTGACTTGTAAAGAGATTTCGGTCAAAATGTCTATAAGTTAGGGGATTTCATGCTCTAGCGAGATTACTTCTTAATATCGGATCCGTCACGGTCTTAATAGTATTGCAAATGCTAAACTAATTTATTTCGTTATTTTATTTCAAAGTGAATCGTCGATCGAGCACTCTTTCGCAATATTTTTATTTCTCTTTTAATTAAGCTTAGTTCATTTTAATTTTCATACCCATCAATCGTTCGGTAGGATAATAAAATCGTTGTGAGTAATAGTACTTGCCTGCCCCGAGTTTTTATACGACCTTGATATATATTTATCACTATACTATAAAACGATAGGTACACTTGCCTATTCGGATTGTAGTCCGTGAGACGATTTTTAGCGCATCAAGCGCCACATCCTTCTTCAAACCCGGCCACCAAAACAGTTTCTTCGCATCACGGTACATCTTCGTGCTCCCCGGGTGAATCGAGTACTTGGTATGGTGTGCCTCGTACAACAACTCTACCCGTAAATTGCCCACACTTGGGACGCACAGACGATCGTCTTTCCAAAGTAATCCGTCCTCCACGACGAATGGGAATTTGACCCATCCAGAGCCTCTACCATGAACTACTTCATATGAGCATCCATATCCAAAGCCTGCCGAATACGATCAGCCAGGTCATATTGGACTTCAGTCCAATTCAGAACTGCTTCAGCACTCGATTGCCTGTCCACGCAAACAATCTCCAACGCCTCCAACTCCCGCACCAACCGCTCATTATGCACCGATAGCCAATTGGCTTGAGCTGGGGCTCGGTGACTCAACACGTCCGCAACCGCATTCCCTTTACCAGGCACGTAGTGGATCTTGAATGTATAGTCCCCAGGAACTCCATCCATCTACGCTGCCGCATATTCAGATCCTTCTGATCAATAAGATACTTCAGGCTCTTGTGATCGGTGTAGATATCAATCTTCACACCGTACAAATAGTGTCTCCACAGCTTCAAGGCAAAAATCACGGCCGCTAACTCCAAGTCATGGACCGGATAATTCCTCTCGTGCACCTTCAGCTGTCTCGAGCCATAAGCTATTACACTTCCGTGTTGCAGTAGCACGCAACCCAAACCGCTGCCCGAAGCATCACTATAAATCTCATAGCCTTCGATCCCACATGGCGAACTCAGCACAGGCGCCGTGGTCAACCGACACTTCAACTCCTCAAAAGCTCGCGCGCACTCCGGCGTCCAAACGAACTTATGCTCCTTCCTCGTCAAAGTAGTGAGAGTAACGCTATCCGCGAGAAGTTCTCTACGAAGCGCCTATAATAGCCGGCAAGCCCCAGCAAACTCCAGACTTCCGCTACCGTAACAAGCTCAGGCCACTCCCGTATCGCAACGATCTTCGCCGGATGAAAGATATTGTACCTAATCACCTAGAGGGGGGGTGGGTGAATAGGTGACTTAAATCTTTTTAAGTTTTTAGGCAGAATTCAGAGTTTATCGCAGAATTATAATTACTTTAACACAGCAATCAACCAGCAATCACAGCAATCAATCCAGCACACAGTGAACACACAAATTTATAGTGGTTCCCCAAGCTTTGGGTACATCCACTTTCCCCCTTCGCCTATCTAGCAGTGTACTAGATTCGGCCAAACTCCTCCACTATCTCAGATCCTCAGATCTTACACTCAGAACCCCAAAACAGGTTCCTACAGCTCAGGCCCAAGGCCCTACAACTCAGCTTCTTCACAAAGTCTACACTCAACTTCTTCACAAAGCATACACTCAGCCACCAAGGCCTACACTCAGCCATAACAGGCCTACACTCAGAGATACAAATCTCCTACACTCAGGCACACAGGCCCTACACTCAGCCTTTATAATTACAGGTTTACAAACTCAGATCCATAAGGATCCTACAAGATAATATGAATACAAACTGTAAACCCAACAACTCAGAGACAGAGAGAAGAGTTGTAAGTTTCTTGATGAGTTCTTGGAAGAACTCAGCTGAAATTAACCTGACTTGGCTTTCTTCAAAGCTTCTTGAATGTAGAACACAATAAGATTGATCTCCTCTGCAGTTGATCCTTGATCTCTGCTACTTAAGATTCAGAACAAATCTGAACCCTTCTTCTCAGCCTGGTTCCAACGGCTGTCTTCTTGGATGGAGCTCTCTCTCTCCAACTTCTTAGATCTTCACTAGATTCTTCAAGGAATAGCTAGATCTTCTTTGTATTACTTGATGTGTTGATCTTCTAATCAATCTCCTTCTGTAGACAGTATAAGCCTATTTATAGGCCTTCTTCATGGTAACCGGCTGGTCCGGTTCATAATGGATTTCTGACAACTCTGACAGGTGCAGTAGACCGGCTGGAATGGCAGCTGTCAAGTCATCCAGTCAGTTCTTGAAAAATCTGTAACTGTCTGAAAGTGTCGAGACTGTCTGTCTTTAAGTGTCGACACTTATAGACTAAGTGTCGACACAAGTTGTCTAAGTGTCGACACTAGCCTACAAGGTGTCGACACAACTCCTTGTGTTGTAGACTTCACTTCTCGACACAGCTTCTTCTTCATGTGTCGACACTGATAATGTGTGTCGACACAACTCCTTGTTCTTCAGTATTTTGCTGAATTCTTGTAAGTGTCGACACAACTTCTTGGTGTCGACACATGCCTTCTGTGTTGATACTTGTTGAGTGTCGACACAGCTCCTTGTGTCGACACATCTTCATCTATTGAGACTCTGGCTGAGTGTCGACACATCTCCTTGTGTCGACCTTTATACTTAGAATATTCTTGAACTTTGCTAAGTGTCGACACAGCTCCTTGTGTCGACACTTTCTTCAAGTGTTGAGTCTTCAGCTGAGTGTCGACACATTCTTTCTTGTGTCGACACTTTCTTCAAGTGTTGACTCTTATGTTGTGTGTGTCGACACATTATTCTGGGTGTCGACACTTATACTTAGACTCTGCTGACTTTTGCTGAGTGTCGACACAGCCTCCAAGTGTCGACACTTTCTGATGTAGACACAGTTTCACAGGGGGTGTCGACGCAACTGCTAAGTGTCGACACTGCTTCACTGCACTTTTCTTCATTGAGTGTCGACACAGCTCTTTGTGTCGACACTTTCTGTCTGGTGTCGACTCTGCATCCCTGGTGTCGACACTACTACTCCAAGTGTCGACACTGCTTGCCTGGGTGTCGACACAAGTCTTCTTAAGTGTCGGCACTTTCCCTCTGGGTGTCGATACATGGACTTATAAGCTTTTCTGCTTTCCTGCAAATACTTAACCTGCACAAGGTAACTCAAAATACATCAAATACATTTTGATGTATATCATTGAGTAGGGTGAGGCTTCTTCAAATCAGGTACATTTGAACTAATGTACCCAACAATCTCCCCTTATTTGGAGAAGTCATAACCCTTAGTCAATGATATACACCATACAGAATAAATCATAGTATGATGTAAAGCAGGATTATACATTCAGGTAAAACATAAACATGTATCAATCAAACATGTATACATAGACATTATCTCAGAACAATTATGAAATAAATTTATCACACAGCAAATTTATCACACAACACATTGTTCTAACAGCTTTGTCATATTCATTTTTCAAAAGTTTACAAGGTGTTTAAAATCAAAAGATTACAATTGTAAACTGAAGAAAATTCTATTCTAATTTTGTTCAGCCTCCTTGATCACTATTCCTTTTTCAGATTGTACTTTGGCTTGAATAGGGGCTTCAGCAACTTCAGTATCAGCAGGCTTCTTGCCTTTCAGATCCTTTTTCTTTTGCTCTTCAGCTTTAATCTTTACCTTTCAAAGTAATGATATGGCTTGGGAAAGTACTTGCTAGGCTCCTGGGCAATAGGAGGTAGCTTTCCCATCTTGACCTTTCTTCTATATTGGACTATGGCTTCTTGTCTTGTCTCATGCTTCCTCCATTCCAATTCAGAAAACCACTTGTTTCTGTCTTGTATATTATCTTTTGCAGCTTTCCAGGCATTTAAGATAATGTTTCTTGAAGTGGGGCTCCACTGCTCAAAATCTGGCCTTTGTTCAGCTTGCTCTCTGAAGCTCTTTTTAGACAATCTAGCTTCTTGTTCTTTCTGCATAGCTTCATGTTCTCTCTGCAAAGCTTCTTGCATAGCTTCAGATACTGGCTGAACAACCTTCTCTATGATGACATTTTTACTGACCCTCAGGTGGGCTATACATTGATTGTATATCAGCTTGAACCATATCAAAATCTGGAGGAGGGTAGATGACTTGAGCCACTTCAGGTTGCTCCCCTCCTAGATATGCATGATGTATCCCAGATTCTGCAACATTGTCATCATCACACAAAGGAGGATATCCAAGAGTAGCTCTGATAGAATTAGAAATCCACTTAGCATGATCAGAGCTGGCTTTGACTAACACCCTCTCCCCCTTTATGACTTCTCTTTCCATGTGATCCCTTAGATCATCCTTTTGAAATCTGATTTGGTTATCCAAATAGTTGACTCCATCTTTAAAGAAAGGTTTCAACCTTTGGAGCTTTTTTGTAATCAGCTTCTGGGAGTCTTGAATTACAGAAGTAACATCAGATAAACTCTTTTGCAATGCCTTATCAAACTCTGCCTTAGCAGTAGCAGTAGAAGTAGTCAGTCCAGCAGCTATGTTCTTCATCTCAGTGATAATGGCATTGTGAGATTCTGTCAAATTATCATTCATCCTGATCTGATTTTCCAGTACATAGCCTTGCTTGACTTCAAGTTCATCTACTTGAGCTTTTATTTTCTCTTGATGAGTTGCTAAATAGACTATTGTAATTCCCTCCCTTGTGGAAGCAGTCAGTCATCTCCTTTTTATTAAGATTTATTTCAAATCTTATAGAATTTATATCCTGGGCCAGATCAAATTGTAGAGACTTATGCCCCTCATCCACATATGTTTCTATAGCTTTCCTGTGCTCATCAAGTTTTATTTGCATAGCAACCATCATAGAGCTGAAATCTACAGATGGTGCTGGCTGTGATATAGGTTGTGGAGCAATAGTTTGTAGAGCCTTTTTGTAATTCTGACTCCTCCTCTTGAATACTTGGAACTTCCTTTTCTTAGCTCTTGCTGCCTCCTCATCTTCAGAAGCTGAGGTGTTGGCTATGTCTACCCTCTCCCTTGGGAGCTCCTCAACTTCCTTTGGCTTTTCAGGCTCTTGCCTTGCGGGTTCTTCAACAAGTACTACTTGCTCCCCCTCAACTGGAGCATTCTCCCTCTCAGCAGCAACACTGTCCTTCTCAAGGTCTGCTTGATCCAGATTGAGGAAGAGATCTTCCATTGTATATTCTTGTGGAGAATGGGCTGGAGAAACTCTTGGCTCATCTACCACTGGATCAGATACTACTTGAACTGGAACAGATGTGTCCTTTATGACAACATCTGGGGGTTGACTATCAACCTGAGAATGCTGATTATCATGATTTAATGAATCAGATAAAACAGTATCCCCTATAGGGAAATCTAAAGCATTAAGCTCAGTGATTACCTCAAGGATGATGTTTGTAGCTTGCTCACTCTCAAGAGGAGTTGGTTCTTCCACTACTAGAGGCTCCCCCGGGATTTGATCCTGGTGTAAGGGGCTAGCTTGTGGTAGCTCCCCCTGCCTCTCTGCAGCATCTTGTTGAGCTGGAGACTTCTCAACAGTTCCAGTGTCTTCTTCATCAGGTGTGAAGACCACTTGTTCCTCAGAGCTGCTAGTTGACTCTTGAGCCACAGGGGCTATCTTCTTCTTTTTCTTTAGTGGTGTTACTTTCTCAGGAGTAGGCATCTCCTTAGTTAAAACTTTGTCCCATCTGGAGAAGATTCTCATGTCCATCTTTCTCATATGGTTGATCTTAGTTCCAGCAGCTTGACACATAACCTCTGGTATACTACCAGCCAAGTATAGACTTATGATTCTACCCAAATTGGGTTTCTTCAGGCTTTCTTTAATCTTCTCAAAGACTATTATAGACTAATCAGTTTTCACTGTGAAGATTATCCTTGTCATAAGGTTAAACATATGGGCTGAGACCCTGTCATGCCCTCTAGGCTTACTTAAGATCACTTTGCCAACAATTTCTGACAGAAATTTACCCTGGCTGTTCATCCCCTTTCTATTGAATACAGATCCAATTTTCAGTTTGGAATCTAGACCACACCATGTCAATGCTTCTCTGGTCTTAGAAGTAGTTACTTCATCTTCTTCCTTAGTTCTTGGTAACTGTAGTACTTTCCTCAAACGTTTTGGTGAAACCTTCACCTTTTCACCATGAACCTTAGACTTTATCTTGAGTCCAGATTCATCTACTTTCGCTCCATTCAGAAACTCTAGAACTTCCTTCTTCCAGATTTTAGTCGGCTCTGAAACAAGAAATTCTAACCCCGAGTCTGCAACTAGGGTTACCACAGTCTTGATCTCCGGGTCTGCATCACCAAACGCGTCTCGCACCAGTTCATAGCCTTCATTGACGTTCTCCTCGAGCTTTGGCGTCATTAGGGTTTGAAGAATTTGAACTGAGAGAAGAGAGGTGTCGACACACAAGTTTGGTCTCGGAACTTTTGAAAGCGTGTCGACAGACTAAGGCAAAATCCTATTTATACCTTTCTAGGTTTGAAGATGAAAGGGCGGGTCAGCTAACTTAAATTGTGTCGACACTGTTGATAAGTGTCGACACAGACTTATAATGTCTCGACACACTGTGTCGACACAAGTTTAGTCGACAGATATATGTATCGACACTTGTTTATGTGTCGACACCACTTAACTCGACATTTAGTCGAGACTTTACTTAGATAATTCTGAGTAAACTCTAAGTGTCGACACCACCTTGGATGTGTCGACACCTACTTGTCATGTGTCGACACTAATTTTCTGAAGTGTCGACACCAACTACCTATATGTGTCGACACCTTTTTCCTGAAGTGTCGACACTATTTTTCTGTGTCGACACAGATATCTCTGTGTGTCGACACTATTTTACTTAGCCATTTCTATAAACTTATTCTAAGTTTATCATACCTAGTTCAATTTTAAACCTATTGAACTTAGTTTCTTCTAAGGGCTTAGTATACATATCAGCTAGTTGATTATCTGTTCTAACATATTCCAGTAAAATATCTTCTTTCTCTACATGTTCCCTAAGAAAATGATATTTTATTTCAATATGTTTAGTTCTACTATGGGAAACAGATTATTTGCAATTGATATAGCACTTGTAGAATCACAAAAGAGTGGAGTTCTACTTACCTGAATTCCATAGTCCTCAAGCTGATGTTGTATCCATAGAAGTTGAGCACATCAACTTCCTGCAGCCACATATTCTGACTCTGTAGTGGAGATAGCCACACTTGTTTGCTTCTTGCTACTCCATGAAATCAGTCTTCCACCTAGGAATTGACAGGTTCCAGTTGTGCTTTTTTGTCTTCTTTGCATCCTGCAAAGTCTGCATCTGAATAACCTGTTAGTTCAAAATCCCCATTCCTAGGGTACAGAGGCCTAGATAAGGAGTGCCCTTTAGATATCTCAGTATCCTTTTGACTGTTGTCAAATGAGACTCTTTAGGGCAGGCTTGGTACCTAGCACAGACACATGTAGCATACATGATATCTGGTCTACTTGCAGTCAAATAGAGTAGGGAGCCAACTATCCCTCTATACAAAGTCTCATCTACAGGTTTCCCTGCATCATCTTTGTTAAGAGACATACTTGACCTCATAGGAGTCTTCATGGTACTGGATGAATCCATACCATACTTCCTTATGAGTTCTAGGGTGAACTTAGACTGACATATGGATAAACCATTCTCAGTCTGTCTAACTTGGAGACCCAAGAAGAACTTAAGTTCCCCATACTACTCATCTCAAATAATCCTTGCATTAGTTTTGCAAACTTTTTGCAAAGACTACTTTCAGTAGACCCAAATATTATGTCATCTACATATATTTGGACTAGTATTACTTTGCCTCTAGATTCCCTAAGGAATAGAGTCTTGTCTATTTTCCCCCTTGTGAACTTATTCTCAATGAGGAAACTAGACAGGTTTCATACCAAGCCCTAAGGGCTTGCTTTAACCCATACAATGCTTTCCTAAGTCTATAGACATGATTAGGTTGAGTTGAATCAACAAAACTTGATGGCTATTCCACATAGACTTCCTCTTTTAGATTACCATTCAAAAAGGCTGACTTAACATCCATTTGGTAAACTTTAAATCCTTGAAAGGTTGCATAGGCCAGGAACATCCTTATGGCTTCCAGTCTGGCTACTAGAGCAAAGGTTTGATCAAAGTCAATACCTTCTTCCTGCCTATATCCTTTAGCAACCAATCTTGCTTTGTTCTTAATGATGACTCCATGTTCATCCATCTTGTTCCTAAAGATCCACTTGGTCCCAATTATGTTGTGGTCTTTAGGTTTAGGAACAAGTTCCCAGACCTTGCACCTCTTGAACTGATTCAGTTCTTCTTGCATTGCCTCAATCCAGTGAGGGTCTAGGATGGCTTCTTCAAACTTTTTGGCTCTACTTGGGATAGAAAACTGGAGTAGAGTACTGCATGCAGATTTCTGCTCCTTGTTTGTACCCCTTGTCTTAGATCACCAATGATTTGCTCTGCTGGATGATCTCTTAGATGCCTATTAGCTGGAGGCATCCTGGCTTCAGGTTGAACTTCTTCAACTTCTTCATCTTGCGGCACTCCTTGAATTTCTTCTTCATTAGGTACATGTAGTACTCCCCTGGACAACAGCCACTATCTTCTTCCTGCTGTCTTGCAGTAGGTCCTTCTTCTATAGTAAGCTTGTCCATCTTCTTAGTTATACCTGTGGAGCTGCATATACTACTAGACAACTCATTGTTAATAAGTCTAGTTTCATCAAATACTACATGTACAGACTCTTCTACAACTTGTGTAGACAAGTTGTAGACTCTATAAGCCTTACTGTTGTTGTTGTACCCAATAAAAATTCCCTCTTGGGACTTGGCAACAAACTTAGTCAAGTAAGACTTTCCATTGTTAAGTATAAAGCACTTACAACCAAAGATCCTGAAGTACGATAGGTTTAGTTTTCTGCCTTTCACAACCTCATAGGGGGTCTTGTTGTGGCTTTTAGTAATGGTAGCCCTATTAATAACATGGCATGCAGTATTAACTGCCTCAGCCCAGAAATATTCTGGTAGAGAATGTATCACTTAATAGGGTTCTACCAGCCTCAATCAAGGTTCTATTTTTCCTCTCAGCAATGTCATTTTGCTGAGGTGTTCTTGGTGAAGAAAACTCTTGAAATATCCCAAATTCTTCACATAGTTTTGCCATACTATCAGACTGAAATTCAGTACCATGGTCACTTCTTATTTTGACCACTGTACTGTCTAGTTCATTCTGAATTTGTTTGACAAAGCTATAGATGATACTAGGTGTTTCAGATTTTTGTCTAAGGAAGAACACTCAGGAAAACCTTGAGTAGTCATCTACAACTACAAAGGTATAGACCTTCCTACCTAGGCTGTGAACTGGCATAGGACCAAAGAGATCCATATGCAAGAGGTATAAACACCTCACAGCATCTTTGTTTTCAATGTTATTAAAGCTGGATCTAGTCTGCTTGCCCTTTTGACAAGCTGAGCATATTCCATCTTTAATACACTTAACTTGAGGACCATTCCTCACTAACTCTTTGCTAAAGAGTTGGCAATTGTCTTGTAGTTGAGATGGGCAAGTCTCTTGTGCCATTTGACACAATGAGAGACTTTCTCATCAGCTACAAGACACACTGGAGAACCATTGTTCTCAACCATAATGTCTAGGCAGTAGACATTCCTCTTTCTATAACCTGTCAAAATGATCTCTTGATCATTTGTCCTCCTGATATGACAACCATCTTTGACAAATGAGATGTCATATCCTACATCACTCAATTGACTTATACTAATAAGGTTATGTTTCAAACCTTTGACATAAGCCACTTGAGTAATAGTAATATGGGAGCTAGAAATGTTACCAAATCCCTTGATGATTCCTTTTTCAGAACCACCAAAGGTGACTTTAGGACCATCTTTGATTGGAGTGAAGTCCTTTAGCAATCCCCTTGTTCCAGTCATGTGCCTGGAACATCCACTGTCCAAGTACCATATTGGGGCATGGCCACTTGGACTCACCTGCAAAACAGATTAGTGAACCTTAGAACCCAAAGAATTCTTGGGTCCTTGGTACTGGTTAGTTTGCTTCCTAACAAAGCTACCTGCAGGTTTTCCAACAGGCAGTTTGCTACTCACTTTGGCACTTGCATTGTGCCAACAGTCCATGGCAAAATGGCTTACCTTGCCACAGCACCAACACTCAAACCTATTGTACCTTTGCTTAGGTACATTCTTAGCTGTTTTATCTACAGCTGACTTGTTGAGAGTTGGGGCTTTGCCCTTGGACTTGGACTGAACAGTCCTAGCAGGTTTAGAAAACCCCAGTCCAGCTTTACCTTTTTGATGAACAAATTCATCAATTAAGGGTAGAACTGACTTTGGTTTAGAAAACCTAGCAACTAAATCTCTCTCCTTCTAAAGACTGATCTCCAGACTTCTGATTTGATCATTCTTAAAAGTTATAGTCCCCATCTGAATCACAGTTATGTGCTTCAGTCTGGCTATCTCATTTAGCTTTTGATCAAACATCTTCTCATAATCAGTTGCAGCCATTTTGAGACTTGCAATCTCCTTAGCTTGACTCTTGGCCAAGGATTTGCATTTCTTAAATGCTTGCAATAGAACTTTATATTCATCTATCAATTGATGAATATCTTCTTCTGACTCAGATGCACTCTCATCACTTGATGATGATGAATCTGATTCTGAACTAGCACAAGAAATTGAACTGAAAGAACAATTTTGTACCTTACTAGGTCCTGGCTGCTCCAGGATTTTGTCACTTTCTATCAATGTCATCAGTCCTTGACACTGACTGTCCTCTTGATCATATATTGAGTTCATGATCTGGATGAACTCTTCTTCTTCTTCCTCAGCAAACAGTCATATATATGCTTCAGCATCTGACTCAGTTTCTGATGAAAAAATGTCTGACATGCTCTTATCCTTTTTGGCAACAAAAGACTTTTCCTTCTTGCCCTTGAATTGAGTCTTTTTCTTATCATTAGACTCCTTCATTTTCTCTGGACAGTCTGCAACAACATGTCCTTGTCTATTACAGCAATATCATACAATTTTTGAAAGAGTTGCTTTGCTAGACTTGGTCTTTTTCCTGTCTTTCTTTGAAGACTTTTTATTCTGATAATAGTCTTCTTTACCCTGTGAAGTAGATGGCTTTGTCCTCCACTGTTTCTTCTTTAAGAACTTCTGAAAATGTCTTGTGAAGGCAGCAAAGTCCTCATCACTTTCACTGCTTTCAGACTTTCTGCTTGCTGACTCATCTGACTCAGTTTCAGCTACTTTTGGTGGTGGAGTTGGTGACTTACTTCTGTACTTTCTGGGGGCTTCTGTTTTAAATGTCACTGTCCCTTTCTTTATGTTCACTTCTTGTAGATTTCTCCTCTTCTTTCCTCACCATCAACTGCATTTCATAGGACAGCAGTTTTCCAAACAGTGTTGGTGGAGGAATTTCTGCTAACTTTGTCATTTCCCTTATGACACAGATCTTGGTGTCCCAATCTTTTGTTAGGGATCTTAGAAACTTATCATTAAGCTCATAATTACTGAACTTTCTGCCATAGGACATTAGCTCATTCACAATCCTATAGAACTTCTTATAGCATTCAGTTATGCTATCAGATCTACCTTGCCTAAAGCTTTCATATTCTTGGTTTAGCAAAGACTTTCTGTCTTGCCTCACTTCTTCAGAACCCTCCATGTACACAATAAGAGTATCCCACATTTCCTTGGATGTCTTGCAGTGTATCAAATTCTGAAAAGTAGCATCATCTATAGCACTCACTATGATATTCTGAGCCCTCTTGTCCATTGTGGCTAGAACTATCTCATCTTTTGTCATTTCAGAGAAATCCTTAGGTGTTCTCTGATTGGCATCTAAGACTGAAATCTTCATAGGCACATATGACCCTTCTTTCACTGTGATATAAATCCTATGGGTCTGAGGCTTCCATAAATAGTCTCACCCTTTCCTTCCAAATGCCAAATATTTCTTTTCTGCAAATGGGTAGCTTCATGGATCCCAATTCCTTATGATTCTCAGTGGAACCCATGGTTCTTGATTTTCTTGATTCTGTAATGTACTTAGACTGAATCTGCCAACAGGATCTACTCAGACAGTTATGTCCCTTTTTGAGTAACCTGGCTCTGATACCACTTGAAAGATATTGTACCTAATCACCTAGAGGGGGGGGGTGAATAGGTGACTTAAATCTTTTTAAGTTTTTAGGCAGAATTCAGAGTTTATCACAGAATTATAATTACTTTAACACAGCAATCAACCAGCAATCACAGCAATCAATCCAGCACACAGTGAACACACAAATTTATAGTGGTTCCCCAAGCTTTGGGTACATCCACTTTCCCTCTTCGCCTATCTAGCAGTGTACTAGATTCGGCCAAACTCCTCCACTATCTCAGATCCTCAGATCTTACACTCAGAACCCCAAAACAGGTTCCTACAGCTCAGGCCCAAGGCCCTACAACTCAGCTTCTTCACAAAGCCTACACTCAGCTTCTTCACAAAGCCTACACTCAGCCACCAAGGCCTACACTCAGCCACAACAGTCCTACACTCAGAGATACAAATCTCCTACACTCAGGCACACAGGCCCTACACTCAGCCTTTATAATTACAGGCTTACAAACTCAGATCCCTAAGGATCCTACAAGATAATATGAATACAAACTGTAAAACCAACAACTCAGAGACAAGAGAGAAGAGTTGTGAGTTTCTTGATGAGTTCTTGGAAGAACTCAGCTGAAATCAACCTGACTTGGCTTTCTTCAAAGCTTCTTGAATGTAGAACACAATAAGATTGATCTCCTCTGCAGTTGATCCTTGATCTCTGCTACTTAAGATTCAGAACAAATCTGAACCCTTCTTCTCAGCCTGGTTCCAACGGCTGTCTTCTTGGATGGAGCTCTCTCTCCAACTTCTTAGATCTTCACTAGATTCTTCAAGGAATAGCTAGATCTTCTTTGTATTACTTGATGTGTTGATCTTCTAATCAATCTCCTTCTGTAGACAGTATAAGCCTATTTATAGGCCTTCTTCATGGTAACCGGCTGGTCCGGTTCATAATGGATTTCTGACAACTCTGACAGGTGCAGTAGACCGGCTGGAATGGCAGCTGTCAAGTCATCCAGTCAGTTCTTGAAAAATCTGTAACTGTCTGAAAGTGTCGAGACTGTCTGTCTTTAAGTGTAGACACTTATAGACTAAGTGTCGACACAAGTTGTCTAAGTGTCGACACTAGCCTACAAGGTGTCGACACAACTCCTTGTGTTGTAGACTTCACTTCTCGACACAGCTTCTTCTTCATGTGTCGACACTGATAATGTGTGTCGACACAACTCCTTGTTCTTCAGTATTTTGTTGAATTCTTGTAAGTGTCGACACAACTTCTTGGTGTCGACACATGCCTTCTGTGTTGATACTTGCTGAGTGTCGACACAGCTCCTTGTGTCGACACATCTTCATCTGTTGAGACTCTAGCTGAGTGTCGACACATCTCCTTGTGTCGACACTTGTACTTAGAATATTCTTGAACTTTGCTAAGTGTCGACACAACTCCTTGTGTCGACACTTTCTTCAAGTGTTGAGTCTTCAGCTGAGTGTCGACACATTCTTTCTTGTGTCGACACTTTCTTCAAGTGTTGACTCTTCTGATGTGTGTGTTGACACATTGTTTTGGGTGTCGACACTTATACTTAGACTCTGCTGACTTTTGCTGAGTGTTGACACAGCCTCCAAGTGTCGACACTTTCTGATGTAGACACAGTTTCACAGGGTGTCGACATAACTGCTAAGTGTCGACACTGCTTCACTGCACTTTTCTTCATTGAGTGTCGACACAGCTCCTTGTGTCGACACTTTCTGTCTGGTGTCGACTCTGCATCCCTGGTGTCGACACTACTACTCCAAGTGTCGACACTGCTTGCCTGGGTGTCGACACAAGTCTTCTTAAGTGTCGACACTTTCCCTCTGGGTGTCGACACATGGACTTAGAATCTTTTCTGCTTTCCTGCAAATACTTAACCTGCACAAGGTAACTCAAAATACATCAAATACATTTTAATGTATATCATTGAGTAGGGTGAGGCTTCTTCAAATCAGGTACATTTGAACCAATGTACCCAACACCGGATCCACAGCAATACCCTCTCCACTCACTATATGACCGAGGAACGCCACTGAGGATAGCCAAAACTCGCACTTCGAGAACTTGGCATACAACTGATTTCTCCTTAGCGTCTCCAACACCAAATGAAGATGCTTGAAGTGATCTTCCTCACTTTGCGAGTACACCAAAATATCGTCGATGAAGACGATCACGAAATGGTCCAAGTACTCCCTGAAAGTCCTGTTCATCAAATCCATGAACACTGACGGCGCATTAGTCAGCCCAAACGGCATGACTGTAAACTCATAATGTCCGTATCTTGTACTAAACGCTGTCTTCGGGATATCACTCTCCCTTATTCGCAACTGATAGTACCCAGCCTTGAGATCCAACTTCGAGTACACCGTCGACCCGACTAACTGATCAAAAAGATCATCAATCCGGGGGATCAGGTACTTGTTCTTCTCCGTCAACTTGTTGAGCTTCCGATAATCAATACATAGCCTCAAGCTTCCGTCCTTCTTCTTAACAAAGAGGACCAGTGCGCTCCAAGGCGAAGAACTCGGGCGCACATACCCTTGCTCCAATAACTCTTGCAGTTGAACTTTCAGCTCCGCCATTTCCTTAGGCGCTAGCCGATAAGGAGATCGTGATACAGGCTTTGCACCTGGCACTAGCTCGATCGTAAAATCTATCTCCCGTTGAGGCGGGGCTCCAGGAAGATCTGCGGGGAACACATCAGGGTATTCCGATACCACTGAAATACAATCCAACGTGGGCTTCGGCTTTGCAACCTCCACTAGTGTAAAGAACAGTTCTGCACCGGCACGAACCGCCTTCACCACCTGAAGAGCACACATCAACGTCTTGCTCGACCCCTTTAAGCCCGTAAAAGTCGTCTCACGACTTGATCCCAGCTTGACTTCCTTGCTACCGCAATCTATATGTGCTGCTGCTCCAAGAGCCAGTCCATGCCAAATATGATGTCGAACTCCACCAACGGAAGTAAAGAAGCCCGCAGGTCGAACTCTTGATCCCCAATACGAATCTTAACATCGCAGATTCTATCCGCTCGCATCGAACACCCATTGGGCAACAACACATCCAACTTATCTTTCGCCATCGAAGAAGGGACTCCGATGCGTGATATAAATCCTTCGGACAAGAAGGAGTGTGAAGCTCCCGTATCGAAGAGTGCTCGTGCCGGATTTTCACAAATCAATACAAATCCTAAACAAGCAGTGGTAAGGTAACATGTGCATAACAAGTATTTAAAGAAACTGACTTGCTATAAATTAAATTGTACCTGTCACCACATCAGCCTGTTTGATGTCCTCCTGTTGGCCAAGATTATAAACCCTTGGTTAGGCCGGAGTATAATGGGATGCGGTCGACTCCACGCCTTTCCCTTCTCTTCATAAGTAGCTCCCGGCCTTCTCTCGGACTTAGGACGTCCACTCCAACAGTCACGGGCAAAATGCCCCGTCTTTCCACAGGTAAAACACGCGCCCGGGGTCCGACTCGTAGTCGCCCTAGAAGCACCAGAAGAAGAGTTGGACCCGAAGTCCTATGCTTCTTGAAAGACCTCCGATAGCGGGACTTTGAAGTAGTCGGCACTTTAAATTCAGATTTCCTATCACCCAAGCTTTTCTTTGCTTGCACATTCTTCATGTCCTTCTCCAAGGACCGGGCAGTATTGACCAAGGTTAAGAAACCCTGCGTCATCGGCCCCGAGAGTAGCAACCTCAACTCATCTCTCAAGACTTCATAGAAGCGATTAGTCTTGCGCTCCTCATCCACAATAGTGGAGCTAGCATAACGACTCAAACGAGTGAACTCGTGGAGATATTCATCCACGCTCTTCTCACCCTGAACCAACTTCAGAAATTCGTTCTCCAACGCTATCTTCTGCGTCGAAGGGAGGTATCTAGCCAAGAACAATCTCGAGAACTCTTCCATCGAGACATCACCAAGTTGCCTACCTCTCAATAAGTGCAGCTCCAATCCTTCCCACCACATTCTCGCTTCACCGTCCAGAAGGAACGTAGCGATGGTGGTCATTTGCCACTCCTCCGTCTCCGTTGCTGTCATGACTCTCTTCACCCTGGAGAGCCAGTCTTCAGCCTGAGATGGGGTTCCAACCCCGAGAATAACGGAGGGTTAAAGCTCATTACATGCTTAAGCTGCCTCTCAGTTGCCCTCCTTGGCACCACCGGTTCCACAACCACTTGCTCCACTCTCCTCGGCTCAGCCTCTTGAAGAGGTTCCTGCTCCATCACAGGAGCGGGCTGCTGCGTTTGCCTTGCATGCTGCGCATTTATCATGGCCAACACCGCTTCAGCCACCAATCGTATGTTCTCAGCCGACAGAGGTGTTGCAGGAGCAACATCCGGTGCACTACTAGCCTCAGAAACTCGGCGTTCTGACGGCCCAACACCACTTCTGGTCACCTATAGTGGTACAAAACACCGTTAAGCGACCAAATAAAATTGCAAACAGCAATTATAGGAACACGCAGGTTCCTCAAACACGAGTATTTTCATTCCTAAGTGGACATTCATGGGTTCTTTTACCGTTATAACGATGACGCACACAATGTGCTCACCACTCCTTAAAAAGAATTCGCCCACGAATTCAGTTTAAGTCCGACCAAAACCAGTAGTCTGATACCAAATTGTAACACCCCCTATCCGTCACATAGCATATAGCAGTAGGTCCGGCCGGGGCCCGACGTCGTATGCCACAGACAGACCGGGTGGTTACGCATGGAAACCATCCAACCAATCATAACGTCCTACGCAGAGCATTCTAGCGGAAGCAGTTTATAAAAGTTACAATAAAGAACCCAGCACTAAAGCATGAATGTCCACTAATCCAAAATAGGAATGTTATACAAATACCAACACAAGCCTTAAGGCCTTACAAATATTTCACTTGATATTACATGATTTACAAACCACGACACGCAGACCGGTCATACAAGAATAAAACAGTAAACACTTCCAATTGGGCCTTCGAGGGCCGGCTTCGCAAAAAGGGTTGTAGCCCGCTATTGACCGCTTGGTCCAATAGCACCTGCAAGCAACAAACCACCGCACGGTGGCAAAACAAGGCAACGGTCAGCAATGCTGACCAAATTATAACGATCCCGCCCCCAACTCGGGGCGGCGATGCTCCTTCCCTGCATTTCATTAGCATAAGCGAGCATATATATATATATATATATATATATATATATATATATATATATATATATATATATATATATATATATATATATAGCCATTTCATCACAGACGTTGTCTCGCACGGCCATACGCCCCGTGCTCTCAGGGCACATTCTCGGTGAACCGGTCGATGTCACGTCAATTAAAGCCATAAACATTCCGGACACACCACCGCCACTTTGACGGCCAAACCTATGAGCAATTTGTCTTCTTGGCCTGGGTCACGACAATTTAAGTCATCGACCACCGAAGACCCTAATCTATGGCAACGGAAGGTGCCACATACCCTTAGGTCTCTTTAACCGAACGACATAGAACGGGTACGGTTCCATCTAACCCGTGCTCACATCGCAACGACAATTTAAGCCATTTGCGCGGGTCAAACTTCCACCAGAGTCCCATTTCCATCACAATTCACATAACCCGGTTATGTTCAAGTTGGCTCTCAGACCACCAAGTTGGCAAGATCACGCATCCGCCCAGTTTTCCGGGTGCACCTTTGGGTTAATCCCCAAGGCTCCCTACTGCAATTTACCGCGTAGAAAACCCGAAAAACAATCAATAGCACGGAGTCTTCTCCGGCATTTATGCAATGCAACATCACCGATCCAGACCAACATGTCCGGGTAGGCTTCACACATCATGCCTATGTCCGTTCTCGCTTACGGACTCTAAACAACGGGGACTTCACATATCTACCCGAAAGAACGCCTCCAACTCACCGCAAACTCGCGAGAGCGGGCTTCCTATGCAAAGAAGGAGAGCTACTCATGCTCAAGTAGAGAATCGTTACCCTAGCGTTCCTCTTTGGCGCCATTGAAAAGTAAGCGGATGAAAAGCACCGCACTAGCTTTGCCTCCGTGGATCCGGAGTCGGCTCGCGATTTGGAGCTTCGAAACTCCTCCAATGGCCTGATCTAGCTCCTTCTTCCTTCCTTGGCTCTCCTCTCTCTCTAAGCTTTTAGAAAGATAATAACTTATGAAAAGTGAAGGTTTCTAAGTCCAATCCTGGGTATATCCCTTCAGGAACAACCCCAGCCATTGGATCATCAATTAAGAAATGAACGGCTTTGATTCGGGACTGAAATGCCCAATCTGGACCGAACACGGCCTGGCACACGCCCGTGTCCAGGGCCGTGTGCCTCATTCGCCGTCAAAATCGGCTCGCCTGGAACAACACACGGGTATCGAGCACGCCCATGTTCGACCTGACACGCCCGTGTTCCACCTGACACGGCCGTGTGGCCGGCCGTGTACCCCCATCATTTTTCCCCGAAAACAACCCGAGCACTGCACGGGTTCTAGGACACGCCCGTGTCCTTGCCCGTGTCACCTCAACATGCCTGGGCCCCAGGCCGTGTACACGGTCTCGACACTCGACACTTCGTCGAGCGAAGATCGTCGACCTGATGACACGGCCTTGGACACGCCCGTGTCCTAGGCCGTGTGCCTTGTCTCGACACAATGTCGAGACCAAAGTGTCGACTCCCCGGGACGAGTGTCGACACGGGTTGACACGCCCTGCGACACGCCCGTGTCGCAGGCCGTGTGCCATGTCTCGACACTTCGTCGAACGCAGAGTGTCGACTTCGCGGGCTAAGTGTCGACACGGGTCGACACGCCCTGCGACACGCCCGTGTCGCAGGCCGTGTGCCCAGTCTCGACACAATGTCGAGACCAAAGTGTCGACTTCCCGGCTGAGTGTCGACACAAGCTTGACACGCCCTGGGACACGCCCGTGTCCCAGGCCGTGTGCCTGCAGTCAGAGCCCAAAACTGGCCCAAAACGTCCCCCGTCGCTCCTTTGAGTTTCAGGGCGTTACAGCTATGATGCATCCCCAGGCTAACAGACAGACCAAAGTCGCCAACTACACCATCCTGAAAGGCCAGAAGACCCACCTTCAAGAGGCCGGGGGCAGTGGGTGGACGCTCTTCCCAATGTCTTATGGGCATATAGGATGATGATAAGAACTCCAACTAGGGAGACACCCTTCAATCTTTGTTGTGGATCAGAAGCGGTCATACTAGTGGACATCGGAATCCCAAGCCCCGTGCTCAAGCTTTTGACTCAAAAGAAAATGAAGCCCTCCTGCGGGGAAACTTGGACTTGGTCCAAGAAGTCAGGATGGAGTAGCTCAGAGGATTGTCGCATATCAGGGCCGTATGACTTGCTTCTACGACATGAGGGTGAAGCCAAGACCCATCAGTATCGGGGACCTTGTCCTCTGAAACCTCGAAGCATCAAAAAGGGCCCTCAGAATGACAAGCTCTCTCCAACTTGAGAATGACCTTTTGTCGCCACAGCAGTAGTAAAACCCGAGACCTATAAGCTGAAGGCTCCAGGCGGGAAAACACTCCCCCGGACTTGGAAAACGCAAAACATGCACCTCTTCTACCAATAATCAATAACAAGTTCCAGGACCAGACTGACCTACTCCTGTATCATTTTCAACATCAATACAATGAGCTTTGGTCTAGTACAACACAATGATCGCTGGGAAGCCTAGGCGAGATTGGCGAAAGCACTTCTGCACCTCCCAGACGAGATAAACAAAAGTCTTTCTGCACCTTCCAGTTGAGATGTACAAAGGTCCGTCTACACATCACAGTTGAGATGGACAAAGGTCCCTCTGCACCTCCCAGGCGAGATGGACAAAGGTCCATCTACACCTTCTCTTGGATAGACCCCGATCCTCCTGAGGCGCGAACAAACACAGGTTCTTCGACACCTCTATCTGGAAGAACCACAGTTCTCCTAAGGCATGAACGAACAAAGGTTCTTCGCCACCTTCACTCGGACGGACCCCGGTCCTCCCGAGGCACGAAAGAACAAATGTTCTTCACCACCTCCACCTGGATAAACCTCAGTTCTCTTGAGGCACAAATGAACAAAAGTTATTCACCATCCGTATGGAGCTTTACAAAAAAATAAATAAAAAAATAACCGTAACCCGGTTTTGGCTATTTCACACCCTATTGTTAATCGCAATTTGAAAATATAATCCCATCCCGTTAATTTTCTTGCCGCACCCTGATATTTTTTTGCGTGCCCGAAATATCCCATAGTGGTGTGCGTGAGACAACTAATAGAGTAAGATGACGCAAGCAAGATGCCGGAGACGGGAGCAGCTCAGCGAAGAGGAAGGCGGGATGTGACTTCTGTAAAATTGAGGAGATGGAATACGAGTAAAATTTTAGGAAAAAGTTTTTTAAAACAAAATGTGGTGCAAATAGTCATAGTGCTGTTAGCAATCCCCCCAAAAATTGCGCCTAATCAAACATAGAACCCACGTCGGGAACTTCCGCTTCGCTTTGTTTCACGTCGGAGATCATCGTCGGCCATCCCGCTGAATGGAAGGGGGAGTATTAGGGGGAATACTATGCATGATCCTGGTGTTCGCCGTCCTTCCTCTGCTGTGGTGGAGGCGCCGCCAGATCTCTCTTTCACCTCATGATCACGAGGAAGAGCCACAACAAGAGAGGGTAATTCTCCCCTTCCCACCAAATTATCCTGCTGTCCTCCATTAGGTTTTCTCATTTCTATCCAAATCATCAACTGCAGTAATTTTCCGATCGGTTCTTTTACTGGAGCGTTTATCGGGGCTTGTTTTCTGATTTTTAATCTTCATCCACAAAACCTAACAGTGCATTCAAAATTGAGCTCTTTTGGTTTAGATGCTTACTTTTGGATTCCCATTTTAGTCAGAACACATATTTTTGCGGAGTTGTTTTTCGGAAAATACTTGGGAGCAAATTATAGCTAAGAACAAAATATCTGCCAGACAAAGCTATATATTTAGCAGATAAAAATCAGTGAAAGGAATTAGATTATTTAAGGATTCTTCTCCCAATTCTGTTAGGAAAAAATACATAAAGAATGTGCAAGTTTTGTGTCCAGAATATTTATGTTTTCAAATTGTCTCCTTATTTACACTAGAAACACATATTTTCTGTTAATCTCTTTGTACATTTTCTCTGGGGATTTAGTTGCTTATCTCTTTTTCAAGCGTTTTTATAGCGAATCTTATCCGGACACCTATAGACTTAATCTTCGGGCCGAGCTATCCACCCAAACAAATAGCATTCAACCCTATCCTTACCCCATAACTGCCCATACCCCATCACTTAAGAATTGTACCCCATCACAAATTATAGCTAAGAACAAAATGAGCGTTTTCCTTCCCTACTCTGCCAAAACATTTTTTTTCTAGTGCCAGACAAATCTCCTATGAATATATTAGAAGGCTTCCTGCTTTCTAAACAGATACGTTTTCCCGCTTCCAAAATCAGTGAAAGGAATTTTTGCTTGTTTAGCAATGTCTTCTCTTTTTGGTTTTATGATTATTTAAGAACAATACAAAGTTCAATTTCATATTTTAAACCTTAATTTATATTAGATTCTTCTCCCAACTTCCTGATCTCAATTTAGCCTTATATGTATCAAAATACTTTTGTTTAAAAATACATAAAGAATGTGCTAGTTATTATTTTTTTATTGAGCTTTTATAATTATTTTGTCTTTTCTTTGTGCCTAAAATTTGAGCTGACGAAAAAATAAATTTTTCTTTCTTGTGATTGATCATTCTCCCTTCTCCCAGCAATGAGGTCTTTATATGCTTTTTTTTCTGTATCTCTTGCCTCTATTCTTTGAGGTTTCCATATGTTTTTTCTACATATATTCGCTCCTTTATTTCTCTCATTCTCCTTATATTATAAGTTATCTATTCTTTCATTATGCCGCCTTGTTCAGGCCTTGTAGTATTATTTTCTTCCATGAATTGTAATATGAATTTCAAATTTCTAGGAAAATACATGTTTATCTTGTTTGCATGACTTGCGATATCGCTTGAAGATTGAAATATATAGCATTTGTCTTATCCTATTTCATAATCTATTTTAAAAATAGATTGAATAATGTTGAATCTACATGCAATACATTGTTTCTAATTAGATAGAATCTAAAGACTTCTCTAACCATTGTATGTTAAGCTTATTTTTTGAAGTCTTTATAAGTCTTGCTAGGATTTGGCATATTTTTTGTAATAAGAAGCTATTCTAATGTTCTCCAAGTTAGATTGTGATACAGGACGACGAGTAGGGTTTGCGCGCCTGTCGACTTTTTCTAGGAAACCCTAATGCATGCAATATTCGATGAACCTTGCGCAACGAAATTTGCACGAAATTTAAGAAATGAAGCAACTAAATTGTTTGTAACGCACAAAATCGTTATTTTGTTTCAAAATGATTTTTCTTAATAAAATGGTTTAATTTTAAATCTGGGGAAGGAAGTTCGCAATTTTCGTTCCGTTCCCATTGTCGTAGCAAAACGAAAAGCGTGAACTCTAAATACGCTTCCGTTTGTAGTTTTCGACGTAGCGTTCGCTGACAAAACTCGGGCGAAAACCTAGCAATGAGTCTATTATCCTACGAGAAAAATATAGAGGCACACACAAATGAAAAAATGAAAACAATTACCCACGAAAGAGACGTCTTCCGTATTCGAAGTCGATGACGATCGCACGAAGAACTCCTCGTCACCTTCGATCTCCCGCTCCGAGGTCAGCCGCTATCGCACACGGGCACCAAAGAATCAAAGCGCTCCCTCACACGAGGTGGTTCCACGGAATCACTCAACAAAGTAAGGATGTCACAAACCAAACAACCTAAATTCACCGACTCTCACGCACCAGAGTGGTCCCACGAAATCTCGAACACACGAACTAAATTCACTCATGTTCACAGGTTATAAAACCTAGCTTCTCTATTCTCTCCCTCAAGGTGGCTCCAACTAGAAGAACTCACAAGAGAATCAGGAGAACACTCAAGAGCACAATAACATTTATTCTCCACTGCTCACGGGAGAGAAACCAAGACAATACACAGCTACCTTAAATCTTTCCAACTGTTCACGGGAGCAATTAAACTGCAGCAACACACTGATTTCTCTAACTCCTAACTCACAACAATCCCAAATTGCTTTACAGGATTCCAAACATGGAATACAACTCACAGCAATTCCATCTTCTATAGCAACCTAAATGTCACTGTTCATTAATTTTAGACCTTAAAACAAGTTACTCAAATCACTGTTCATCTCCTCTACCGGCGGAAGGAACAATACGACAAACTCACAACAGGAATAATTAGGCTTATAATCAAAAACAACAATCAAGCCTTCAAAATCCTTATAGGGCTGTTCACGGGGATAGACAAATCCCACAACAAAACTAATTACAACCACTAATTCCTACTGCTCTCTCACCGAGCATCTCACGGCACTCCTCAATCGGAAAGCAACAATCACAACAATTCGATTTCAATATTTCATTCATCACCATCTTACTCCTACAACTCTCACACGGAATTTTAATTTCGCCTAACTTCTAACAGGAGCACACAACAAACTCCATCGGAAACACAGTCACAACAATTTCAAATTTTCATCATTCACCCTTTCTACCGAACATGGATCTCTTATTTGTAGGGTTCTGAAAACAACAGCACAATAAAATAGAACGACATGAAATGAACTTCCATGGGCGGCCATGGCCGAGCTCGAATTGTGGAGATGGAACCACCGAGACAGGGGCGTCGTGGCTGAAATGATCGGAGAAGCGACACCCTGCCCTACGAAGCTTAGACGTGGCTGCGTCGTGGGGAGACCATGCATGGAGCTTCTCCTGGAGCAGCGTATCTGTCGGGGATGGCGCGGCTGCCGAGCCCTAGCGGGCGCGTGAATTCCGCCATTCCTACGGTTCTGGATCGGGAAGATAATGAACCAACGGTTTCTTTTTTCTTTCTGTTTACAGGGAAAGCAGCTGGACCGGTTTTTGAATGATAATTAACAAAACTATATATATATATATATATATATATATATATATATATATATATATATATATATATATATTCACACAAGTACTTTACACCATTACACAGTACAATAAAATTTAAAAACGACAAAAGTAATGTCATTAGTAGGGCCGGTAAAGGTCCGGTCGGGCGAGGCGTCGGACACTTCTGCGACGACCCGATCTGGGTTGGTCTCCACCAGATTGTCTTGCATGTAGAAATAGACCATTTATGTTCAATAGAGAGTACAATAATATGCTTTCACGATAGCATCAGTGTTCTTGACAAGCTATCTCATAGGTTTCCATAGTAGTCATTCCCAGTTTCTAAGCACTCAATGTCGTTTCCTACCTCAACTGGTCCTTCCCTTTTAGCCTATTTGTCATAGCCATGGCTCCCGTTTAGTATTCCATTAATTCCAAATTCCAATACCTCCAGTCAGCACCATCAGGGACACATAATTCTTTTGGTGGTCTATACAAATGAGATAGTTATTATAGATTTATAGGAGATGATGAAGGAGATGTGGGGTTTTGAAGAAATATTTTTAAAGTGAAAATTCATATGAACGATCTTGGTAGATTAAAGTACTTGCACATCGAGGTGGCACAGTCCAATCAAGTGATTTACTTCTCTAAGAGAAAGTATGTACTTGACATGCTTTCAAGGGACATTATACTTTTTGGATACTCTGCACTATACTGTTACTCATACTGATACTTTTTCCCAAGGAGTAGCTTGAGTTTTCTATGTTACTTATTTTCACCCTGAAATTCCAAATTCATAGTTCTTGAGTAATTGGCATATATAACCTTTCCTGCACTCAAACCAAGACTACTAATGTAGATACTTAGCACATGTCATTTGACTTATGAAATTTTTTATTACTGATTTGTTTTTCCAAATACTTGTAAATTTGATTAGCATACAATATGTATACTTTTGTTTTCCAATTCCTGTCTTTGTCAATAAGCTATTAAACCAACTAAAGATGACATTGGATTTAACCCTTCTATTCTCATAACAATCCAGAGCAATGGACCTTTATGCGGCTAGAATTTATTAGTTTGTGTAGAAATGACACAAACACGTGGAAAAAAATTGTGAAACTTTGTATATTCTTCTTGTATATGTAAATACAAGTATGAGTACATATATATAGGGAAAGAAGAGAGAGAAGACTCCTTTTTTTCAAGATGTGAAACTATTACATAAAGAGGAAGAAGGCCTATGATGGGCCATTATATGGGCCTTTACATGTTCTTTTTCTATCACTCCCCCGCAAGCTGGAGCGTACAAGTCGTAGGCACTCAACTTGGATAAGAACTGATAAAATAGAGCACTTGGTAGGGCCTTAGTGAGAATATCAGCAACTTGGTCAGTAGCCGAAACATGTTTCAATTCTAGCTTATTCATCTGAATTTTTTCTCGAATGAAGTGACAATCAACTTTAACGTGTTTCGTTCTTTCATGGCAGATAGGATTCTTAGCTATGTGTATAACAGCTTGACTGTCACAAAGTAAGGTAGCTGGTGTGGAATGTTTTACTCTCATATCACCTAGGAGACTCTCAAGCCATGTGAACTCAGATACAATATACGCCATCAAACGGTACTCAGCTTCGGCCGAAGATCGAGCAACCACAGATTGTTTCTTACTGCGGCATGTAACAAGGTGACCTTCGAAGTAAGTACAAAATCCGCCGGTGGAACGCCGATCATCTAGGGAACCAACATAATTAGCACCTGAGTACACAACTAATGTTGGAGTAGACGAGGAAGGAGTTTTGTATACCAGCCCTTGACTAGGAGCTGTTTTCAGCTATCTCAGAATACGTTCGACAGCCTGTAGATGAGATATCAAGGAGAATGCATAAACTGACTGACAACCCCAACATCAAAGGATATGTCTGGTCTTGTGACTGTTAGATAAATCAGTTTTTCAACTAGACGTCGATAGTATTCTGGATTTGGAAGAAGAAGATCTGCATCAGAAGCATGCACACACAGCTTGTGATTTACATTTATATGAGTATTAATCGACTTGCAACATAATAACTAGCATCCCGAAGAAGGTCGAGACGGTACTTTCGTTGAGATATGACCAAGGTTTTGAAAACCAGACCGGACACCGCACCGGCGGAGGGAGAGATTCAAGGTTGAATCGGTCCAACCGGTTTAACCGGGGTTGAACCGTTATATATATAATATCAGAATAAGGGAAATTTCCAAATGTACGCGCGAGACTTGCCGACCATGAACGCGTTGTACTAATTAAATAATAAAGAATAAGATCATATTTGATAAATATGACCGTCACACGTATGACTTGACTGTCAATTATACATTTATATGCATGTGTTTTTATTATATAGATTATTTTTTATAAATATGTATTAATTTATATGTATATAATATATTTTAAAAGCAATCATCAATGACCAAATGGCTGAGCGGCTTGCTTCCTTGCTTGATTTCAAATTGGTATGGGTTCAAAACCTGCTGTCCCCTCATTTTCGGTATTAAATTTTGGGCGCCATGGCCCGCCCGGTGTTTGAAAAACCGGCCCGGTTTACGATTGGTCAGTTCAACCGGTCGGTTTTCCGGGTTTTACCCGGTTCTGAGCGGGGCCGGTTTTAGAGGCCTGACCTGACCGCCCGGGTGGCCGGTCGGCGGTCTGACCGGTCGAACCGGCCGGTCCGGTCCGGTTTTTAAAACCTTGGATATGACAATGCCATTAGGACGTCTTGCGATCTTAAGGCGAAGGAAGTATTGAAGGTTCCCCAGATCTTTTGTTTGAAAAACAGAACTAAAGTGCTGTTTGACCACTTGTATTCCCTTTGAATCATCTCCTATGATTAGGATGTCATCGACATACACCAAAAGAAGTACCATTCCTATTGTTTTATGTCAAGTGAACAGAGAGAAATTTGTCGTGCAGTTGTGCTCCGAGTAAAGCCAACCTCCCGAATATCCCTACTGAACTTATCAAATCATGCCCGAAGTGATTGTTTGAGATCATAAATCGACTCCTTAAGGTGACAAACTCAGGACTCCCCCGTGGTCTCAAAGCCTGGAGGCTGTTGCATATAGACAGTTTCTTGGAGATCACCATTGAGAAAAATATTTTTGATATCCAGTTGATGTAAGGGCCATTGACGATGCACAACTAAGGAGAGAAGGATACGAACCGTGTTTAGCATGACCACTGAAGAGAATGTTTTCTCATAATCGAGACCCTGTTGTTGAGTAAATCCACGAGCCATCAGACGGGCCTTAAGACGATCAATCATCTTATCTGGGGCATGCTTGATGACAAAGACTCATTTACATCCAACAATAGTCTATCTCGGAGGAGGAGAAGCCAGATCTCACGTATGATTAGCCCAGAGGACCGTCATTTCTTTGTCCATGGCTGCACGCCAGCCCGAATGTTGGAGAGTTATGCAGAACGACACGTAGGGTCGACGTGCCTATTGACTTTTTCTAGGAAACCCTAAATGCGTGCAATGAAAAATGGATTTTTGCAAAAATAATTTGAGCAAGCGTTGCGCAGACTTTATGAAATGAAGCAACGTTTTTTTTGTAAAACACAAAAATACTACTTTATTTAAAAAATGGATTTTCTTAAATAATATTTCAATTCTGAATCTAGGGAAGGAAGTTCGCAATTTTCGTTCCGTTCCCCTTGTCGTAGGAAAATGGAAATCGTGAACTCTAAATACGTTTCCGTTTGGAGTTTTCGACGTAGCGTTTGCTTACAAAATTCGGGCAAAAACACAACAATGAATCTAATTATCCTAAGAGAAAAAATAGACTCACACAAAGGAAAACGATAAAAACAAGTTACCTATGAAAAGAGACCTCTTTCCGTATCCGAAGTCGACGACGATCACACGAGGAATTACTCGTCACCTTCGATTTTCCCACTCTGAGGTCGGCCGCTTTCGCACACGGCACCAAGGAGAAATTCGCTCACTCTCACACTCAGGAGTGGTTCCACGGAATATCCCAAACAGGAATTAACTTCACTGATTTCCCTATTCACGGACAAAATCACACGGTTAATTCTTATAGGAAGCACACAAGCAACCACTAACACCTAAACAGGAGATCCACGACAAGCCCAAAGCAAAACACAATTTTCTATTCAATATCATCAACCCACCAAAACAGAGAATACATACCCCTTTTATATAGCTTTACTAAAAACAGGAAATCCAAACAAATAAACACGAACTGAATTAAAATAACAAGGAACCTCCTCCTCACGATGGTAGAATCAGCGGCCACGAACAGTGGAAGTTGTGGCTCCGGCGGTTGCGGCGAAGCAGGACCGATCATGGACATGCCATGTGGTTGGATTGTGGAAGCTCTAGCAGTTGCGGCCTCCGGAGGAGGCAGAGGTGTGTAGGTCGTGGGAGACAAAGCGGGCTTCCATCGCGAGTTGCGACGGAATCAGAGCATTGGTGCCGAAGTCAGGCATGTCCGGGCTAGCCCTAATCATGTGTGAGTTCAGAATGGAGAACTCGGGCTGATTAAAGGAGGAGAACAGGACCGGCTGGGGGAAATGAATGAACCGACACATTATCATATATATATATACTTATGCTATAAGTATTATATATATACACGTTTTTTTATAACAGAACTCTTTTTTTAATATATATATAGTTTAATGTTTATATATGTATATTCACACACATACAACAATAAAAAAAATAAAACCTGACACAAAAAAGCGCAATATCTCTGGGCCGATAGAGGTCCGGACGGGTGCGACGTCGGACACTTTTGCGTTGACCTGATCGGGTTTGATCTCCACCAACTACCCCCTCTCGAAATCACTCATCTCTGGTGAGTGCTTCGAGCAGTAGTGCTGTAAAAGATCAGCATCCATGCACTCTAACTCTTCGGCTAAGACCCAGCTGGTCTCGGTCTCGGGTCGTCCATGCCAACTCAACAAGTATCTCGTCATTCAATATCTCTTCGGGAACTAAAATCTTTCGCGGAAGTCTGTTCGCGGCTCTGGGAACTGGTATGGAAGAATCACTTAGTGTCTCATGCTTAGCCTGAAAACTGTCAGTGGAAGATGGTAGAACTGCAGGTGGTGTGTCAGTAGCGGAATGAAAATCAGTGTGTCCTGAATGTGATTCCTCACCAGCACTCACCAATCCAGAAAAATCAAATGGAGGAGAAGGCAAGGGAAAATCTATTGACTCATGCGGATAATCGTGAAATAAAGTCAGATCGACTATGTTAAAAACCGGATTCGCTCCCCAAACGGAAAACATCTCAAGTTCATACACATTTTGTCCAATCCGCTTTACTACTCAAAAGAGTGCAGTTCTACGGTCAGCTAGCTTCTTACGGTACCCGAGGGTAATCGTTCTGGATTTATCCGAACTATCACTAAGTCATCTACTTGAAACTAGTAGTTTTTTGTGCTTGTTTGCTTGAGTTATGTATAAATCGTAAGTATTATGTAATTTCCGCTCAATTTCTTTATGCAAATCATGCAAATGCAATGAATACTCATGTGCAAATTGACTAGTCCTAAAAGTGGGTGGTAGTGGTGCTAAATCTAGCGACACTCGTGCAGTGTGACTACAGACAACCTCATTGGGTGATAAACCCGTGGATCTATTATTCGAGTTATTATACGCCAATTGAGCGTGCGGAAGAATTAAATCCCAATTTCCCAGGTGACCTCGTACTAAACATCGCAATAAATTTCCTAAACTTCTATTTACAACTTCAGTTTGACCGTCGGTCTGCGGGTAATAAGCGATCGAAAATAGAAGTTTAGTACCTAACAATCTCCCGAGTGACTTCCAGAAATAACTGGTGAACTTAACGTCTCGATCAGTAACGATAGTCTTAGGTATCCCTCGATGTGCTACAACCTCTTTATAATGAATGCGAGCTATATGCGGCGTCATCAGTTTTGTTACATGAGATGAAATGCGCCATTTTAGAGAACCGATCAACCACTACAAGTCTGAACTCATGTTTCCTAAAAGTTCGTGGCAACTCAAGCACAAAATCCATGCTAACATCATCCCAAGGAATACTGGGCACCGATAAAGGTGTGTATAATCCAGCGGGTTGTTTATTTCCCTTCGCTACCTGACAAGTGCGACAACTACTGACAATCTGTGCGATAACCTGCCTCATCCCAGACCAATAGAATCGCTCTTCTACTAAGGCTATCGTCTTATCACGTCCAAAGTGTCCACCTAAGACTCCGCCATGTAATTCTCATACAATGAAATTTCGCAACGAAGTGTGGGGAATACACAGACGAGTTTTACGAAACAAATATCCATCCCGAATGAGATAATCAGTCTCATCGTAATAGGGATCCGATCGTATCGCATCATAAATGCCACTAAAATCGGGACAACTGGAATAGTCATCTTTGATACGCTCAAATCATATCACCTGAGTACGCATCTGTGACAATATGAGGGTGACTCGACTAAGGGCGTCAACAACCCTATTCTCCGTTCCCTTACAGTGCTTGAGAACGAAGGTATACTCCTGTAAATAAGAAACCCATTTCGCCTGTCGAGGGTTCAACTTCTGTTGCGAATTGATATATCGTAACGCTTGATAATCAAAGTGGAGGACAAACTCCTAAGACAACAGATAATGCCTCCAATGATATAACGTCTGTACAATTGCATAAAACTTGCGTTCATAGTTGGAATAATTCAGTTCGTGCCTGAGAGTTTTTTACTAAAAAATCTAACTCGATGACCCTCTTGACTAAATACACCTCATATCCCAACTCCTGAGGCATCACAGGATACCTCGAACACCTGACTGAAATCAAGGAGTCGCAAAACTGGTGCAGTGGACATCTTATCCTTGATAATCTCAAAGGATTTAGCTGCCGATGACGACCACTTGAAATTTCCCTTCTTCATACACTCAGTGATGGGTGCCATAATTGTACTGAAGTTTTTAATGAATCGATGATAAAATGTGGTTAGTCCATGAAAACTACGTACATCGTGAATATTCTGAGGGGTAGGCCACTCACGAATCGCTCATACTTTCTCGGGATCCATAGTGATACCATTAGGGCTCACTATATATCCAAGAAAGATAACAGACTCAATCATAAAAACACATTTCTTCAAATTGATGTATAATCGTTCGGCTCGTAGGAGCTCGAAGATAGTGCGTAGGTGAGTCTGGTGCTCACTCTCAGTCTGACTATAGATCAAAATGTCGTCGAAATAAACTACTACAAAATTCCCAATATAAGATCTGAAGACCTGAGTCATCATCCGAGCGAAAGTACTAGGGCCATTGGATAACCCAAAGGATATCACAAGCCACTCATAAAGGCCGTCCTTCGACTTGAAGATAGTCTTCCACTCGTCTCCTTTGCATATACGAATCTGATGATAACCGCTACGAAGGTCGATCATAGAGAAGATCGTGGCTCCAGTCAACATGTCCAACATGTCATCCAGTTGGGGTATCGAGAGTCAGTATTTCACAGTGATCTTGTTGACAACACGACTGTCAACGCACATACGCCAAATACCATCCTTTTTCGGGGCAAGGAGGGCATGTACCGCACATGGACTAAGGCTTGATGAATAAAGCCTTTATCACGTAACTCTCCGATCTGCCTCTACAGCTCCTCATGGGCGGCAAGATTCAATCGGTAATGCGGTAAATGTGGGAGGGAAGCTCCAGGAACAAGATCTATCGCGTGCTGAATACATCTCATGGGAGGTAACTTTGCCGGAAGCTCATCATAGTGTATATCCTGAAACTCCTCTAAGAGTCTCCTAGCATGTATATGAATAGACTCATACCTCTCTAGTACGTCAGATGCCTGCAAGACGACTAAGGCATAATAGAATCCACCATCAAAACTCTCTCGATGAAACTCAGTGTCTCGTATAATGCTTAAAGTCTTTTTCCTTTCAATGGGATGAAGAGATTCTTTTGCACTATCTCTCGTGCAGGATGTTGGTGCTGGGGGTCGCACTAGATTCAACACTACTCTCTTTCCGTCCAATAGAAATGAGCAAGTGTTGAATCTGTCATGTATGAGAACATCTCGGTCATATAACTAAGGTCTCCCAAGTAATACGTGGCACACATCCATTGGCATAACATCACACCAGATCTTATCGAAATATGTACCGATAGTGATGGACACTAAACATCTCCTAGTCACCGATAATGTAGTCTTGGTGACCCAAGCTACTTGAAATGGAGATGGGTGCAGCTCAACAGTGAGTCTCATGCGGGCTAAAGCTGTCTCAGTGATGACATTCATACAACTCCCGCTATTTATTACTAAACGACACACTTTCTTCCCAGTCTTAAAGTAGGCCTGGAAGATGTTCATCCGCCAATAATCGGTGGATTCCTGTGGCGTAGATAACATGCATCTTACCATTAGAATGCTAGGATCTATCTCCTCATCACTACTCACTAGGCGTACCATATACTTCATAGTTCAAAACGTGTGAGTCTTTCTCTTCTAAAGTCTCTTCTACAGGCTCATCCTCCTCTGTCACCTTATGAATAATTAACGTGTCTTTCCTCTTGGGACAATCCCTAGATATATGACCCATCTGCTGACACTCATAACATTGGATCTGTGAAGGGGTCACAGTTCCCATGGGGGACTTCCCTTTTTGATCTCTCGTATAGGTCGAAGTAGGCTTCGATCCATTCTCCTTACCTTTCTGTTTTTCTTTCTTGTAAGGGGTATTTGTTTTGTTTTGAGGTTTGAACCAGGAGGTTCTCTTGTAGTGCTCCTCGATATCGATGACGATAGATATGGTCTCTGCTAGAGAATAGTGGTCATATCAAATCAATTCATCTCGGGTCTCAGATCGGAGCCCACACTTAAATTTAGATAAGGTGTCACGTGGGTGTTCGACTATGTTGCACCTAATCATAAGATCCTTTATCTCAGCTAAATATTCAGAAACAGATTTGGACCCTAGACGTAGGGACATCAGCTCGTCTCGTAGATGGGTCTGGTAGTGCTGGGGAATGTACTGCTCCTCTAATATGGCTTTCATGTGTGCCCAATGTGTAATGGGAGGGCATCCATTCCTCTCTAAACTACGTTCTTCACCTATCCAAAAGATTTTCGCTCGCCCAGACAATCTCATTTTGGCAAACTGAACCTTTTGGTCCTTCGTCATACGATACCACTCAAAATAAGTCTTTATATGTATAACCCAGACCGAAAAGATCTTGAGATCCATAGAACTATCATAAAGAGACGAATCTAGCTTCAAAAATGCGTGAAAGATCCGGTCGCCTATCCCGGGGAGGATAGTCGTAATCATCATCGTATGGATCACGATTGTCTCGACGCCGTGAGGGTGGCGGTCGATGCTAATCTCTAGGTCGATCTTCATGATGTATAACTGGCATAGGCTGACGATGGTCTCAAGGACGTTCATCTCTTGCGACGTCGTAGTGAGTCCTCTCCTGATAATTATCATAAGGGCGTAAGAAAGGATCACGATGGGGTTCCAGAAATTTCCTACCTTGTTCGTACTCGAACTCGCACCCATCTATGGGATCTCTAGCTTCATCCTCAAAAAGAGGATTCCTATTAAGCGTAGATCGTTCTACGTAGTGTGGTGGGTCTTCGTGTCGTGGACTGACAGAATGCTCATCTAGAATTGGAGGTGATATTGACGCTCGAGGGGCTACTTCTAAACTATCCATGCTAGCATTAAGGTAGAAACCACTGGGATGGTTTATTCCCTTCGTTCACATGACTCGCTTGGCCACGTTCAACGTGACGCATCTCCGAGTTTACCTCGAGAAGGTGTTCATGTGGTGAATTGTGAGGTGGAGAACTCATGATCACTAACCTACCACTACGCAGATGCATGCAAACACACAAGTAAAATGCAATGTATGATTTTGCAATTAAAAAAAAAATCTCTTTTTTGCCTTTTTTTTGAAAATGCAATGCTATGAGGGTTCCTATTCTACGCAGAGCGGATCTTGAAAATAGAAAATTTTTGGAACCTGGATCTGATACCAAATTGATGCAGGACGACGCGTAAGGTCTGCGCTTGTCGGTTTTTTCTAGAAAACCCTAAATGCGTGCAATGAAAAATTGATTTTTGCAAAAATATTTTGAGCGAGCGTTGCGCAGACTTTATGAAATGAATCAACGTTTGTTTTTTTGTAAAGCACAAAAATACAACTTTGTTAAAAATGGATTTTCTTAAATAATGGTTCAATTCTGAATCCGGGAAAGGAAGTTCGCAAATTTCGTTTCGTTCTACTTGTCATAGCAAAACGGAAATCGTGAATTCCAAATACATTTTCGTTTGGAGTTTTCGACGTAGCGTTCGCTTACTAAATTCGGGCGAAAATCTAACAATGAATCTAAATATCTTAAGAGAAAATTTAGATTCACACAAAGAAAAACGATAGAAGCAAGTTACCTATGGAAAGAGACGTCTTTTCGTATCCGAAGTTGACGGCGATCACGCGAGGAATTCCTCGCCACCTTCGATTTTCCCGCTCCGAGGTCAGCCGCTTTCGCACACGGGCAGTAAGGAGAAATTCGCTCACTCTCACACTCAAGAGTGGTTCCACGAAATATCCCAAACAGGAAATAACTTCTCTGATTTCCTTATTCACGAACAGAATCACACGGCTAATTCTTACAGGAAACACACATGCAACCACTAACGCCTAAACAGGAGATCCACGACAAGCCTAAAACAAAACACAATTTTCTATTCAATATCATCGACTCACCAAAACAGAGAATACATACCCCTTTACAGGGCTTTATCAAAAACAGTTATCAAAAACAGGAAATCCAAACAAATAAACACAAACTAAATTAAAATAACAAGGAACCTCCTCCTCACGATGACAGAATCAGCGACCAGGAATGGTGGATGTTGTGGCTCTGGCAGTTGCGGCGAAGCAGGACCGATCATGGACGCGCCATGCGGTTGGATCGTGGAAGCTCCAGCAAATTGCGGGCTTCGGAGGAGGCAGAGGTGTGCAGGTCGTGGGAGAGAAAGCAGGCTTCCATCGCGAGCCGCGACGGAATCAGGGCAGTGGCGCTGAAGTCGGGCTGGTGCGGGCTAGCCCTAATCATGCATGAGTTCAGAATGGAGAACTCGGGCTGATTAAAGGAGGAGAACAGGACCGGCTGGGGGAAATGAATGAACAGGCACATTATCATATATATATATAAGTATTATATATTTATACGTTCTTTTTGAAAACAAATAACTCTTTTTGTTTTTTTTTAATATATGTATATGTATATATATATATATATATAAACATTCAACTATATATATATATAAAATTGAATGTTTATATATATTCACACACATACAACAACAACAACAAAAATACAATATGACACAAAAATGCAATATCTCAGGGCCGGTACAAGTCCGGACGGGTGTGACGTCAGACACTTTTGTGTCGACCTGAGCCGGTCTGGTCTCCACCAGAGAGCCTCATGCACAAAGTTGGGGACAAAAATAGAGGATAATGACGTAGCCAAGATTTGAAGCACCGAGGTCAGGCGATGTAAGGATACATAATTTGGCATAGGATGGGCTGGGGAGGCAGAGGTCGGGTCGACAGGTCGCCGAGTGCCAGAGGTTGAAGCCGACTGCAGCGGGGCGGCGGAGCTGGGAGATCGACGAGTATAAACATGAAGAAGGGGGGTGTGGAGAACTGGAGCTGGGGAGGGGAGGAGTGGAGATGGTGGTGGTGGTGGAGATGTTACTGGGATGACAAGTCTTGGTAATGATGGTGGTGAAAGAGATGACGTTGGAATGAAAAAAAAAACGGTAGATCTTCTAGAAAGGTAACATTCTCCAAAACAGTCATCTTGCGGGTAGTGGAAGAGTAACAAACATACCCTTTTTGAGTGCGGGAATAACCAACGAACATATGTTTGACTGCCTGAGGATCGAACTTGTCGGTGGAGGGACCTAGTAAATGAGCATAGCTGGTACAACCAAATATTCGAGTTTTGAGAGGGAATGGAGGTGTGGAAGGGAAGAGGAGGCTGAACGGGGTGGCGTTGTTGAGGACTGAGGAGGGAAGATGATTAATGAGATAGTACGCCATCGAAATCGTAAAGTGCCAGTATGCCTTGAGAACATGCATTTGAATCACAAGTGATCGCGCAACATCAAGAAGATGTCTATTTTTGCGCTCGGCCACACCGTTTTGTTGAGGAGTGTATGCACATAAAGTCTGATGAATAATCCCAGACTCAGAGCAGAGGTTATCGAACTCATGCCTATTGTATTTGCGAGCATTATCCGTCCGGAGTGTTTTGATTTTGTCGGAGAATTGTGTGCGAGTCTCAAGAACAAAAGCCCAGAATACACAAGGAAGCTCAGAGCGATCATAAAGTAAGTACAACCATATCATTCAAGAATAATCATCAATAAAGGTGATGAAATAACGATAATCATACACACTTGTTATTTTGTACGATACCCAAACATCAAAATGTATTAACATAAAAGGAGCAGAACTCTGGGCACATTGAGGAAGAAAAGAGGAATAATGTTGTTTCCCCAAAATACAAGAATGACTTGTAAAAGCAAGAAAAGGAACATCAGGAAAGGCCTTCTTGATAATCGGAAGATGAGCATGTCCAAGACACCAATGCCAGTCAACAGAGTAGTCATAAAAGAGAGCGATAGGGGATACATCAAGAAGGTAGAGCCCGTTGTGCAGTCGTTCTTTACCAATGATACTCCGCGTCCGTCGGTCCTGCATCAGAAATGAAAAAAGGGTGAATGTGATAGAGCAATCCAAATTGATAGTAAAGCGACTAACAAAAAGTAAATTAAACGGAGAGCCCGGGACATAAAGAGCCAAGCGAAGAGAAATAAAGAGATTGAGAGGTATATCAGCAGAGCCAGAGACAGTAGTGGTGTTGCCATTGGCTATGGTGATAAACTTTGGATGCGAAGAATCCAAGTATTTGGGTGGCTTCAAGGAGGTGATATGATGAGTAACACCTGAATCCACTATCCAACGCGGACTAGTGGAGAGACGAGCGATACCTTAATGAGAGACGAAGGCAACAAAGGAAGGTGAGTTGTGGAGCAACCCCCGATGTTGTTGGAGCTGGAGGCAGACTTCATCAAGATCAACACGAGTGGCATAAGGGCTGAGGGCAGCAACAAAAGCATTTGGACGAGGAGGGAGACCATGTTTATAGTAGCAGCTCGTCTCAAGATGTCCATCCTTATCATAGAAAGAACACTTAGGCCTCGGCCGGTCACCTCGACCCCTCTCCCGAGAGCCTGTACGTCCCTCACGGGTAGGGGGAGAGAGGGAGTAATGATGCAGAAGATTGCTGGAGAAGAGCTGGTGAAGGAGGGCCGATAACATCAGGAGACGATGAAACCTTTAACAGTATGGAGCACACATCAAAGAATGAGGGAATAGTAATAGATAAGAGGATCTGAGCCTGAATACTGTGAAGATGAGGCGGAACGCAAACCATCATCATGATAATACCGACAGCTTCCTTTTGAGAGCGTTGGGCAGCTAGATCCGTAGTCGGGGGATGATGCTGAATCCAGGCCTAAACCAACATCTTGGATCGAGCAACACAGGAGGTTAAGTTAGCAGCACTGCCTAAGTCAAGGGACTGAAGATCAGTGTTGATGTCGTACAGGTGTTAGAGACTATCCTTGTCAGAGTATAGGGTGCAAGTTGAGCTGAGCCGGCTCGAAAGCTAGATGAGCTGGCTCAAAAAAAGCTCGACTCGTTCTTGAGCTCGAGCTCGGATATTATTGTTCATGAGCTCACGAGTTTTTTATTCCTATATTTTTATATAAAAAATAAAAAATATAAAGAAAATCAGGCTCATGAGCTAAAAAGCTCGTGAGCAGCTCGAGCTCGCGAGCTCGACTCGACCTCGCGAGCTCGAAGCTCGAGCGAGCTGGAGCTCGAGCCAGGACAAAATGAGCTCGACGAGCTCGAGCTCAAAATGATTTGCTCAAGCTCGAGCTTGGAAATTTTGTCAAGCTCGACTCGAGCTCGACTCATTTGCACCCCTACCAGAGTACATGGAATGGAGCTCATCCCACATCGCCTTGACCATCTCATGATACATGGCCATACGGTAAGGTTCGCCATCAAGGGAGTTGAGAAGCCAAGTCTGAACACGATCATCGTCATGCAGCCAGTCATCAATAGGTGCAAAAGGAGTATCCTTAGTTAGATGGTGCAAAAGTCTCTTTGACTGAAGTACCCGACAGACAGAATGCACCCACTCAACAAAATTCTTCTTCACAATAAGCGATATGATGGTGTTTCTCAACTCGTCACGTAATTCAGGAGCAGGGACCAAGCAGGCTGGAGGAGAAGAATCAGTAGAGGAATCCATGACCACACGACCACGCGGCTAGGCGAAGCAGCTAACCGTCAAGGCGGGTAAGCGGCTAAGCAAGCAGAGCGGACATACCACCGCGGACAGGGACAGAGGCAACAACAACAAATCTGGCGGACTGACAATACACAGGAGGCAAGAGCAACAACTGCCAGAGAGGACCGCGGCGAGCAGGAGACAAAACCGGCAGCGAGCAGTGAGACTGAGAAGCGGGGAGCATGAGATAAGACCACATCGAGCAGATAACATGACGTCGTGGTTTGAAGAAGGCTAACCGGCAAGGCCGCGGCAGACTGAGGAGTAGCAGACTGTGAAGAGACCGTGGCAGACTGAGAGAAAACAAGAGCCCGATTGAAGTAAGCAGTTAGCACGAAGTGCGGCAGAACGGCAAGCAATGAGTGCGGACTGAGAAAAGGTCACGAACAGGAACAGAGGGCTGCGGTTAAGACGCAGAAGCCGGCAAGCAGAGCAAAGAGGGAACTTTGGGCGAACACAGAGCAAAACCGCATGTCTCGACGAACACAATCTAGCGACAAGACATTGAGAAGAACCTTGGTTAGCAACAACACAGACCAAACCACGTGACAAGGTCAGACCGCGATGAACAACAAGTAGACCGCAACGGGTAACGTGTAAGACCACGGATAGCAGGAGACAAAACCGGCAGCGAGCAGTGAGACTGAGAAGCGGGGAGCATGAGATAAGACCACATCGAGCAGATAACATGACGTTGTGGTTTGAAGAAGGCTAACCGGCAAGGCCGCGGCAGACTGAGGAGTAGCAGACTGTGAAGAGACCGTGGCAGACTGAGAGAAAACAAGAGCCCGACTGAAGTAAGCAGTTAGCACGAAGTGCGGCAGAACGGCAAGCACTGAGTGCGGACTGAGAAAAGGTCACGGACAGGAACAGAGGGCTGCGGTTAAGACACAGAAGCCGGCAAGCAGAGCAAAGAGGGAACTTTGGGCGAACACAGAGCAAAACCGCATGTCTCGACGAACACAATCTAGCGACAAGACATTGAGAAGAACCTCGGTTAGCAACAACACAGACCAAACCACGTGACAAGGTCAGACCGCGATGAACAACAAGTAGACCGCAACGGGTAACGTGTAGATTGCAACGAACAAAGACAGGAGCAATGTCCAAAGACTAGACCGCAGCGGTTAAAGAGACAGACCGCGCGATCAAGGAAGAGCAGCAGGCAAGATGACGCCGAACCGGGCAGACTGCGGTAGACACAGAGCAGACCGCAGGGTGGCAGCACGGTGAGACTCAGCAGTGAAGTCTATAAAAGCTAGAGGAGATCCAAAAACAGAAGGTGGGAACAACACGCCTAGTACCCTGCAGACAGAAAGGGTCTGTCCGCCAGAGTCTGGAGAGAAAGAGACCGCAAGAGGGTTGCGGTTAGACAGAACCGCTAACCGCCTAAAGACAGGAGACCGCAGTGGGGGTTGCAGTTAGAAAATCAGACAGAGGGATCAAGTGACTCTGATACTATGTAGAAAAGACACTAACACTTGAGAAAAAACTGTGAAACTTTGTATGTGTTTGTAAATATAGAAAGAGACCGCAAGAGGGTTGCAGTTAGACAGAACCGCTAACCGCCTAAAGACAGGAGACCACAGTGGGGGTTGCAGTTAGAAAATCAGACAGAGGGATCAAGTGACTCTGATACTATGTAGAAAAGACACAAACACTTGAGAAAAAAACTGTGAAACTTTGTATGTGTTTGTAAATATAAGTATGGGTACATAAATATATGGAGAGAAGAGAGAAAAAAGTCCCTTTTTTAAGATGTGAGACTATTACATAAAGAGGAAGAAGGCCTATGATGGTCCATTTTATGGGCCTTTACATGTTCTTTTTCTAACAGTTTGAAATCTCTAGAAGAACTCTTTACTTATCCCATGACCCAAGACATTCTACTCTCAATTTTTATTTATTTATTCTTTTTTGCTGAACGGGTGCCTTGGCGCACCAGTTAAATTGTTGCCGTGTGACCTTGAGGTCACGAGTTGAGGATTGGTAGCAGCCTCTTGCAAAAATGCAGGGTAAGGTTTGTCTACATTTCACCCTTGTGGTGGGACTCTTCCCCGGACCCTCGCTGCACGGGATGCTTTGTGCACTGGGCTGCCCTTTTTTTATTCTTTTTTGCTAAGGATTTTAGCATTAAAGATTCTTATGCCGATCCCTCGAGCTTTATGAATCTTGTAATCATTACTTGTATGTTTCTCGGCAAACCTTTTGTAGACCTAGCTTTCTGATTTTAGTGGGATAAAGGCTTGAGTGTTGTTGTTGTTTGAATTTGAAGTTTACATGTACTAAATGTCGTGTATGTGATTTTTTTGTCATATTGTAAATGATCTCTAACATTTAAGATACTGTTACTAGTCCTTACGCATTTTTAGCCCGCTCTGTAATAGGTCCGCGGCCTGCGCACCCCAATCTACTCTCTGCGGGACCGAGCTAGCTTAGCCGATATTTAAACCCTGCGGTCGGATGTTGGAGCCGGGATTCGAACCCGAGACCTCCCTTTGACAAAAGCCTTTTGAAGAGGCTCTCATCACCAACTGTTTCGCGGATCAGTTGGTGATGAGGGTAAGCGTTAAGTGCCTCTCATCAAGGAGGTTGGGGGATCGAGCCCCCGCCTCAACAACCCGCCATATCGAGAACACATGCAAAAAGGGCTTTAGGTGTATTGGCTGTGGCCCTGCTACAGAGCGGGTCAAAGTGACGTAAGGGCTCGTAACAAATACTTCGATTACACACACACACACATATGTATACGCGTATATGTGTATATATGTAAGTTTCTCAATCAATTATTCATATACAAAGGTAGAAACATATTATTGCATCTACAAAATTATTGGTCAATAGGAGGATGATTGTACATTAATACCTGTCTTTTCCTGAATTTCCTTTTCTTTCCCTTTAACTCTATCTTTTAGAGCTATGCTTCAAACTACTCTTGCTAATAATCTCTTTTTAATGTTCCTCTCTCATAATCTTTTTTTGGGTATCATGAGACACAGTGTATCTCCTAAATTATGTAAAACAGAAGCTTCTATTGTTTCTTTTTCATTTTTGTTTGTTTGCAACTCATGAAGATTCTGGAGTTATTGTGTATGGTGTTCTTTTAGAGAGATCTTCCTCATATTGTTTTAACTAACCTTTATGAAGTTATTATTTATAGGTAGAGAGAGTTGTTCATCAGTCTGGAACCCGTCGCATGCGTAGGAGAACAGCAGCTGCCAGTTCTTCTGTTGCCTCGACTAGTGCACATGGTTAACTTTCCGTCCTTCCATACAAATTTCGTTTAGTTAGCCTCAAAAAATAATTTGTCTATGTTCATGATATTAATTTCTCTTATTTTTCTACATTGTTTAGATCTTGCCTCATTTCTACTATTTTTTTGCTAATATTAGAGATTTTTTTTCTCCATTAAATGTGTGAGACCTCGCTTCCCACAAACTCAAAGAAAAATACCCTGAACACATAAACAGAAATATATGCATGCCTTTGGCTAACATGTCCATATAATGTCTCTGCTTAGCATTTAATGTGCTTTGCAGTTTTAAAGAACAATTACTAGGCAGATTTGAGAGAAATTTACCACACACAATTTCCGTTTCATAGAATACCAGTGTGTACCAAGATACTTTCTTTAATTGAAAGGAACACATGCCTATAATCATTTAAACAGTTTCATTCTTATGATAGATGGTCAAAAAAATCTTGAACTTAAATGCAAGTGTAATTTACTGGGACTTCCCCTCCAACTTCACATAATTACGTAAACCTCCCCTTATTAAAATGACAAAACCCTCCCTCTGTGTTTGTGTTATTTTGTGACGCAGAACGGGTCTATAGGTTGACGCAACGACACAAAGCCCTAACCCAAGATGTCATGCAAACAATCACAATCAAATACAATCGACCAACACGACGCTAAGATGAGAGAAAAGATGTCAGTGCCCACAACCCTACCACATAAACCTTAAACCTAATGATAATGTGAGTGATTCAATCATGCAATGAGTTCCGACGTGCAATTAATTAAACCATATTAATTTTAAATTTCTCGCACTTTTTATCTCAATTAAGCACAAACAATCATGTTTAGTAATTACGTGACTATTTCGAAATTAATTGGGAGTGCCTGAAATTGAAATGTGAAGCGAATAATTTTTTGCACGTCAATAACAAGATATGGTAATCAAATTAATTCAAGCCAAGTATTACTAATGTGGAATGAGCTCAAAAACTTGTATATATTTCTTATGTGTGTAAATACAAGGAGAAAATAAAAACATATTGGAGGAAGGAGAGAAAATCAATTCTATACATGATGTGAGACTAAAGAGAAGAGAAAAAGAAAAATGGGCCCAATAATGGGCTCTTTACATGAGCTTTTCTAACACTCCCCCTCACGCTGGAGCGTACAAATCGTATGCGCCAAGCTTGGACAAGCACTGATAAAAGAGGGGTTTGGAAAGAGCCTTTGTGAGGACATCCACAACTTGTTCAGACCCTGGAACATGCTTTAGATCGAGCTTCTTCATTTGAACTTTCTCCAAGATGAAGTGACAGTCGACTTCGATGTGCTTTGTTCTTTCGTGGAAGACCGGGTTCTTGGCGATATGTATAGCAGCTTGGCTGTCACAGAGGAGAAGAGCCGGTGAAGGTAGTTTTACACCCAGATCAGTGAGAAGACTCTCAAGCCAAGTCAGTTCAGACATTACAGATGCCATTACCCGGTATTCTGCCTCAGGTGATGATCGAGCAACGACCGCTTGTTTCTTACTTCGCCATGTAACCAAATGTCTTCCAAAGTAGGTGCAAAAACCACTGGTAGATCGCCGGTTATCAAGGGAACCAGCATAATCAGCATTTGAGTATGTCACCAATGTTGGAGCTGAAGAAGAGGTTCTGTAAACAAGTCCTTGACCATGAGCTATTTTAAGGTATCTGAGAATGCGTTCAACAGGCTGAATATGAGATCTTCGAGGGGAGTGCATGTATCGACTGACAATACCAACAACGAAAGAAATATCTGGTCTGGTTACCGTGAGATAGATCAATTTTACAACGAGGCGACGATAATATTCTAGATTCTGGAGTAGAAGATCCGAGTTAGATGCCTGGGCGCATAACTTGTGGTTTACATCCATAGGGGCGTCACTCGGCTTACAACCTGAATGACCTGCATCATGAAGGAGGTCGAGGCAATACTCCCGTTGAGAGAGGACAAGCCCATCCGGCCGTCTGACAACCTCAAGACCCAATAAGTATCGTAGGGGCCCCAGATCCTTTGTTTGAAAGACGGAACTTAGATGTAGTTTGTCTGCCTGTATCCCTTGTGACTCATCTCCTGTAATGATGACATCGTCAACGTATACTAACAGAAGGACCGTCGCTGTTGTTCGGTGACGAGTAAACAGCGAGAAGTCGGCCGAGTTTCGAGTAAAACCAATATCACGAAGGGCCTTGCTGAATTTGTCAAATCATGCCCGTGAAGATTGTTTGAGACCATATAGAGCCTTCAAAAGACGGCAGACCTGAGACTCCCCCGTGGTCTCAAACCTAGGTGGTTGCTGCATATACACTGTCTCCTGGAGATCCCCATTTAAGAAAGCATTCTTGATATCCAGTTGAAATAGGGGCCACTGGCGATGGACAGCGACAGAGATGAGGACGCGAACAGTATTGAGTTTGGCCACTGGAGAGAAAATTTCCTCATAGTCAAGCCCCTGTTGCTGGGTGAAACCACGAGCCACGAGACGAGCCTTTAGACGGTCAATTGTCCCATCAGCAGCATGTTTGATGACAAAGACCCACTTACACCCAACCAGTTTCTGACCCGGAGGAAGGGGTACCACAGTCCATGTCTGGTTAGCCCAGAGAGCAGACATTTCTTCCTCCTTGGCTGCCCGCCAGCCCGGATGTTGAAGCGCCGCCTGCACAGAGTTAGGAACAGAGACCGAAGAAAGAGAAGTAACAAATGTGTGCATGAGGGGAGAGAGGCGATGAAGGGAGACGTAGTTGGCTAGAGGATGAGCAGTGGAGGGAGGTACCTGATCAGCAGGACGCAAAATATCCGTGGTTGAGGCCGACTGCAGAGGGGCTACAGAACCGGGAGGGAGACGAGTGTAGACACGGATAACGGGTGGTTTGGAGGGAGCAGGAACCGGTGCAGGTGGAACCGGCGAAGGTGGTGTAGTAACGGGAATAACTGGGTGTGGGATGGATGGCGGGAGGGGAGCTGGTGGTAGATAAGCGGGTAAAGGAGCAGGGAAAATGGTTGATCTTCCCGGAAGGTAACATCAGCAGAGACCGAGATCTTTCGAGTAGCTGGAGAATAGCATACATAGTCCTTCTGGGTGCGCGAATAGCCGACAAAGATGTGCTTAGCCGCCCGAGGATCCAACTTATCCGAGGACGGCCCCAGACGGTGGACGTAGCAGATGCTGCCAAAGACACGAGGCGGGAGAGGAAAGACCGGAGTGGAGGGAAACAATAGGCTGAACGGAGTAGCATGGTGAAGGACGGAGGAAGAGAGACGGTTGATGAGAAAGCAGGCAGTGGAGACCGCAAAGTTCCAGTAAGGCTTGGGAACATGCATTTGAAGCATGAGGGAGCGAGCTACATCGAGTAAGTGACGGTTCTTCCTTTCGTCCACACCGTTTTGCTGGGGTGTGTAGGCACACGATGTTTGATGAATAATCCCGAATTCAAAGCACAAATCGGTAAATCCGTGACCGGTATATTCGCGAGCATTATCGGTGCGCAATGTTTTGAGGGTGGTGTGTAATTGTGTACCGGTCTCAAGGACAAAAGCCCGAAAAACACGGAGAAGCTCAGAGCGATCACGAAGTAAGCATAGCCACGTAGTGCGAGAGTAATCATCAATAAATGTGATAAAGTAACGAAAATCAGAAAACTCGTAATCTTAAAAAGGCCTCATACATCAGAATGAACAAAATCAAATGGAGCAGCGCTTTGTGTACAATGCGCAGGAAAAGAAGAACGTGACTGCTTGCCAAAGATACATGACTCACACTGAAATGGATGAAGAGAGAGATCAGGAAGAGCCCGCTGGAGGACCGGCAGAGGGGCATGCCCAAGACGTCGATGCACTCAGTGGAAGAGACAGAAGAGAGAATGGTGGGAGAGTTGTCGAGAAGGTATCTCCCTTTTCGCTGTGTGCCTTTACCAATGTTAGTCTGCGTCCGCCGATCCTGTATAACAAAAGAAGAAGATGTGAATATGACAGAACAATCAAGATCACTAGTAAGACGTCCAACAGAGAGTAAATTGAACGGGGAGCTCGGAACATGAAGAACCGAGCGAAGGGAGATCGACGAGCTAAGAGAAAGATCCGCCGAGCCAGAGACGGGAACCGTCGCCCCATTGGCCACAGTGATAGACTTCAGATAAGGAGAATCCGAGTACTGGCCAGGCCGTCGCGAAGTAATGTGATGAGTGACACCTGAGTCCACTATCCAGTACGGGCTGGTGGATAAACAAGCAGTACCTGTGTTGGAGACGGAGACAATGGAGGCAGAGGGAGGGTTGAGCAGCCCCTGGAGTTGCTGGAGCTGGAGACGGGCGACCTCAAGATCAGGAGGGGCGGCAGAGAGGGCCTAAGCAACAACAAATGCCGTCGGACGAGGAGGATAACCAATTTTTCGGTAGCAGGTCGCCTCAAGGTGGCCGTCTTTCCCGCAGTAGGAACACTTCGACCGACCCTGGCCACCACGCCCACGTCCCCGAGATCCCGAACGTCCGCCTCGAGCAGAGGTAGGAGGGGACGGTAGGAGGGAAGGGGCCTGCTGAAGAAGGGCAGGGGGAGAAGGAGCAGAAGTATCCGGAGGAGGTGACACGCGGAGAAGCATGGAACAAACATCAGAGAAAGACAGTGTTGTGGGAGAAGCCAGGATCTGAGCTCGAATGCTCTGAAGGTGAGACGGAAGACGGGCCATCATGATGGCAATGCAGACGACTTTCTTCTGAGCGCGCTGAGCAGCATGATCAGTGGTGGATGGCTGATGCTGAATCCAGGCCTCAGCAAGGGTTTTGGTTCGAGGGACAAAGGAGGTCATATCCGAAGCCCCGCCAGTGTCGAGAGCGAGAAGATCAGTGAGGATGTCGTAGAGATGCTGAAGGCTGTCGCGGCCTGAGTATAAGGAATGCAGCTCATCCCATATAGCCTTGGCAGTGTCGTGGTACATAGCCATCTGATAAGGTTCGCCATCCAAGGAATTAAGGAGCAAGTCTGAACGCGGCCATCATTGCGGAGCCAATCATCGGTAGGAGGAGAAGGAGGTGCCTGAGTAAGGTGAGGCAAGAGGCCCTTGGTCTGAAGAACCCGTCTAACAGAATGCACCAAAGAGATAACGTTTTTCTTCCCAGAGAGAAATAGTAGTTATCCGCAGCTCGTCGCGGACTTCAGCAGAACAAACCGGGCGGTCTGCAGGACAAGCCGGGCGGTCTGTAGGCGGACTAGCCGCCGAGCCAGTGGAGTTGACAGAAGAGCCCATAGAAGCAACAGGAGATGGAGACCACAGCGAGAAGAGCCGGAGATCGCACGACAGGGGGAAGGAGAAGACCGCGACCTGAATGCGGAACAACAACAGTCCGCACGGTCATACCAGACACCAGCGATCAGACAGACCGCGACCAAAATGCGGAAAGAAGATAGTCCGTACGGTCTGGGTGAGCACATCAGAGGTCAGAGCAAAGGAGGCCGCAAGAAGAATGCGAGCGGACAGGGAGAGGAAACCGCGAGTAGAAGGACTCGAGCGGATAGAAGAAGAGGCCGCGAGTTGAAAAATAACTCGAGCGGATAGAGAAGACAACAGGGAGTAGAAGCCGCAAGAAGAGGTCGCGAGTAGCAGAACTCCAGCGACAAGAGAAGGCAGCGGGTCCGCGACAAGATGTGAGGAGAAGCAGTCCACGGCGAACTGAAACAGTTCGCCGCGAGTAGAAGAGGCAGGTCGTAAGTTGCGAGTTGAGAGAGACCGCGGCGGACAGGAGCAGTCCGCAAAAGGGTGGCGGGCAAACTCAACGGACCGTAGAGAGGAGAGCCCACAACGGTTAGGAGTAGTCCGCGGCCGGATAAACCAAGAGAAGGCGAGGGAGAAGAGAGAGCGGTCTAAGGGAGAAGCTCGCAAGGAGCAGGAGAGAAACCTGGAGCGGACAAGAGGAGCCCGCAGCGGACGAGTAGAGCCCGCAGCGGATAAGAGGAGCCCGCAACAGACTGAGTGAGCAGCTGGGAGAAGTGGACCCCACGGGTCAGAGAGGAAGGAGGCTATAAGAAGCCCGAGGAGGAGGGTGGAATCACGGAGAGGAAGAGGGAGCGGAATCAGAGATAGAGGCCGCAGTTAGCTGAGCGGCTAAGGGAGAGGAGCGGACAGATGTTGCAGGCCGCAGGAGGCCGCAGGAGACCGCAGGCTGCAGGAGAGGAAGGCGGATAGAGTGAGGATTCCGCCGAGCCGACGAGAAGGAGACCGCCCAAGGTAGGCGGTTAAGAAAATAGAGGCCGCCCAAGGAGGACCGGTCCCTCTGATACCATGTAGAAAGAGCTCAAAAACTTGTATATATTTCTTATGTGTATAAATACAAGGAGAGAATACAAATATATAGGAGGAAGAAGGAGAGAGAATCAATCCTATACATGATGTGGGACTAAAGAGGAGAAAAGAGAAAAGGAAAAATGGGTCCAATAATGAGCTCTTTACATGGGCTTTTCTAACAACTAACAATACAAGATATCCATAAAATGCGAAGAAAAGATCACCAGAAAATAAAATCTCACCAAAAAATAAAATCTCACCAAGTACTTGATGCCGGTGGGGGTGGTGGCTGTCCGGGAGTGTAAATGTTGCTGTTCAGAGCTGAATTAGGGCTGAAGAAGGGGATTGGGGGCTGTTTAGTTGGGCTGGAAGGATTGTAGGAGGGGGATAGGGGCTGGTTGAGGTTGGTGGGTGATGCTTGAAGGCTGTGGGGGGGAATGGAGGGGCTGGCATTGGTTGGAAATGGGTTGTAGGAGTGCTGGAGGTTGCCGGAAAGGAGTTTTGAGAAGTCGTGGGTGGTTGTCGGGCGGATGGAGGCTGGAATAGGGTTGGACAAGGGATGGAAGAGGGGCTGGAGGCTGCTGGGAGAGGATCGTGTGGGTTTTGATGGATGGTAGGGGTGCAAGGCTAAGGGAGGAGCATTACCGCACTTCCAGGAGGTGAGACCGGCGTCTTGGACGAGGACTGGGCAAAAGAGGGAGCAGCTGAAGGCTCGCGGGAGGGAGAGAAGGTGCTGATGGCAGGGCTGGCGTTGGCGGTACAGGCTCCCGGTGTCGGCATCGGGGAGGGGGAGGCGTCGCACCTCCAAAGACGGAGCGCAATTCCTTTTCTGAAATCTAAACTCTAGATTTCCTCCTTAACCGGTAGCTGCTGGCATATAAGGGGGGGGGGGGGGGAAGGGAAGTTAGGTTAAGTATATTCGATGACCACGATCGCCTGGTGGATAATTTAACATAACTCCCAAAATACAAGTCCACTAAAATAAAATAAAATACGTAAAATGTGAAAATCATGACGAACGCGATGACAATCTCCAATCATCCATCCAATATTCCAAAAGTTGTCGATCTCCATTATTTTGTACATTATGTTAACAATGTAAACTTATGGGGAGGTTTTGGTAATTTTGAAGAGTAAAGGGGAGGTCCCTCTATGTAAACTTGCTAGGTGTTTTTTCCATAATTATTTATTTGTATAATGGTCAGAGCTTCACACTGAAAGTGACGAGGAGGTACGTGAGGATGATAATTATGTTGGTAAAGCTTCTTCAAAAAAAGGGAGGAAAAGACACGAACGTGAAGCACAACGACAGGTAGAACACCTTTTGAAAATTCTTCTTGCCTTTTCCTCCTTTCTAAATAAGAGTCTTATAACACGACATCTCTTCCTAAGGCTGATGAAGCTGCACGTGAATCTAGAAAAACAAAGCAAGACCGCTACGAAGAATTGCGGAGACAAAAGGACGAGGACCGTGAAGCGAAAGAGCGTGCTATGGTTTGTTCCTGCACCCCTTGCATACATTAGTCAGGCTACTAGACACAATGCTGGTTAATTTCAAATCCTTATACATTTTTAAGTTGATTTAGGAAGAAGAAGCTCTGGCTCGAAAAGCAAGGGAGGAGGAAGCTGCTGCTTTGGAATTTGAGAAATGGAAAGGAGATTTTTCAATTGAAGAGGAAGGCACCACGGCAAGTGAAACTCAAGAGGAAAGTCATGGTTTACTTTATGACTTTGTCGAATACATCAAGGTATGCTAGTTTTTCTTCTTTGTCCTAAATCCTAATGTATTCTTCCGGACTGTTGTTTCACTGGATATTTTTAGTCAGTAGCCATTGGTCTGCTCATATTTAGTCTCTATTTTGGATAGTTGTGGTGTTTGAACGGTTGCGGTGTGAAACTGATGCACCCCGCAAAGTACCACTCTAGTGCATCCAAGTATTTTTTGTATTTTAGTTTTATTTTACTGTGCATTTTATTTCCTGTACTTGTTTTTTTTCAAATGCTCGTTTGTTGGCTCCGTGGTTTGACCGGCCATTGAGACCATGAATAAATCGGTCCGGTATTATTAGCAGTAAGACGATAACGACAAGCCCAAGTCCGTTTAAGTAAACATAAATTTAAATTTCAAATTTTGTATTAGGGAGGCAATCAATTAAATAAATTTTGGAGATCTTATGCTACAAAATATGGAAGGAGGATGATATGCCAAAAATAAAAAGATTGTTCTGCTTTTAAATTTGGCTCACCCCCCATACAGAGGGGGCAATCCGGAAAAGACAGAAAATGAAATCTAGTCGTTCTCTGCCCTCACCGGTCTCGTCCAAACCCAGCATAGCCTAATCGTTCCGCCTGGCGTCGCCATTTCCGAGCCCGAAGAACTCCGCCCGTCGGCGTCCTCCCCGACCGCTCCAGGCGTCACTAAGAGGCTACCTCCCGGCGTTTCCTGCGCCACTACTTGGCGACATCGTTCCGCACACTTCCGCCCAGCGACACCGCGACTGTTGGCAGAAGACTCGCCGGGCGTCATCGACTTCAGAAAGCTTTTTCTCCGGCGTCCGGGCTCCGTCCAGCACCGTCGACTGCAAGCCCATTCTCCGTTGCTGAACCCGATTGCCGCAAATCTCATCCAGTGTTCCTGCCTGTGTGTAACGGATCGGAGGGGTCACAATTCCACTGCAAAATCATTTGGGGTATACTCGCTGCTCGTTTCCTTTAGTATAAATTTATGCATTGCTTAAAATAATTTGGGCTTGCCGTTGCGTTCGTCTGTTTCTAATATCGTTATTTCAGAAATTATTGCTTGTAATTCGACTTGTGCTCGTAAAGATTTCACAGAGGATTGGAACCCTAAAGCGCGTAGGAGTTCACTCGAACAAATTTAGCGAACTTCTCAAAGCTCAGAGCGACGTTGTTAAAGATACGCACACAAAATTTGATTAGCCGCTCGACCCTCGTGTTTTTTTAATTCAAACCCTAAATTTCTAATTTCATTTATGATAAATTAAATATATTTGCTATAAAATATATAATATTTTGAAAACCCTAAAATTGAGTCGACATCAGTTTGGTATCAGAGGATTTCAATTCACTTCTACCGTGGATCGGTCGATCTGACAAATTTAATTTTTCTATTTATGAAAAAAAAAAGATCTTAAATTTTATTTTTATTTAGTGTCTTTCAAAAAAAAAAGGAAATTTGCTTTTATAAAATATTTTTCTCTCACTCGGGAAAGCTCTCTCTTAAAAAAATAATAGTAATAAAAAAATATATATATATATATCTATTTCTTTCGATGGAAAAACGGGTCGATCAGTTAGAAAACAGCGTAGGAGATTTGGCCCGACGCATGAGTGATTTGATGAAAACTGTCGAGACGCTCACCGCCGGTATGGGTAGTGTCACACATATCATGAACGAACTGCGCACGTCGGTTAATAATATTGAAGGAACCTTTGCTCGCCAACCGAACACCTGCCCCGTTGGCCGAAAACGACCCTGACCACAGGCCTCGGGAACTTGCACACCCCGATCCGGAAGTACACAACGAACGTCACCAACCCCGTTGGGATGTGGGAATCAAGCTGGACGTGGGTGATTTCGAACGGCGAATAAAGCCCAAGAGTTGCCTAGAATGGTGTGAACGGATGGATTGATTCCCGGGTTGGAAGCAATTGCCCCAAGTTAGGCAAGTTGAGAATGTCACGCTTAGACTTAAAGGATCCGCGTTAGTTTGGTGGGGACAATTAGATCGGTCTAGGTTTAATTTAGGTATGCCCCCTATCACAACATGGAACAATTTCAAAACTCAACTGCGTAAGAGATACGTTCCGTCTTATTACATGCAAACCTTGATCGTAGGTTCCATAATTTACGTCAGGACAATTATATGTCGATGAGTACACAAACGAGTTCCTAGTCTTGCAGTCTCCCTCGCCTCGACCTCCGAGAGGACGATGACATGACCGTTTCCCGTTATCTGAACGAGTTACGCTACTCCATTCGAGATCAGTTGGAACTCCTTGATTACAAGGATTTAAGAGAGGCTACGAATCGTGCACGTATAGTAGAGGCACTGCATAAACGAACATCTGGAAATAATACTACTGACAAGTCCCACCCGACTCACACTTTCACCCCTGCCGGGTTCTCCCGACCGGTAGCGGCCACGAGCACCCCAGTAGTCCCTGCCCCTCCCAACAAGGGTAAGGAGATTGTAGGCACTAGATCTCAGCCTGGACGTTTAGATGTTTTAAGTGTATGAAGCCGGGACATAAGTCTTCTGAGTGTCCGCGACGCCACTTCGTCGCCATCGATGATTCTGAGAGTGGATCAGAACCCGAGTATGGGATCTTTCTTAGTGAATCCCAGACTGACCCGACCCCTGAGGCTGAGTTAGAGAGTGAGTACGAAGTTGAGGGAGAACAACCTGAGCAGTTAGTGTGTGTTCTCCAATATAGTCTCCTAACTCCCAAGGCCCCTATTGATGATGAGTGGTTGAGAAACAACATCTTTCGTACCACCGCACGCATACAAGGGCAGTTCTGCTCCATCATTATAGACAGCAGTAGTATGAAGAACTTTTCTCTCAATGCATGGTTAAAAACTGAAATTAAAACGCAGCCCTTAGGAAAACCCTATAGTCTATCATGGGTCACTAGTGGCACTACCATTCCTATCACGCACCAGTGTCTCGTAGAGTTTTCCATAGGCATTACATATCAGGACGCTGTATGGTGTCATGTGGCTACTATCGAGGTATGTCACATCTTGCTGGGACGACCTTTACAGTACGATAGACACGTAGTTCATGATGGTGTGAAGAACTCTCACTCCTTCGAGCGCAATGGTCGCAAGATCGTTCTTCTCCCCCAGAAGAATGACCTTGTTCCCAGAGCCCCAGAGAGGACTTCACCCCCTTTTACCACCGTCTCCGCGATATCCTTCCCCTCCGCCACCATGTTACTGACTGGGTCCCAATTCTAGGAGGAGATGAAGGATAGAGAGGTCGTCTATATGTTATCTGGTATCGATACCACCCCCGCTACGTTAGACATTCCTAGTACGGTGCGCCCCCTCATAGATGAGTTCTCTGAGATCATGCCGGAGGAGCTTCCCGATCAGCTACCTCCGATGAGAGACATACAACACTGCATAGACCTCATCCCAGGAGTTAGCTTAACTCATTTGCCCCACTATCGTATGAGTCTGAAAGAGTATGAGGAGCCGCATAGGCAGGTGACCGATCCGATTTCGAAGGGTAACATTAGAGAAAGTATGAGTCCGTGCGCCGTCCCTGCACTCGTAGTTCTTAAGAAAGATGAGACATGACGTATATGTGTGGATAGTTGAGCGATCAATAAAATTACAATCAAATATCGCTTTCCGATTCCCCGATTGGATGACATGCTAGATATGCTTAGTGGATCTCGAGTATTTTCAAAGATTGATTTAAAAAGTGGATACCACCAAATTAGAATTCGACCTGGGGATGAATGGAAGACTGCGTTTAAAACTAAGGAAGGATTGTACGAGTGGCTAGTGATGCCTTTTGGCCTATCCAACGCTCCCAATACGTTTGCGAGTGATGAATCAAGTGCTTAGGCCACTCATAGGAATTTGTGTAGTGGTATACTTTGACGATATTTTGATTTATAGCACTGATCAGGATCAACACATGACTCATCTTAGACAAGTCTTAGATATACTACGTGAAAATAAATTATATATAAATTTGAAGAAATGCACGTTTTTGACTGACAACCTGACCTTCTTAAGATATATCGTTTCTTCTGAGGGCATTAGAGTTGATAGAGAGAAGGTCAAGGTGATAGGATCATGGCCTAGCCCTAGGACAATTACTGAGGTTCGAGGATTCCATGGGCTAGCATCTTTTTATCGGCGATTTATTCGAAACTGTGGTACCTTGATAACACCTGTAACTGATTGTCTGAAAAGGGATTGTTTATTTGGACTGAGGAAGCCGATCAAGCGTTTCTTTTGGTTAAAGAGAGACTCACGAGTGTACCTGTATTAGCGCTGCCTGATTTCGAGAAAATTTTTGAGGTTGACTGTGACGCATCGATCGTAGGTATTGGCGCAGTTATGAGTCAGGAGGGTCGTCCCATCGAATTCTTTAGTGAGAAGCTGAACGAGGCAAAACCTAGATATTCCACGTACGACTTAGAGTTTTACGCTATCGTTCAGGCTCTCCTCCATTGGAGACACTACCTGATTTAGCGCGAGTTTGTGCTAAACACTGATCATGAAGCTTTGAAGCATCTGAGCTCCCAGAAGGAGATCAGATGTCATGCCAAGTGGGCTGCTTACCTGCAGGAGTTCACATTTCACTTGAAGCACAAACCCGGTATTACGAATCGAGTTGCTGACGCACTTAGTCGACGCACCCATTTATTAGTCACCCTGCAGCCGTGCATTACTGATTTAGATTCCCAGCGCGACCTATATGTCACCGATCCGTTCTTTCACGATATTTGGAGCTCATGTCAGCACAGTGGGACTGATCCCACCACACAGTACATCATAAGTGAGGGTTATCTATTTAGGGGCACTCGCCTGTGCATTTACGAAGGTCCACTTTGAGAGACATTACTTTGGGAGCTCCACCATCTGGTTTAGGGGGACACGTAGGTCAATCCAAATTGTTAGATCTCGCTAGTGCACGATATTATTGGCCCAATATGAAGCACGATGTTATCGAGTTCGTTAGGCACTGCATGACTTGTCAGCAATACAAAGGGCACGCACAAAACACTGGATTTTACACGCCCTTACCGATACCTGAGCGGCCATGGGATGATATCTCGATGGACTTCGTTATAGGACTTCCTCGCACTAAGAGGAATGTCGACTCTATTTTTGTAGTCGTAGATCGATTTTCGAAAATGACATTTCATTCCATGTAGAAAAACTTCTAGTGCTGTACACGTCACCGAACCTTTTTTTAAGGAAATCGTTAGACTGCACGAAATTCCTAGGTCGATCACTTCTGATAGGGACACTCGTTTTATGGGGTACTTTTGGAAGACATTGTGGGCCCGACTAGGTACCAAACTCGAATTTAGCAGCGCATATCACCCTCAGATCGATGAGCAGACTGAGGTCGTTAATAGGATTTTGGGGGACCTACTTAGGTGTTTGGCGGGGGAAAATCCGAAGTAATGAGATCTTATACTACCGCAAGCTGAATTTGCATTCAATAATTCTACTAATCGTTCCACAGCTAAATCTCCTTTCGAGATTGTTTACGGATTCTCTATACCTCATTTACTTGATCGTCACTCTCTTTCGGTTCATGAACGTATTTCTTTTGATGCGCAAGCCCATGTTGATTATTTACAAGAACTGCATAAATCTATTACTAATAAACTACGAGCAACTTCTGAAAATTATAAATCCATGGCCGATCGTCATCGCCGGGAGTTATACTTTTCAGAAGGAGATTGAGTGTTTGCTTATTTCAGGAAGCAAAGATTCACTCTGAGTACGTACCACAAGTTACAGCAAAGGAAGTTTGGCCCTTTGCAAGTCCGGAAGCGTATCGGCGAGAATGCATACCTCCTAGATTTGCCAGTTGAATTCGGTATTTCGCCAATATCCAACGTGGCCGATCTGACGCCTTTTTATGGAGAACCGCCTAATTCCAGCCCGAGCCCACCGACAGCAGCCCCAGAGATTCCACCAGACTTAGTTTCAGTACAAACACCCAGCACTGAGGAGATAGTTCAAGTTCTTGATGTTCGAGAGTTTCGTACTCGCCATGGGACGTACCAGCGTTACTTGGTCTCCTGGCGGGGACGGGACATCACAGACAGTTCATGGATCAGCACTGACGAGCTACGACACCGCCGCCCAGATCTCTCTATTGCTACTCTTTGCAAAGTCTCGCCGGGGTCGAGCCTTTTCCACTCCGGGGAAATTGATGCACCCCGCAAAGCACCACTCTAGTGCATCCAAGTATTTTCTGTATTTTAGTTTTATTTTACTGTGCATTTTATTTCCTGTACTCCTTTTTTTTCAAATGCTCGTTTGTTGGCTCCAGTGTTGTGGATATCGGCCGACATGTCCGACATGTCGGCCGACATGAAGGTTTGAGAGCAAAAACGGCACAAAACCCGCACAGAATATAGGTGTGGCGTTTTGAAAATATCGAACCGACATGTCGGCCCCAAAAAACGCCCATATCAGGCGCTTTTTTAACTAATTTTTTAAATTTAATTATTAATTTTATATTTTAAATTTCTATTAATGAAATGAGGGGTCGGTCTACTGTTTTTAACACTCCCGACCCCACTCATTTCATTTCATCCCGTCGCTCTGCCCGAGCTCTCCCCGTCGCTCCTGCCCTAGCTCTCCCGTACGCGCCTGCGACACTATCTCTCTGGTTCTTTCTTCTCCCTGCTCGTTGGTGCTCTCTGGTTCTCTGGTGCTCTCTAGCTCGTTGGTGTTCTCCCTCTCTCGCGCGCTGTCGGCACTCTACTCTGGTTTTTCTTCGCTCCGCCCTACTCGCTGGTGCTCTTTGGTTCTCTGGTTCTCTAGTTATCTGGTGCTCTCTAGCTCGATGGTGCTCTCCCTCTCTCGCGCTTGTCGGCACTTTATCTCTCTGGTTCTTTCTTCTCCCTGCTCCCTGGTGCTCTGTGGTTCTCTGGTGCTCTCCCTTCTCGCGTGTTTGTCAGTACTTTATCTCAGTGGTTTTTTTTCTTCTCCTGCTCGCTGGTGCTCTCTCCGCTGGTTCATTCTTCTCCCTACCTCCCCCCTCATTCTATCGCTCTGCAATTGTTTTTTTTGTGTTGGTTGTTGTGCTAGCTGTCGGCTGTAGCATGGTGGCTGCCTTGTGGGTTGTTACTGGTGGCTGCCGACCCATTTAGTTGTTGGTGGCTGCCTTGTTGCTTTATTTGTCTTATTAGTTGCTGCCGGAAGCTTTCATTGATTGCCATGTGCAAACTCTCTGGCTAGAAGAAAGAACTAGAGACATGTTGTCAGACATGTCGGTCCGCTATTTTATTTGTGGCTGTCTTGCTGGTTGTAGTATAGTGACTGCGTTGTTGTTTTATTTGTCTTATTAGTTGCTACTTTATTTTTATTTGACACATTTATTAATCAATCAAATGATTTGAAATACCCCTATTAATAGTTATTTATCGAACTTCATTTTGCAATCAATGATGCATGTATATTCAATCACATTTTTAGTTGCCCTGCTGCTTTGTCTTTTAATAAATAAAGTGTGAGATGATTTGAAAATTTGAATGATACTTGAATGCTTTGTTCATTTTGTTGGATACTTTTAAAAGTTTGAATTATAGTTATAATTTGTATACTAGTATACTACTGAGAATTAAAATTTTGTTGGTAAATAAAATATTGCATGGATAATATAAAAGATATCTGAGATCTAACGATCTAATGAAGTTATGTGACTTTTATGATGTTGATTTTTTTCCAC